>VZTD01005999.1:3480164-3560325 GCA_013397725.1 Rhagologus leucostigma
AAAAAAAAAAAAAAAAAAAAAAAAAAAAAAAAAAAAGGAGGAGTTCACAAAAAGGGGTTTATAGTAAGAAAGAAGTGCTGTGGAAAACTTCAGGCTGAATGATTGTTTGCTCAGGTAATCATATCCCAAAAGCTGAATACTCTCTTCCATCTGCAGTCATAAGGGACTCTGGGTATCAAAGCCACCATGTCTTTTAATAAAACATGAGGAAATAGAGGCGGAAGATGCCCAACAGATTACTTTTCATTAGGGTGAAAAAACCCTGAGGAAAAATCTTAGAAAAAAAAATTAAAACCTTTATTAGACAAACAACTTCAGGGAGAAATCCCTATGGAGACAGTCAAACTGATTAAAAAGTTTTTCTTGTTTGACTCCTGATCAAGGTAATAGATTCTGGATGGTGATGATGATTATTACTGTTCTTGTTGAAAATAGAAGCTTAAAGTGAAAAATATGTCTCTTTTCATAAAGTGGATAAGCTCCTCTGTTCAAAATATTTTCTAGTTGGAAAGGAAAAGTAAGAAAAAATAAGGAAAAGAAATTTTATTATGCTTATTTGTAGGGAAAGAAATGATGCACAAAGAAATCCAACTCCTTTCTTATAGTTAAAAAGGAAGTTTATGTTAAGGAACAAATTAATAGAAATCAATTGAATTACAGCAGAAAGTCATCTTCTCTTTACAATAAATGATATGTCCAGATAAAATAGCAAAAATAACTTTTTATAGCATGCATCCAGTCAAATTCTACAGCCCATGTAGCTTTCCCTAACTGCAAGAACAAAGTAAAATTTTCAGAATATTAAGATGTCAAATTTTGTAATGCTTCTTTACTTGTATTTATTTTATTCACCTAAATTGTTACTAAAATTTCCTACCAGTGTTTCCAGAGAAGACACAACTCTAAAAATAGATGCATGCTTAACCAGCCTCAGGGTTTGCTCCCAAAAGAAGGAAAAATTTTCCTTTCCATTTTTCAATATTTTAAAGGGCTTTGCTTCAAAAAGATTCAGCAAATATTTGCAGTAATAGCTCAAACTGCAGACAATTGCCTGTGTTTTAGGGTCTTGTGAGCTTATCAGAAGCCCTTGAAATGCAGATTAGAAGACTAATAATGTTCACTATGACTATCTGAACAAGCAAAGTTACAGCAATGTGTTCTCCAGCTCACAGGATTTCACAACTAGATGTGTATGATGGATGCATATCCATTAGTAGAAAATATAGATAAGCACCTCAGGTTTTGACTTACCCCTACCTTACTCAAAATTTTGTTTAGAATTCAGCCTGGACCTTCAAATTAAAGAATGTTTCCTAGTATCTCTCAGTCTTTATTAGCAAGAAATGCAATAAGAGATCTTGTTCTATTTGGGGTAATTTTGATCACTGTTCCCAACAAATACGCAAGCAAAGAAAAATGAGAAAATTAAAAATAAAAACTAAAACAGTGTATTGAAGATTTTTTGAACAGCAAGACTCATCCTCTCTTTCAGTACTTTTGAAGGACTAATCTTAACTTTATTAACTGCAGATTATTAAAGAATCTTTTATTTTTTATTATGTTGTACAATACAATATTCGTACTGCAACAGAAAATAATTTCCATAACTGACTATAAGCAATATATGAGGAAATTTTGTAACTGGATTTTATTCATAAATAGAAAGGTATGGTCAAATTATCCATCTGCATTATTTATTTTATTAAAAAATACCTGGATTTTTTCCATAATATTTTAGCTACATTAAACAGTATAAATCACATAAAGCAAAAAAAAAGGTATGAATATTTAATGAGAGAAATACCTTTGATTTTAGAAATAATTTTATTGCCCTGAACTTTCACTATAATCAAGGTATTTACTAGCACGATTTCATTTGCCCTTCTACTAAAAGGGCAAAGCTGATAGACTGGTGACCAGATCATTAGTTTACTGTTTCTTCAGCTGTGATAAACTGTTACTGGAGAAATTACACTACTCTGAGAATGTAATTTTCCTCAGCCAATAGTTTTAATTCCAAAATTATTTGGTGTTGGTATACCTGGATTTTGCTAGTCATTCAGGGTGAAAGGGTTTATTTGTCTGATGAATAAAAATGATTGTTTGACTATTGGTATTCAAAATTACCAAAAGAAGTAGTAGTCTTCTGGTTTGCAGCAGTTTATTCACTGGTTTGTTATTTGTCACTGTTACATCTTTATGACTTTAAATCTTTACATGAATTGCTCATAAAATGGATAGCTAAAATTGAAACAGAAGCCAATATGATGCTACTCATTCATTCTGTAGTATTCAGGTGGTGTGCACTAAAAAACAATATCAAATAAAGATGATTTAGTGCTCTCAATACCAGAAAATTTAAGCTGTGGAGCACAAGTATAAGACAACACTTGAACAAATTCATCCTCGGTCTGACTGGGTGAATAGGTTGGCTGGTCCAGCTACAGGATAAAGACGAGGACTGTAGATAATCAGGACAGAGAGAGATGGTTCATAAGTCAGAATGAGTCATGTTTCTTATTATCATTCAATTTGCCCTTAATTAATGGGATGTAGATATGATACATCTGCCTGCAATACAACTGAGTAACCACCCAAAAAAATAACATGTTCACGGCATTGTTTATATTTTTTTTTTAAGTCAAAGATGAGTTCTGAGTGCATGCTGGGGGTTTGGCTGCTTAAATTCAGGACCAAGTTGGGTAATGGCACAAGTGTTCAGCTTTGGAAAGACCTGCTTGAGAAACTTCTGCTGGGAAATCTTACCAGGATTTCCCATGCCAGGAAATACAGGAGATTCCCTGTGTCTGTGTATTGAGCAGAGGTTGTGCTTGCTTTTATATATCTTAAATAAATAAACACAAGGTCCTGTTATATCTGTTGCCTGTCAAATGTCTGTATCATCCTCTACCTGCTTGTCCTGTGGCTAAATATCTAGACTTCAGTTTTGGCACTGCAAGGCATTGTGGCATTGGTGTAATTTGAAGTGCATAAAGTGCACAAACATGGACTTCATTAATACCTTTCATATGTTTGAAATTATACATATGCACAAACAGCTTACTGAAAGATGGCACTAGAAATTACATTTTTGCATTCAAAGGAAATCCCAGAAATGCTGAATTTAAAATCTTTAGGAAAAAAATTAAAACCTTCCTAATTACCAAGTCCACTATATCAGCTCAGCAACCTTCATAAACACTGTGGTCTAGCAGCCTGAGGCTCTTGGTATTGCTAGAAAAAATGTCATGCTCATGGAAAATTGCCTGACTAGTCATCTTTTTATAACAGAAAGATAAAGTGTAGTAACAAATGCTTCCTGTCCCCTCTTTTATATATTTAAGTTTCAGGGCTTTTAAGCTATTTAAAAACAATAACAAAACATTTCGGCAATGTATACTTAACTATGCATATATTTGACTGAAAACATGTATAATATATGTATGGAATTACAGAGTTCTAAAAATCCTGGAAGTAGCAATCTGGTAATAGAAAATTTACTTTTTCTAAACCAATATCATTGAACTGTGGCAAGACATGGATGTAGACAAATCCTAACATTGCGAGTCTGATTCAGAGTCCTGCTACACTGCCCTGAGAGTCTGAAGGAAATAGGATAGATGGAATCAGATAACTTCCAGCTTTGCATGGGCTTTCTTTCTCCTCGGGGATACAGGCAATCCTTTTGCTCATATTCTGTAGCAGAAGCCTAAAGGATTGAAGCAATCTCACTGTGAGGAAGCAGGCAACTCAGATGAATTTAATAAATTGAACTGGTTTATAGCAGGATAGTAGAACCTCTTCTAGAGGGTCTTTCCAAGGACAAAGCAAGCAATTCACATTTGGCTCAATAACATTCGCTTACATAGCAGGAAAGAATAATTACCACATTGCAGGAATGAAAGGTGAAATTTAATAGCTTAAGTTATTTTGTGGGTCAGATAAGATGATCATGGTAGTTCTTTTTGACCTTAAAATATATGGATCTGTGCATTAAGCTGTAGAGACCTGGCTAGATTTTTATATACAGACTAAAAGTTGAATACTGTTTGGAAAGATTAGAAACTTTCTTTGCTCCCTCTTAAAGACATGATAGGAGGCAAACACTGATTTTACCTATACTTTTTAAAATCTCCAACTCTTTTTTTTCATCCCCTCAGACTAATTATCATTTTAAAATGCTTTTGCCATCTTTGACTGGATTGTTTTATACTGGATTTAAAAGTCACAAGCAATGAATACAGGTATGTATCTCTCATTGATCTTTCCAGCACACAGTGCACGGCAGAAAATAACAAATATGAGGCACTATTTCATAGGTCCACATCAGGTTAGTATGATAACAAAGAAATGCTGAATTATGCCATTTGATTGCCTAAAAATTGAGTGAAAAGAATTATTTTCATTTCTGTGACAATACTTTAAAGCTAATCAATAAATGGTGAAGAGCTGATTGTTGTATTATTTCAAGCCTCTGAAAATACTTAATATCTCTCAATTTCTGTGAATAGCAAAGGAAAAATCAGAGACAATGGCCAGATTGTGTTTATTTTCATGGATTAGTTTTTCAACTCAAACTGTCTGCTGTGTTCCAAAAGAGTGGAATTTGTTAGAAATATTTCCATGAAATAAAAGTATCAAATGCAAAAATAGTGGCACCCAGTGGTCAAGACATACCTTATTTTTATGCTCAAAACAGCAAATTTCTTTTTCTGGGAAACACCATGCTTCTTTCTGCTGGAATACAGTATGTTCTGTTTCCATGAAAGGACTAATTGCTACTTTACCAGCATGCTTTGCCATAGCCTTTATTTTCTCATGTTCAATAAGTTTCACATTGATTTTGGGATAATTTGTTTCTGTGAGCAAAGTGGGTTTGAGTAATCAATACAAGTTGTTGATTGTCTGTAAGGTAATTAATTCCTTAGAGGACACATCTGAAGAAGAGGTTGTATACAAAGATAAATCCAAAATTTCTATTCAAATTTCACATTTTCTTTTCCCTAGCTAAAATGTGATTTTTGGAAATTTAGAAAGAGAAATGAAATGATTCAGTGGTTTACAATGATGGTGGCTTCACTTCAGTTTAGTTCAGTTTCCTACATAGTTGTTGTACAATATTTTCTCTACTGTACCAATGCATATTGTATATATGCGTATAATGCATATCTATACATGCGAAGCCTCACCAAAGTCTTGTGATTCTTTGGTCAAAACTGCTAACACACCTTAAGCTGCTTATCAGCTCTGGGTAAGATACCCAGAAGATAAGCTACCAGTTCTCCAGTGTCTTCCATATCTACTTTTGTATAACTAGATATGTGCTTTCACCATCCACTGCAAAAGAATTATGGAGCAACTGAATGTAGAGTCCTTAAAACCACCCATCAACAATAGCTGCTGAAAATATCTCACCTGCAGGTGAAGTACAAGAATCAAACCCAAAGAATTTATCAGAAGGACAGGATCAAACAAATAAAAATAAAAAGAAAATAGCATCTACTTTTTTCTTTAAAAAAAAGAATTGTCATGTGCTACATATGGTAGCAACTACCAATATTTTGGTAACATCTATTATCTCACAACATTATCATTATAACTAATATTATGTAAAAAAGTCAGCAATCAAAATATTTGTGGGAATATCTGGCTCCACAAAAAGTGTTGTCATCTGAAGTTTTGTACTGTTTTTTTCCAAACACAACTAGGATTTATCCAAATTGGCCGGAGTTGTACACGACATTTCTTTAAGTAAAAATGCTATAGCAGGTACAGGTGTGGTCTTCTCCACTACAATGAAATGGTGCTGTATTTTTGTCACATCTTGCCTTTAGGTCAAATCTCTTCCTCTTTCATCAGCACAACAACTAATTTTAAGTCCAAAACTAACAGTATTTAAAAGACTTCTAGAAAATATTCTGAACCATACTGAATCAGGAAAAAAAAAACAGAAAAAACCAAAAATTTAGAAATAATTTTTTCCATTCAAAATTTAAAAGTATTTACTGAAGGTTTGCATGTATTCTCAAATTTCATGTATGCCTTAGAATATTAAAATTTTTCACTGTATATTGTACAAATATGAAAAAAAAGCATTCTAGGGGATTGTTTGAATTAAAATAATGGTGAGCTTAATTTATTTGAATTAAAATTATACTACCAGTATTAAGTAGTGAATTCTTTTTTATTACAGTCTACTGTTGATCAGTTTGCTAACAAATAAGCTTAGCAGTTCTTATTAGTCAGAATAAGTCATATATCTCAAATAAGAAGAAACAAAATAACTTGATTCAACTGAAATTACAGTGAAAAAGACATGAAAATTGAAAGTATTTTATATCAGATATAATTAAGAGACATGCAAATAAGGTAGAAAGAAAAAGAATTATTTTAAGTTAAGTTCAGATTGACTTACAAAGCCATAAAAAAAGATGGAATTTTACACAGATTCATTTTTAGTTTCATCAGAAGACCTCAGCACCAGTACAACTGCCTCATGAAGGCCAATTCAGTACTTGTAGAATAGAAAGGAATTTTCTACCTAGTGTTTTTCTGCTAAAATCTTCTGTCTCATGAGGGCAGAAACTGGCTCCTTATCCTGTTAAACATGAAAGAAAGCATAATTTTGCAACAAGTATAAATAACTGCAAATGCCTGTTAGATCCTTGTTCAGCTCTACTTGAAGACACACTGTATTTTTCCAGCAGAGCTGTCTGCCCTTGAGACTTTGAGCCAGCTCTAGATTAGTTTCTTTCCCAGTTCCTTTCCTTTTCCTCACATGTCAGTGCACCAAGGACATTTTTTTTATTATCTTCCTTTGCAGATTCACTTCTTTAAATCACATTATTTTATTACACACTAACATAATTTATAAGCATCTAGGAGAACCTAGACTGTATTTGGTTTCGAACTTTGGATTTCCTTAGTACACAAAATGGAAAGAAATTTTGTTTCTTTAATAATGATCAAAAGTGATGACCAATACCCAAGTATTCTCACCTTTTTTTTCTGAGGTGAACCTGGATGCCATTTCACTACATTATTTTCTGTGTTTGAGTAGAAAGTTATTCTGGAGACCATTTAACTGAAATTAACACCAAAACAAAACATGGCAGGCATTTGAAAATCCTGTACAACTCAAGCATATGAGCAGCTGAAGAAAGAAACGACATGAATTAAAGCTTAAAAATATATTTAACCTGTTTTCAATGAGCTGAACTACTTAAAAGTCTTGAAAGAAGGTAATGGGATCTGAACATGCATAAGAAGTTTGTTGTGTCCATCACATAACACAGTCTACTAGAACATGAGTTCACTAGTTAATTCCAGAATAAGGTTGCTACTTATTAGAACAACTGCTTTTTTTTTTCTTTTTTTAATTTCTGCAGAACAAAAGCCCAATTTTTTGGAAAAAAGATCTAAAAAAATAAATTCTATTTTTATAAAGAAGTTGTGATCAAATCTAATACACTTGAGAAAATAATATGCTTTTTTTTAGCACTTGCTAGTGTAATGAATCGTGCTACTGAAATAACATGAATTATTGATCATAATATAGAATTTCCATTTCAGAGGTCTTTGTCTTCTCGGTTTTCAGAGTTGGAGGAAAAAATGTTAAGAGGTGGAGTGGTATTTTGTGAGGTAGCTTTTCCTGGAACATGTCATACTACAGTTCAGATTCTTGACCAAATAACAGAACCTGTCACAGTCTTTCTTGCTTAGCTGGGTGATAAGTGATAATATTTCTTTTAAATTAATAAAAAAAGAAATTGAATATGAACAGGATGGATTGCATCAAATATGTACTGCACTGTTCTGTAAATCTGAGTTCAAGCAAAGTTCAGTGGCTTACTGCTTCACTGAAAAAAAACGTGGGCATGGAATCAAGCTTGCATTAGCAGAAACCTATCAGAGGTATCTTCTGGCTTCTAAACTAACGCGATTTAATACATGTATCATACTAAAAACATGGGCAGTAGATATGAGTTCTACATCTTGCTGAGTGCATTCCACTCCTCCACACTAATTTAAGACATGTGAAGATAATTCTAAGAAAGATTTTCAGGCCAGAATGTGTTCAGGAATGAAGATAAAAAGTCTTTTGTGCATAGACAAATATAGACAGTAGCTTCAGATTGACATAATTAAAATCCACACTATGTGCTAAACTCAGCTGAGTATGTCTATGTATTAAGTACATTTTAGAAAATGTTTAGAGAAAACTCAATATTGTTCAGACTAGTATATTTATATGTTGTTTGAGGTTGTTTTTAAAGTACTGTAAATAAAGGATGAATAACTTTTTTTTAAAAAGTCTTACCTCACTTTGGAGAATTACCCTTCAATGTCTCAAGGTTCTAACAGTACAAAGAGCTACTATGGGCCTCGGGATGATCTGACAACCACCTATAAATATGTGACTGAGATGTTGTTGCAGATAAGCTAGCATATATTCGATACTTACACAATCATAATTATTCTCTCCCCTTGTGTCCCATAAAATAAAATAATACACATATTCAGCAGATTTTGAAAGTACCACAAAGCTTTTCTACTTTACACTTCCATAACATTTAAAATAGGCTCTTCTTCATTTCCTCACAAGGTACAACTGATGAATCCGAATTCTCTGCTGTAGCTTTAGGGAGGGAAAATCAAAAGCCTGTCTTAATGGTGTAGAATTGCCCTTCACTAAAGCAGGCAACCATCATCTATGCTAATTAATGAACGCTCATCTCATTCAGGGCTGCCAGAGGGATTTTTTTTAGAGAACAAAAACAACAAAACCAAACAAAGAGAACCCCCAAAACCCAACTTATTCCAGTCTTTTTATCCTCTCTTCTGGCTGCCAGTTCCTCTTCTCACAGTCAGCAGTCCCTGATTCACTTTCTTTTCATTGTTCTGGTTTTTTTTTCAAATATTTTCTATTGTTTTCATCATCATATACTGATGATGGCTCTAAGTGAAGCCTTTGAGATGAAGGTGAGCCACAGTTTCTATCTCTCTTCAGTGTGTCAAAAAGGCTGCTAGCAAGATTAAGTCAAGCAGATAAGAAGTATTAGGAAGAAACTGAATGGAATCTGTTGGTGGAAACTATCAGTAAGTAATAAGGAATGGTAGTTGACTGAGGGAAGAAAGAGATCAGGAACTCAAGGAGCCTGAGAGAAAAAAGATATTTTGGTCTGATACAGTAAAGCAAGTGGGAGGATTCTGTTGAACTTTCATCACGATTCCTGGCAAAACTTCCAGTGACAGATATATTCCAGACAATATGAGAAAGGTTCAAATTTCCCCATAATGTAGATATAGTGATATAACCATGAAAAATGATTCAATTAATTTCTCTTAAAGCATTCATATGTCAGTTGTATGCATGCTTATGCCATATGAACACATGCATGTATTTAATACTTAAGGCCTAGTGTTACTCTTTTTAGTAAATTTTTCTTTAAAGGTGACACCTTGCAGTGTTTTATATGGGTAAAGTTCTAGTGTTCTAATCATGTAAGGTCAGACTGGATTCTGTCCAAATTACTAGAGTGAGTTAGATTTAGAAAAGAATTTTGATAAGAAAAAGAAGAAGGTGAGAAAAAAAAATATAATGTTGACTTTTTTATCTGCAAATTTATTTCAATTTTTGGTTTCAAAATCTTGATTTTGTTTCAGAGTCAATCTAATTCTCAAAAGATGACAAAAAAAGGATTTTAAGAAATTTTGTGGTTCATCTTATATTCTTTTTTCAGTTTTAAAAAATAAAATGAAGAGCAAAATGTGCTATGAGCAGAGGAATAAATTAAATCTTATATTCTAGGCATCTCTGTCTCTCAATGTAACTTTTGTCTTTAACTATTCTGCAGTAATTTCTCTGATTCTTTCCATTACAGCTCCATTAACCCCACCCGCAAATCCCAAAGTTACCTTCTGTATCATCCGATCATCATCTGGGAAAGAGGTAGGGCATACTGTTGTTGCTTTTGGTGATCCAGCATTCCAAGCAGAACTTGTGAACTTAGACTACATTTTTCTCAAATAACAGAGTCCATCTTCTGTACCCATGTAAACATTTTTGTATGAAAAGAAATAGAATACTTATTAGAATAGAATACACTGGAACCCTTCATGTACCTTTTGTTGAGGACTGAGCAAAAGTTTCAAAACTTATTAAGGTGGGAGTGACAGATGGGAAAACAGACTCTTTAACTACCAAAAAAATCACCTTCAAATTATCTCTTCCCCAAAAATGGAATATTATGCTAAATAATATGAACTCTATAGTTTTAATGAAAAACTTTTTTCTCCAAAATGATTGCATTTCTGAGAGAAGAAAACACATGGACTTCAAAACAACATTTGGAACAAAACTCTCAAAAGTTGATAGTTGTTTGAAAATTGCTTGTTATGAAACCTTTGAATTTAAGAAAAAATATATAAAATATAAATAGTCATTAATATATTTAGGGGAAAAAAAAAGGAAAATAACATTTGCAAAATAACTTGCATGGCTTTCATTTTTATTCACATTGTCTTTCCTCAGTGGAGAGAATCACTAAGAGTATATGAGGGCCTTCAATTTAAACCGGCTTCTTCTTTTTCTCTTGCACGCTGGGTCAATATACTTATGCTTGAGAACTATGTTCTTCTGTTTGGGGACAAGTTATTCGTTTTGTGGTAAAACCATCTGGCCATCCATCACTATGTCAGCCTTTGGCTTTACTCAGCTGGTGACTATTTTCTTGCCTTGTTCAGGAGAGTGAGTTGACCTCTTCTAATAAGGTTTCAAGGGAATCCATCAGCTGTTTTCTCTCTTATATTATTAATGAGCTCTATAAGATTTTTTTTTACTAAAGAGCTGAGTCTTCATCTACTAAATAGCCATAAATTCATGGGGTTTGTGGCATGTAAGTATGAATTTTGCTTATTTTTCTGTGTTTAGGGTTTTTTTTCACTATCCATACATAGTCTTTGTTGTGACAGTGACAACAAAAATATGCTCATAATGGAGGATTCTTCTTATAAAGAGGAATATTTTTTTATTATTTTCATTCACTGAGTCAAATAAAGTAAGCTATCTCTTTGTGCTCATTTACTATTTTTGCTTGCTCAAAGTTAAACCAAAAAGATTTACAGATTTGATAAATTTGTTACAGAATTGTCTCGTTACTTTGTGCTGCTGAGGGGAAATACTATCAAAAATTCTTTCAGTAAATTCTACCTTTTCAAAATTATTTTTTCAAACACATATTCTGGGCTGATTCAGTATTTAGTAGATTTATGTTGTCACACTTCTATACCTTTCTATCTACTGTCAGTTCATGGTACAAACGAAAAAAAAATGAGACCATATAATTATATCTCCAAAAAGGCCAATATTTTCAGTTTGGAGGAATGAAAATTCCCTTTTGTTTTAATTCATATATTATATATTATTTTCTCTCTCAGAATTTGGCTTCAAGCTCTCATCTTTAAACAAACTCAAAAGTAGTATGTGAAATTCCATGCAAATCATCAAGATTTTCCTCTATAAAAATAAAAATATTAAGCTTACAGGTTCTTTGGGGGGAAGGGAATTTATATTATTATGGCATAAATTGATCATTTCAGCATTGTTGATGCTGAAATGAAAATTTCTGCCTAACTTAATCCCAAGCAAGGGAAGTAGATATAGGGTGAGAATTTAACTTTAACTTAGACAAAATTTTATGTCTGAATTTCACTAACATTTTCCATAATGCCTCTCACTACATGACTAGGTTTAAATACTCTAGAGTTGGAAGGAATGTAATTTCACCATTTTGTAACTCTAACCTGTTTTCCAACTATACTGTGTATCAGCTACTAATGAAAATCGATACTGAAACTTGGCATATATTGCATGTTTTGCCAGTTCTTTTCCACATAGTTTTACTGGAAGTAAATTTTACATATGAAGAAGAGATTAAATTTATCTCGCAGCTGTTAAAGATCTAGGAAGGTCAGAAGAAAAAGTGTTCTGTCACTGAAAATGGAGGAAACCATAGTGACCTTCATTATGTAATCGTGCTGCACGTGCATGGTATCTAGATCTTCATGTTTATCAAACTGCTTTTTAATAAGAAAACATGAGCCTTGACAATTATGACAATTTTTGTAATTGATAATTATGCTATCCAAAGGAGGATATTGTTTGGGGAAAAGACAGTTATTCTTGCTTCTTGTTTTAACTGTCATACCTTGTTTTCTCTCGATCTTGGCAGTATTTTGCTAGCAGACTAAACACAGATTATTTTTCCTTTTTTTTCCTCAGTTCTCAGACTCTGTATTATCTCTCATTCAGTACTAGGTTGCTTGCCTCTGTGTGTTTCTATTAGGATTCCAACATCACTATGAAGTAAAGATTTTCATCCTATATTTTTCGACTTTTGCTCTTGATGTCTCTTTATGGAAGAGAGAATATTGTAAAAAGACATCAAGCGACCTCGTCATTATTGAGCTCCTCCAGAGAACTGCTCCAGCAGTTGGTACGCTATGACAATGGTCTGTCAGCAAGACTGGTGTTATTCATTTGTGCCATCTCACGATAATCACCTTAGCAGCACACTTTGGCAAGCAAATTTACTGGATCAGTAATTGGGTTTTTTTAAATGTTTGCTTTGTACAACAGCTAATTTAATGGAACTTCCAAGTCCATATGGAGGACACTATGATACAGATATATGAGAGATAATAGTCATTTTAGAATCAGTGGGGAAATATCCATCAATATTAAAGTTGATAAATCTCTGACCTAATTTAAAACCTCTAAGTGGCAGTGGTTTATCTTAGTAAATCTCAGACTTAAGGTCTAACAGTCACAAATTTTTGTTCTGAGCTGGTAAGATTTTTATTTTTTTTAATTGTTGCAGGACATAATGACAAGCATCAAATCTTTTTAAAGCCCGACTCAAAGTCTTCTGTATTGTCAATAAGCACTTTCATTTTTGTAAAGGAAAAAAATTTTCGTTTGTTTTGTGTTTTTCTCTAATAAGCGCTTTGGGCTAATGTGCATGAGACTTTTATTTAGTATTTGTCTAAGCAATTTTGCTGCTTCTATAACTACAGTTTAGAGCTTCTGCATTGTGACAGGAAATGTAACTTCACATTTAGCTTCAAAAACAAAATTAAGAATTTTTACAGTCTGATTACAGTCTGGGATCTTGTGTAAATTTAATTTCCATGAATGAGATACTTGAAAAATACTGAAAACATCACTGTTGTTATCCATGATACTGTAAAGGATTCTGGTAAACTCAAAACTCTTAAAAATCTCAGGATTCATCAAATTCTGTGAATAATATTTCATTTCATAGCCAGCTTTGTGTACAAATATGTTCACCTTTCTAGCCCAACTGGAATATAAATGTTAGCAAGCCACTCCAAACGAGTCAAACCACGGACATTACTTAACCCATAGGAATGGGATTGATTGTTGTTAGCTGTGAGTTTATCACTAGCTTTGTGTCTGCCTGCACAAATCGCTAAACTTCTTGATATCTCTACATGACACTGGAAAAAAAATTAATTGAAATTTAACAAATTTAACAGAAGGTAAATGGACATCAAGGCAAAGATGTCAGCTATTATGTCATGAAGCTGTTCTCTCGCTCTTCCTCCAAAAGATATTGTGCATTCCCTGAAAAAAAAAATAGTAATATCAGAAGATGTTGTCAACTCTCAGTTCTGAAATATTTAATCCCAAATTAACAATAAGGATCATCTTAATAAGGGGAAATAGACCCCTGAAGCAAAGGGGAGATTTGAGCCTGCCTCTCTCATGTCTTGAATGGATTTTCAGACAGGAAAAGGCCTCATTCCTTCAGCTGGTATGTGAATATTGTTTTTGCTTGTCCCTCTGTGTCTTGACAAGACTTTAAAAACACAGTGTCTCAAAAATGCCAATACAGTTTATTGACCAAATGCTAGAATGAACTCATTTTACATTTCTCTAACATACATATTTGGATTCAGACAAAAATAATTACAAATTCAATCAAAATTATAACTATTCTTCCAGAAGTGGGTTGCTCAATTCCACTTGTGACTTTCATATTTTTAGCAGCTTTTATAAAAATTTATTTAGAAACCTTGATGATCAAGTCCATAGTCATATAGAAATTGGTTTTATGATTGTTGTTAGTCTCATCATTAGTTAATGAAGTTTTCTTTTGATTCCTAAACATCTAGACATAACGTTTCCCCTTTGTTAAGTGCCTCAAAAATTCATCATCTGTAGACTGCATAAGATTTGTGGAGATGTGCCACGGCACTCTGTCCAGCTAGCAGGTGACCAGCACCGGGCTCTCGCCCTGCATGGGAGGGGGTGACGGAGGCTGCTCGCAGGCGTGGGTTCGCCCAATCTACCGATGTTAAGGGCGTGCAGAAGAGGCAAAGAAGAAGCAGAGGGGGTCCTTTGTAGAAGGCAGGAAGGGTTTATCGAAGACCACACAAAGAACCAAAGAAGAACTACAAAGAAGCGATATCACAGGGCTGACATAGGGTTTTATACCCCAGTGAAGGGGAGGAAGGGGTGGGGGGGGAGAAATACCACGAAACAGCCAACGGTACAGGGACATAGGGGTGGTACTAATGCAGGAAAAAGGGGTACACAGCCAATAGGGAAGAAGGTGGGCGGGGAGGATTAACGTGGGCCAATGAGGAGTCGAGCACCATAGAACATTCTAGGGAAGCCAGCAAATATAGAGGGAGAAAGGAGGGGAGAGCAGTGGCCAATTATGATGATGCAGGTTTGCATATTTAGGGTTGTTGGGCTGTGGGGGTATTGAACCAATGGGCATACATGTGGTCCAGATGGCTTTGCTGTCTGTGACACACAACAGAGAGGTATTCATCACTGAAGAGTTTATTCCCTACTTTTTAAAATAAAAATTTGTTAGTTCATCTGGATAAGTTTTTTGAAAAACATCTGTGTTTACAGTTTTATTGTTTTTCACTTTACTGAAACTAGTATGTATGTGTGAATAGGTATGTTTTTATGCATTATGTATAAGCCTTATGGAACAATACATAATGCATAAGAACAAACACATTGAGCCCCATTCACTCCTTACTGTAGAAAACTTGTCTTTAAACCATATCATTAAAGTTTTGGTGATGTTTCTTTTGCATTGGAATCAGACACCGCTTTGTAGGGAATTTTTTATAATGACACTTCAGAGAAGCTTTGGGGCAATTCTGCAGCTGTTTTTATAATTATGTATAAAACTTAATTCTGTTTCTGTAAGAGACTGTAATGGAAACCAAAGGATTAATCACTTGTTGTTACAAAAACAATTTTCTGTAATTCTAAGAATCTCGCACATCTTTCTTGTCACATATTGTAGATTAAGATTACATGAAGATGATGTGCTCTATTCCTCAGAACACGTTCACCTAGATAAAAAGAGAACGTTAGCTGATGGTGTTAACTTTTATTTAATCAAAAAGGAATATTGTAAGGGGGAGGTAGTCAATATTCTTCTAACTCTCTTTAGCCTCTTTGAACAAGAAATATCTCAAATATTAAAGTTTTAGTGGGATGAATGACGGACAATGGCATATGAAATAGTTACATTACTATTTTATTTTGGCATTATCTTAATTCTCAATACCATTCATAAGTTTCATTAACTGAATATGTGAAAGAAATGATAATAAAATGTGTGACAACTCTGCAATTCAGTGATGGAACCCATAAACTATTACAATTTAATATTCAAAAATTAATGACAATGGAATGCACAATATGAGAGGTTTGAGATTGTAAACTAGGGATGGACATGTAAATTGCCCAGCCTCTAAAGCAGAGAAAACAAACAGAAATAATCAGACTAACCCAGAAATATGCACTGAGAAGGTGGTCATTTTTCATTATTATACCTTTATTGCTATCACTAAGTGGTTTTACTTCCGTATTTATAGACCGTTTCTTTACAAAAATTTGTGTGTGTATACACACACACACATATATATATATACTAATATTCACAAATGCTTTATCAGAATGCATACTTCACAGCATGATCTGGACTGTAGACAACAAATCTCTGAACTTGGTATCATAAATCATGGTGTCAGTATGCATTTCCAATTAAGTGAAAAAGAGATTCACCCATATAAAAATATGAGCCTTCATGGAATCCCAGCACAAACAGGCCTGTGGCCCTGATCGTAGGCCATCTAAAATGCACTTCTATCTCTTTGCTGTATTTGGTGATTTTGGATCAAAATTATGTGTTTGTATGTATGTTCAAGTGCAATAACTGGAAACAAATGACATATGGCACTTTAGAGGACACTGTGAGGTCAAGTAAATCATCAGACTAAGTTTTACATAATTTGAAAATGAATAATTTGAATCACTTTTATTTATCAAACCTAATGGCAAAAAAGTAAATAAGTCTCTACAGGAGGTTGCAATTCAAATGAGGCAGTCTTGGGCCAGAGTGACTCAATCTGAAAATGAAAATATATACAGGCTGGAAGTGGTGAAACACATGGAGAGAAAGTTGTAATGATACCTTTAAAAGACAAAAAGAAACATATAAGAAACTTTTTTTTCTTGAAGCCTGTTCATTTTTTGAACATGTTTTGTTTTATTTATTTATTAAACAGAGTTGCATGATTGCACGTTTCGTTTTTCAAAAAATACTGTTTTGTGATTTTTCACTTCTGTGAACATTGTTAGAATGTATGTTAAGACATACATTAAGACAAATAACAAGACACAGAATTATAATAAAAGAAAAGAAAATAAAACAAAAGAAATAAAATCCCTTGCCTTTCAAATAGTTTACACTGGACTAAAAAGCCTGAGGATCTGAGTTTGGTTGACTACCACAAAAGGGATTGTGTGACTTTTCCTTTCTCCGCAGAATGCAAAACAGAATGCCTAACTTTTAAATAAATTTCCCTCATTTTACCATCATGGTAAATAAATTTCAGAATCCGGTGTGCAGAGATATCAGTAGATGGAGATGTCCTCAATTTCTTTCTGTATGAAGTGGGATTATCTTGTCATATGTTTTTTCTTTCTTTGCTGTCGCACTTCCGGATTTCATGCAACCACCTGAGCTACTTAGGGAACTTTAATTTCCAGGACCTGGGCAGCCTGCCTGCCTTTTCACACACTTAATAAAATCAGACAGAAAGAATTACAGCTTTAAAAGGGGAAAGGGAAAAAAATGCTTATGGAAAAAGTAACATAAGGTTGTTATTCTAAAGAGGGTTCACATTTGTTTTCAATATGAAACTTGAATATAGCATGGAAAATTGAAATAGGTTTTTTTGAGGGCTGCACTAACACAAAAAATTAATAGAAAGTGTGATTCAGGGTTGTAGGGAATACCTGGCATATAACAATTTAAATATGAATAATTTCTAAGCAATTAGTTCTCTCTACTTGGTTTAATTTCCTTGGGGTAAAATAATTGCATCTGCATTGTTTACCTGTTTACCTTTTTTTTTTTTTAATTACAGGTGGAGGTTTTTTTCATCCCTGTATAAGAGGTAGTGCCACTTCTATTTTATAAACTGCCTGGTTTTAAATGTTATCCACAGTACTGAAGTAATCAGTAATGACAGGAGATAAATAGAATATATGACTTCTTTAGCTTCGGAAAAACAAAAATCTGTGAAATGAGTCTTCCAAAGAATTTTTAATTTTATGTGTTTATTTCCACTTAGATTTGCATGAGTAAGGTACAATAGCACACAGATTTAACTACATGCCGGATGCAAAGAAGAAGCCAACCCCATCCCTCTCAGAAATTATGATATGACAACTTTCATTAGTTCAGTACTTAACATGCAATGACTTTTGCTTTCTCCTGCACTTCTCGCTCTCTCTGGTGTACTGCACACTAAAATGGTTAATCCCTTTCTAGTTAGCTTGGTGCTGCATCCCTGCAATTTGCAAACAACTCTCCCCTGCCCTCAAGCTTTGGCATTTGGTTCTCAAGACTTCCTTGGAAATGCTTCGATTATTTTCAATACCTATGATGAATAATATAAGTCTCAAATTATATAACTGAGAAATTAGACATAAAGATTAGGATTCTTTTAGCAAGTATTATGGTTATATAGCAACGCAGATGCCTTATGTCCAAGGAAGCCAACTCCAAATATCATGGAACGAGTAGAAATAGAGACTGTTTAACTGCATGTCACAAATTAAAAATTAGCTTTTAACATCTTGTTTTCTTTTGTTCTCAAAAAGACTGCTTCTACTTAAATTCAGCTTCACATTGTTTTCTAGTGAAGTAAATTTGGGCTTTTTTGGATGTTATTGGTGTTGAGTGTGAAGAAGATACATTCAGTTCTACTGAAAAGACAAGTCTTCATCACAGAGGGAATTGCTCCTGTTGCTACTGGAAACGCCGATATTCTTTAGTTCTTGCTCAAAAGACTTTCATATCTGGATCATGGTAGGGAATAACAAGTCTTTATTATATACACACATGTATATACAAACTCGTAATGAAATATCAAGGATGAAGCATCAAGACACTGTTACTGAACTGATGCACTGAGGATGACCATTTCAGAACTCTTACCAATTTGCAAAACTATTTATCTGGAAATGTGAAAGGCTGGTCCTCTACATTCTTGGTCATTTGACTACTTATGGAACTTAAAAACAATAGAAGAAAGGCTTACAGGGATAAAAAGATATAGTAAGTCTCCATTAATAGGTAAAATTTAAAGTAATCAGTATCATCAATAATAATGAAAGAAAGTCCTGATCATTTTATATTTGAGCCTGTCAGAACAAGATTTTGCCCTATCACAAAGTAGAATTGGAAGTATGCTCGCAAAAGCATTAGTTAATAATCGTGACGGCTTAGTAAGCCACTTTTTCTAAATATTTTAAATTTACCCTCTTTTTCTGTTTCTGAATTAGCTAATAGCATACAATGATTTTTCAGATATATTTTCTATTTAAACATTTTGATATTAAATTATGAGTGTAACAGTTTGTCTGCAGTTTGTCTGCAAGCAGTTTATGGAACCACTTTTGAATAGATGCTTTTTTTGTTTCAATATTTTCATTTTTATATCTACTGTCTGGATTTCTCTGTCCATTTCGCCTCTGAATAAGTATATAAATATTTGCTATTTTTAGTCCTCTATGTATTTTTTTTGCCAGGATGATATTCACCATTTCTCCCACTCTGTAATCAGGCACAGGTGTTTTTTATATATCAGCCGTATAATATGCTGGAGAACTAACCCAAACTTGCAGATTTAATAACCTTAAGCCTCTCTCTATATATATAAAGGAATCAGAGAAAGTGTATTCTTGTTGAAAGATGGTTGAAAAAACACTCTCTTAGAGACAGATATAAATTACTAGCAGAAATGTGTCTCTAATAATTTACATATGATCAGGGTGGCATCACTTCGGAGATCTTTGCAGCATGCTCTACTATGCTGCATAGGCATAATTATCCAAGTATGCATTGTCCCGTGATAGGAACACGGAGAACTTCTTTGGATCCTGTAATGGACAGCAATATTGAGTTTATAGCTACCTACCTGCTCTATCTTAGCAGCTTATGTAAAACTTGTTTGGCTTTTCATAGGGGTGCATTCCTTGTCAGTCAAGTTGGCAGAATTTATCTTTTAATCAGTGGTGCTCAATGAGAAATAACACTTAATTCTGTGGCATTAAAGCGAATGGTTACTTTTTCTTTATATGTAGTAGACATAGGACCATGTTAATTGTGTTTTGCTTTGAACACAACTTTTTTCACATTCACAGCAGCTTAAAAGTATTAGATATACTCTTTTCTTTAAGTAGGAAATTCTTAAAACAAAACAAAACAAAAAATTATGTCATCTCTTCAAACTGAATTTAAACTTAAATCAGGTATTTCCATCCATTTTTCTCTTTCAAGAGGAAAGTTGGCTGGAAACTCTGGGATGATGACAGGCCCTGAGAGTAAGCCAGTGAGTTATAGTGACAAGAACCATTCTTAAGTGCTTTAATGGTGGATCATCCAATCGGAAAGAAGATTAGGGCAGTAGTCTCTAGTGGATACTTCAATTCACATCTGACCTGCTGGATGCTGGTAAATGTAGGTTATCATTGTTTAGAAGGCTGGCCAAACCCTCTCTAAACAATTGAAGTCCTATTAGTGGGATATGATGTTATGAGTCAGAAATTGTCTGCTCTTTGAAGAGGTGAAACCTTTACCTCTTTTTGTGTTGTTTTTTTTTACCATTTCTTTTTAAGCAGTTTTAAAGGTGGATGACATATTTATTGCACCAATATTGCAATGAGAGAAGCCAGCTGAAAAATGTTGCAAAAAGATTGCAAAGCTGCAGTTTGAAACATAATCTCAAACATTTAGGCACTTAAATAAGTAAATAAAATATCCAGCTGCGTGTCAGCAGTTTAAAGCCTTGGCAGAAGAATAATGAAATGTTCAGCTAAGGAGATATGTAGGTATTAGTAACATAAATCTATGTATTGTATCTCTCCCTACATCTGTCTATATCAGAACCCTCCTTTATTTCACCTCTACACTGCCATTTAGCATGGATTTTGGTCCCTGTGCACAAGACCCGAAGGACCGTTGCTTCAAGAGTGGGATTAAGTAAACAAGAGGAGCGATTTCACTGTATTGCCTAGCACAGTTGTTGTGAGCTGTTTTCTAAACGCATTGAAGAAGGATGCAGCAATAACATCTCCTGTGGTGCTGTCTTCTAGATGTTCTGATGGCATATTGACTATGCAAATTAGGCTTCTCCAAAAATTATAGCTCTTTCTAAACATCAGTCCCACCTAATAGAGCTGACATTAATATTATAAATTTAGATTACAACATTGACAGCTCAATAAATTTATCTCCAAACTATGCACAAAACAGAGCTCACCCATGACTGCAGTGCAGATATCATGTCTGCAATCATAGTAGCAGAAGTACACACTTCTACTGACTGATCTGCCAAGGAACTTTGGTTGTAGTCTGTGGTGACAGCCTGTCACATTTGGTCTAGGATGTCACTACCCACAGCGTAGTCACAACAGAGTTAAATACAATAGGTTGGTTACACATATAAATTATAAAATAAAATGTCAAAATAAGTCAATGCTCACTAAAGTTATCTGTTTCACAGTGGTTTTGTTCAGTAGCTGCAACACAGATCTCCACAAACAATTAAAGGAAACTCCAGGAAGCCTGTGCACTGATACCTTAAGCAAAGCAGTTTCAGGAAACAGAAACTAGCACAAAAATTTTCCTGTGAGTCTTTGTCCCTTCAAATGATGCCACCACTGAATGCATGCCAAGCTGTTAGTGAAACTGGTCTGTAGGACACTCCGTGTACACTGGAAACCTATGAACTATGTCAGCCAACCTGGTTCTGGTTGGGCTTTTGTCCAGAAAGGATATCTGGTTTGATTCCTTCTATCAGAGCACAATAGACTAGAAAATAGTTTATGGAAAGTCAGGGTAATTGAGTGTTTCAATTTAAAATTCACATGTGTGCAGCTCTTTGTTTTATGCATGAACAGAAAATCCTGTGAGTGTGTAAAAAGTTTGGACCAGAGTTGTCAGGAGTATGTTACCTTATCATTTCTTTAGTGGATGGCAATGTAGAATGTCTCTGGAAGACAGAGGTGGTCTAGGTGGTGCTTTCCAAATATATCTTCCATTTTCAGTTAAAAACTTAAAAATCCAAACACTTTGGTAAACCCTGTTCTCTTATCCAAATCAAGAAATTTAAGCTGTCATTGCTGTTTTGGGAATTTTGCATATTTGATTCCAAAGATTCTTATTAAACTGGCTAAAATATATTCTGTAGAAAATGTTAACTTTTCTCAGAGCAGTTAAGAAAGTTGATTATAAACTCAGTTCCATACACTGAGATAGTTCTTGCAGATAATTTCAAACACACCAGGACTTTAGCCCTCTAATGAAACTGTATCTATTCTTGTGGATTGTGCAAACTGGACTGGGTTGTTCAGAAGGCTGTTGAGATGCAGAGTAATCTTCAAGCACAGATTCTTAAATATGTTGTAGAATAAAATTGTTACATATTAAAGTTATATATGTTAGGAATTTAAAGAGTATACACTGTTAGGAAGAAAAGAAGTGAGTGTTTGTTGAGGGCTTTTTTCCATATTTTTTTCTTTTGGGACGAAGGTATTTCCAGCATACTGCAATCACAATCTTCTTCACCTCTGACCTTCAAGATGTAATTCCTCATACAGCAGCTCTAAACCCATTGCTCTGACAGCTGAGAGACTGAGCTGTAAGTGACTGCATTTAGAGCTGTGCTCAGTCTCCCTGCATGCTCCTGGGCTATAGACTAGTGAATCATTTTGTCATACAGTTCCCTCTTTTTGCAAGTCCTATTTACTCTGCTAGGTTATAGCTGTGTCTGAATTTATTTAAATGCCACTCCTAAGATACCAGTACACACAGCAAGTCTTTCCCTGGAAAAGGCTTAAAGTGCTGCAGAAATTCCATCTTTAGGAAGGCCTGAATCCGATGTCCCTGTGACTGGCAGTGCTCTACAGGGGTCAAAAGTATGCTAATCTGTCCTAGAAATCAAAGATTTAAAGTATATTTGTAAGAAAATGAGAACATTTTTGACAGATAAATCTGTGGAAATGCAATCCCAGACAGCCATGGTGTGGGGATTCTGTTCAAGCCACTTTCATAGGTGTGCATTAGAGGTTTCTGCTCTATATCCTGTATAGTAGCTATGAAAAGTAGCTACTGCTTTGAACTTACTCAAGCAAAAGCAGCCTGGAGAACACTGATAATATGTATCACATGTTAACTCTTACATCTAACATACTTTTTCTGGACTGGGGCCGGGTATTTTTATCTTTCTCCCCTTCGTGTCTTTTTTCTGTACTCCCCTGTTGCAGTGTTTATAGGAAATCAGTTAATGAGCTAATATCTCTAAAAAAAAATTACTGTATTAGGTAATATTCAAGCTAAATAATAGCTATACTTCTGTAGATACACTCCATTGTGAAACAAATGTGTTAAATAATGTACCCCAAAGTGACAACTAGTCTAGGAAACATATTTTGTATATTACTCCCTTGTGAAGTCTTTTTTTTTTTTGAATAAATGACCAAAATAAATATATTTGTGTGTCTGCATGTGTATAAACATATATATTTTTATAAATCTGTCTATCAGAGTTCTCATATATGTTCCTTGCTGTGTAATAGATTCGATAAAATCCCACTTCTCCTTGGAGAGAGAGTTGAATGCATGGCGAGTGTGCAGAGACTGGCAGTGTTTTACGGAACCTGGCAAATGTAGTTGTAATAACAATAGATGTGCCAACATCCAAATGTCAACGTCCAAAATTTTTTGGCCAGACATTTAATCTTCTATAAACTGGAGATAGTTATTGCTCTTTAAAAAGAGCTCTCAGTGACTATTAACAGATGCATTCTATTTATACATGTTTATTTACCTAGTGTTATAGATATGAACTACATTATTTGTTAATAAATCAATAGTACAAAGAAGCTATATTAAATATTGAAAATGTCTCTTACACTAAATGATCTTCCTATGAAATAAAATACTTCTTACAGCTGTTTGTATTCATATCATAGCTGCACTTCCTCTTCCAGAATTGTCTGTAGAGAGACTGAAATGGTGACATCATTGTCTTATTACAGGCACTGATTCTGGGCTGAAGTTTGTCATCCTGTCAACAGCAAGTGTGACCGTTTGTGTGGCAAGGACATGTTAGGACACCTGGGACACATTTGTATACACAGCCTTTTCCTGCCGGCTGCCTGCCGGCTGCCTAAACTTAATCCCACCCACATTCCACTCTAAAGACCACAGTGGGAGAAGGACAAGAGAAAGAAGGGAAAGGACATGGGGGTGGGGATAAAAGGGAAAAGTGTTGATAAGAGATTACAATGACTGGAATGTATAAATTGGAGGTGGGAAATAGGAGAAACTGTTCAAGAGGTGTTAAGACATGATGTATGGGACAATCCTGATTTTGCCTATGATTGCCTCTGTTATATTTTAATAATTAAAAAATGTTATAAAATATTATCTATTCATTATCTCGATGTTGCTATCTCATTGTATATACATACATGTATGTGTCTATATTTACACACATCAGAAAAGAGTTAAAATTTTTTCCAGAATAGGCTATGTATAAATGTACTTACAAGTCTATGAATTGTGTTCAAATGCTTTGGGAAAGTAAGGATAGTAACTGTCATTCCTTGTTTTTAGTAATTTGTACATATGCACTGTACATTTCATTCCTTGTTCTTATGGAAAAGCTGTAATGTAATATTTGACCTTCAGTTTTCAAGAACTGTCAGAAGCTTAGACTGATCTCTTTTTAAAAATATCTCCAGCAGTAATGTCCCTTCAAAACCACACAGTGCAATACCAGCTTCAGGATTCATGATACCAATTCAACATTACTAATTCTTTCAGATTCATAGTCTTCCTATAAGTTCCTCAATTCAAACTGACCCTTTAACCTGTGAATTCTAGTACAACTAATGCAGGAAAACAGTGTGCTCTCTGCAATGGTGGGATATCACAAATCAGTCTATGTCAATCTACCCTGATAGTAAAGAGGGCAGAAAAGGAAACAAAGACCTTGCGTAAGAGTGTAACAAGATTTGGAATAAATAATGTAGTGATGTTTAGAAATGGAGAACATTCGAGCAAAATGTGCAGTAATTCTTTTTATTTATGAATAAGCCACTCATGTAAAATCTACACCCTGTGGAGTAACTGTAGGTGCCTAATTGACTGCCTGTAAGCAAACCATTAAAACTCTATACTCCGTCAGCTGCAGGGAGGACACAGTGGGAAAAAAACAACTTCTAAGTAAAGTTTTCACACCCCTGCCTTGTGGTGAACTCCTCAGCTGGTTTTCACATTCTAAATCCAGAGCATGTCTCTTCTCACAAACTCCCTATCTGTGTAGTGCTGGTATACACAGCATGCTCTGCTATGGCAATTGTGCCAGATAATTAGAAAAAAATTTAGCCCTGGTGTAAGCATGCACACAGTTTCTGACAAAACCACTTCCTTTATTAAGAAAAATGTCACAGTAAGAAAGAAGTTCTGTGACACTTAATAAGTGTGATTGTGTCATCATACAACATCAACAGATTTCTAGCTCTTCGTGTTTATCTTTGTCTCTAGAAGTAACCTAAGAGTGATGACTGCAACAGAAGGTGGAAAAAATCTGGAAAGAAATAGGGTAGGAGTGATTAAATATATTATTTAAAGGTATATTTTTCTCGGCAATGAATATTTTGTGGATAAAAAGTCACACACATACTAATTTTCTAAGAAATATGGGAACAAGAGCAAAGCTAAAATCCTCTTAGAAGAGTCACTCTATTAGAAGAGTCACTCTATTCCTTGATATCAAAGTTTATACTGCTTGCTTCAGTTTTCCTCGGCTTAGCTACAGTTTCTTAGCTTCAAGCTACAGAAATGGATATATGTAGTCCAAGAGAAAACAAAATATGGTTCACTCCCATCTTCTAATCTTATGGATACCTAAAAATATCTCTAAACCTGATTCAATATAAAGACTGCTGATAGTCTGTGCAGGAAGTGCAGTGCCCTGTATGGAATGTCCCCCTGTGACCCAAGCAGTATTTCAGAGACCCAGAGGATCACAGCAGAGATGCTCAGGAAATGCAGTGACAGCTGGCTTTTCTGAAAACTTTTTGAAACTTCCTTCTTCTGTTTGGATGAGATACACCAAGAAAAAGGCCAGTTGGAACTCAAAAATGCAAAAATAAAAGTGAGTATGAATATGTATTTATTCCCATGCATATAAATTTCTCTCTATATATAATTTTTTAACAGTTAAAAACTGTCTTAAAAACTCCAGGAAAATTTGGAACTGGCTTCACTTCAAGATTGAGGTAGTTTAAATAAGTTCTTGCTTCATGAAAAGAAGTCCATCTATGCCACCATCTCTGTAGATTAATATATTATTGCCTACAAGCTACAAATTTGACCAGACATCAGTAGAGGCATGAAAAAGAACCTCACCAGAAATGGGGTCAGGGTTGATTCTTGTGCTTATGATGTGTCATGTCTTATTAAAACAAGACAGATCTGTTAGTCAGATCTGATAGGAGGACAGATCTGATAGTCATCAACCTTTTATTTTCTCCATGTATCTGCATAGTTAGTATTCAACACCCTTGTGAAGGAGGCAGAAAATCACAAATAATTACTGCTTGTGGAAGCTCATTTAACAGGGATAACTCAATTGCTTGCAATCACGTATTCTTGCCGTTATTTGTCTCAGCATCTGCTGTATTCTGTCTGCTGGACACCATGCCTATGAGCTGAGGGACCTGAGAGGATTGAGGTCTTTGAGATCTGCGTACTTGAGAGTTCCACATGGCAAACCACTCAAGGTGCTCTAATTGCACTTAATGACATTGCATGTCTTCAGCTTAGTCTTAAAAAGTATGCAAAGGAAAAATAAAATAAGAAAAGAGAAAAAGAAAAAAGAAAAAATGGCTGAGATTTTATGTGTTGAATGAGGAGGTTCAGCTTTTTGGGAAGCAATTAGACTGAAGAGACCTAGCTGTGGAGAGAATAAGTAGTTTCCTTTGCTGGTAAGGAGGTTTACAAGTATATCTGCATCTTTTTTACTACCCCAGTATCCATCTAGTTAGCCTTTAAGCATTTACCCTTTGTACTTACAGCCTTTTAAAAGTTATATTCAGAAGAACCTCCAAATATGTAAGACCATTCTTAAGCCATGGGGAAAGACAGAAATATTTCTACACTTTTTCCATACGCTCTTTTCTCTCTTACGGGCTTCCTTCTTGTCAATATATTTTTGTGAGATAACTCAGAAAAATAGAATTATACCATTTACCTGTTTAGACAGTGACAAACATTAAGAGAATGATGTACAACATCTGAAAAAAAAACAAACACAAAAACAAACCACTAACAAAACGAGCAAACAGGAAACTCACAAATAAGTTGTACAGAAATATCTCAAAATTAAATAGGCAGAACTTTTGGAGCTCAGGGACTGAAAAATTATGGGTTTTTTTTCCTTAAATTTTCTGCATATCTTGCTATTTGGGGTAAAATCTAACCTGGTTTAAAACTTTTATCAGGTTCCAGAAGACAGAGTAAAAATAATTTTCTCAAATCAGATTTTTTATTGCTTCTCTGCCACACCACATTGTTACACAATGCTAGTTAGACACTCAAAAGGTAAAATTACCAAAACTCTTATGCAGAGACAATATTAAAACAATCCAAGGTAAAATCCGAAACAGCACTTAAGCACCTACCATACATTTGAACTGTAAGTTAAACGTATCCAGAAGGGTGATCTAAAAAACTCTATACTCACTTACATGTCTAAGGCATCTAAGTTTGTTAACTTGGTGTGTCTCTGCACACATCAAAATATGTCACCTTCTCAGTGGAATGAACTGCACATCCTCCACACCTAGTCCATCTGGGATGCAAAGCAGTGCGTCGTGCTCGGTTTGCCGAGTGGCCGGGCTCAGTAGGTGTGCTCCGAGCTCACTGCATGCACAATTACAGCGGCAACGGCAGCACATTGCAGAGCTCCCACAGCCACTTCATTCAAAAATAGGTCAGGAGAAGGCGGCAAGTACTTGCATAGCAAGACTGTTATGCAAAGCCTGTTTAGTAATATCACCTCCTCCTCCTCCTCCCTCTTTTCACTGGCTATCTTCTGAAAGAGAAGCAGGAGAGAGTTGTCTGCTGACACTTCATATGACTTACATATAGAAGCACAGGCAAAGTATTTGCAAATCCTAGTTCCACAGAACCTAATTTGGACTATGAATAAGTGACTAAATTTAGAAGAAACAAAATTTTAGATGCTTCCTTCCCTGACATTTTCAAATGTGTAGATTAGACATCCACCATCAAATGTATTGGCTGATATGAATTATGTTTGAGGGTAGTACTGGAAAGTTTAGATGTCCCATGCTGCACTATGAATTTCACTCCTCAGGCTTGCATCTAATTTTGAGGCACTGAGTCAGTGAGCAGTCCTCCAGTATTTTCTTAAGATTTGAACCCTTAACCAGATTTTTGAAAGTTCAAGATAAAGTGTATTGAACCTTGACCTATGGATCAGGGTGTGCAGAGTGCCTTTCTCTTCTGAATACCTAAAGAAAGGAAGTTAGAGCCTAGTGTTGTCAAATGGTCATCAAATAATTTAAAAAATGTAGAAAGTGATTTTCCACAGTTATTTCAAAGAACTCCTGGTCGGAAATTAAAGGACATCAGTAGCCCCAGAAAAAGCTCTATTTAGCAGATGAAATGGAAAAATAAAGGATCAGTCCTCTTCTATTCTAAACTCTGTGAGAGCTCTCTTCCTCTATCATCTTCATCAGGAACAGAAAAGTCAAAGCACAAATAGTTTTGTTCATTTCATTCACAAAGATGACAATGAGCTTGACGTCTCTGAGAAAGATTTCTCTTTCACAAAGCTACCAGCAAATGAAGTAAAGGATGAAGTGATAAGACAAACCAACAGTCATTTTATTTGTGCAGATGGTTCAGAAAGCAACAGTTACATATAACAAGAAAAAAATTAAATCCATAGTTAGTATAATTTTCATGATATCTAAATCGATGTCTGCTTTCTCTCACTTCTTTATAACCCTACAAACTTGCACTCATCTTGCAATTTTTGTTGTAGACTAACTCGGGCTGTCACAGTCATGCAGATGTCCAAATCTGTGCTCTTTGGAATACTGTTTTTGAAATGCAGGCAGTTGCATTATTGTGACATTTTTGGAATGAGCTTCATTAATTTAATTTCATCCATGAAATTTAGATTCTTCCACCCTTCTCTCTGAGATTTTACCTATGAATTATCTGTCAACAAGTAGCAAGCCAGAATTACTGGGCCATGAAGACACAGATTCTAGTCCATGCCACTCATCCTACACAGCTCCCTTTCAAAAAAATACTATGTGCTGTTTTCCCATTTTAAGTCCTCTTCATAAATGAGATATTCACATTTCCTGAATCAAAAGTCTTAATAAAGATTGGTTCACAGCACCCATAGGTCAGTTTTGTTGTCTTGTGTTAAGGGTGCTGGAACAGTGAGGTGGGATAACTACCCATATGGTCACTGAGTGATAAGTTAAATCCAACACAAAATATCCTTTTCTGACCATCAGACTAAAATTTCCTGCTCCTAAAGCTGTCCTGCATTTCCAAGATCTATTCTTGTAGTATTCAAGGGGACAGACTTAACAACTTTATTTTTAATGAAAAGTCAATGTGGTCAGTAGGTATTAACTTGTACAAAAATATTTGTCAAGGTCCATGCTAAAGGCTCATTGACACTGTCAAAGATACAAGAAGCTTGCTGATTTGTGGGTTTGGTTTGTTGGATTCTTTTTACAGTTATATCTGTTTCTGGCTCTAAAAACATTGAGCAGGGCTCCCTGGAGCCTTTTTTAAAGTATTTTGTGTGGATAAATGCATATCATGTAAGTGCTGATAAACGAGGCCAGGTATATTTTAATAACCTTCAACGTGGAAGGTATTTGTGTACCACTCTTACACACAGTCAGTCACTGTGTATCTTGGCAAAGCAAGGTCCGTTTCTGAGGAAAGAGAACTATTTCCATCCTTAATAAGTCATTCCAAGTTTCCTGTGATGTTATAAATAATCGGGCAAGCAGCCGGTTTTATTCTCCCTAATTTGATATGGCAGACTTGGAGAGCAGAAAAGTTCAGCCTCAACATAAGCTCTAGAGTTGGACTTTGACCAAAATTTCCCCCTTCCCTCCCATAATGAGATAAAGTTTATCATAAAACATGCTTACCAAGGCAGCTAAGACAGGGCTCAGGCTTCACATCTATTTCCTAGGAGCCCTTAGTCAGTCCTGCATGCTGCATGCATGAGGTCACAGCATGCTGGGCTTGCTTGGGGAAGCTGGCAGCTAGGCTCACAGTCTTAGCTAATATACTTTTCATTTGGGAAAATAAAAAAGTGCTTGCAAAACACAGCTTAAATTAGATTGTGAGTAATTGGAAGAGGAAATATAAAGTCACACTGTTTTATATGCGTGTCGGGAAGGCAGTGAGATGATGCATTGAGTACCTGGGTTACTGGCAAAGGTCAAGCACCCTCATGACAGCCTGAGATCTTTTAAAAATTTTGAGGAGATAGAACAATCATCACAGAACTTTCAAGAGCTGCACAATACAGAGACATGAGAACATAGCAGAGCTTATTTTTATGTGTAAAAGAAGGTCAATTGAAAGGACATATTCCTTCATAATTATAAGAGTGACAAGAGGAATTTATGATTATATTAGAACATGAGAAAAGATTTTTTTTGAGTCTGCCTCTGCAAATGATGCTTGGCAACATTTTGGGAAAGTCATTCAAGCCGTTTCGAATTGTCATTCAATTGTAAAAGAAGTTAAATAAATAACTCTATCTACATCTCTGAAATTCAGGAAGATTAATTAGATAATGTTATTGAAATAGCTTATAGGCACTCTATAATAATAATAATAATGCAGGCCAAAGCACTTTATTGATGTTCATTACTGTCAAATATGAGGGAAAGGGATTTTTTTTGTTTTTCAAAAGCTTCAGGTCATATTTACAGATCAACTTCATTTCCAGAATGCAATCCAGATGTATTGTTATGGATTTTAAAATAAAATTATAGCTTTAAGGTAAAACATGCTAATAGGAAAATTAACTTGTTCTGATGAGTCATAACATAAAGTAATTTCCCTTTTAAAACAAAACTAAAACCTTACTTTGCTCCCTTAACCCAGACGGCATTCTTTCGGAAGAGCTAACTTGGATCCAGCTTGGATCTTTTATGCCTCCTAAAACACTCTGCAATCTTAAAAAGAACTGTATGGGAATTAAGGATATTTTCCTAAAGAGGTCTACTCCCAATTGCAAATCCTCTATTAAAACATTAAGAAACTGTTAGCTGAGTTGCACTTCCCTATCATTTATATACCCTTAAGAAAGGGTACCCAAGTACCTCATCTGCTCTCTCTTTCCTATCTCTGTCTTTTTATTCCTCAGAATCAGAAGAACTCTCTCAAAGACTGAAAAGGTCTTCCTCGATAGTGATGTAATGTTCTCAAGTAGAACGGACACTGGAAAGACACAGAGAGTCTGAACAGAGAGTTTGTTTGGATAGTGAAGCAACCCTGTTGCCCTGTTGCCAACTGGAGCAGAACAGTTTCTGCTTCTGCAGCAGCAGGTCTAAACACAACCTGGCTGCTTTCTAGAAGGTGTAGACCTGAATCTCGTTTCAACAAAGGTTTCTTCACACCACTCAGGTGGTGGAAATTAGTCTTAAAGTGAGCATAAATCATATTTATACCTACTACAAGTCTTCTTTATATGGCTAAGTCAGTGGAAAGTTGCTTTTGTGTAAATGCACTTCAGGCCCTCATACTTTTAATTTGGCATAAAAAAAGAAAGAAAAGAGAAAGAAAACCCTTTCAGTGTCCCAAGTTAAGGTTGGATAACAGCCATACCGTAACATAAGCTAAGATTTCAAAGGTGTCTCAGGAAACAGGTCTCCAGCTTCCATTCACTTTTCAAGGGGGCTGAGTGACTCACTTCCTGAGACTTGTTTGAAACCGTATCCAGAATGATTACTCTGTCTGCTACAACTAGATTGTTTTATAATGAGTGACGAGTCTGACAGACCCACTACCACAAAGAGTCTACTTTGGGCCAAGCAATAGAGCCCTTTGTTATCAGCATTGGAAGACTTTACCTAGCAGTACATGTGTTCAAGTTATAGCTGACAAAGGTATTGTTTTTGCCTATGGCGTCACTGTAGTGCCACCTCAGAGGAGCTAATTGGAATAAGGCTCGGCCTGTGCTCAAATGCTTACATGGCAGGTTCCCAAACAAAACACCAGGTGTTAGTCATCCAGTAGGTCTCACTACTCCCTTTGAGTCAACAGTGAACCATTGCCCCAGAATTTCAAAACTAGCCTGCAGCAGAATTACTGTGACCAACTGATGACTGCAGGGTCAAGGATTTTTGATCTACATTTACCACTGTTGTTGTTTTCCAGAAATGCCAGCAGCACTCACAAAAGTTGAATCCCATTCTATTAAAGCACATGCCCATGCTTCCATTCTGAGTAAGTAGACTGAGGAGTTAGAAGAAGAGAGCTCAAAAAGAAAATCACAACAAAGATTTAGTGTTTCTAGTTGCTAGTTAAAAATCAAGTACAGCATCAGCTAAACTAACTTCAGGAAGCTGTTTTATTTTCCTCTGCAGTCAGTGGAGGGAGGCAGGTACTTGGAGAAAATGGTCCCTCTCTTCCCTGATATTGTAGAAACAGGAGGGATTACTCATCCCTGGAGGTTAAACTTTTCTGTCCTTTGACAAAAGAGATGCCTTTAACCATAAATTTATGTTAAACAACTCCGGTCTCTGGCCTTAGAGCTTTAATCTCAGTATCATCAAATTTATACATAATCTTAACATTGAGAAAACTTAATTGCTTAGCAGCTGATATTATGGTGTATACCTTTAAGAATATTGTTCATTCATGATCCAGTGAACACATTGTGAAATTCGTATATAGAGAAATGCAGGCACGTACACACACACGCGTATGTGTTGTATATTCAAACAATATCTGAAACTGTCATCAATGTATAACAGCCAAAGGTCCTCTCTGGAAAGCAGAAAGCCAAAAGCACAAGGTGATTAATGATGATGGATTTTATTGATTTTATTAGAAAACAAGTCCTCAAACAACTGTTCTTTGTTCTACAGATGCAAAAATCCCAGGACACTGAGAATCTATTTTCCAGCTTATGATGTGAGAAGCAAAGTCACTGAATGTACTGGATTTCTTACGCTTCAGTAAGTGATGTTAGAAAATACCTCTAGTCTTAGCCTCTGCTAGACTTTTGCAATACTAAATGTCAAATTCTCGGTAGGAACAGGTTGATATGGAACATCTAAACTGCAATTCACCCACTTGATTTTTAATCCTTGTTTTGAAATCAGCCCATGATGCCACTAAACTAGACATTATCCACATTTACTGTATACTGTTAACTATCTACATCTTTATTAAGCTATCATGGTCTTGGATTTAATACAGCCTTTGCAATTAAAAATCTCTAATATATAAGAGACCCAATACAGATAATCAGGAAAAAACTTTTGGACTGTAAGATGCAAATCTTCTTACTTACCTGTAGCTACCTATGCATTAAGCTTCAGGTGTAAGCTGCTTGCACTAGGTCTCTATACTGTAAAAGACAGACAGGCTCCTGAAGAGGGTGATTAATTAGTCAGGACCTTAAGAAAGAAGAGAAAGAATCTGAAGGTGCCTAAATTTATTCAGTGACTATAAATGGAGTCTTGGTAAATAGCTTACACCTTTAGATGGCTAAATTTAGGAGTGATTACTCCCACTCCTACTGACCGTTCATAACTCCTCAGTAAATATCAGTCAAATCAAGAGTAAAGATTTTGTGCCTTAAAACTGAACACGAGACAAAAGCCTACAGTAGAATTTGATTTTTGCATATATAGAATTTTATAGAATTATAGAATTAATTATATAATTAGTATAGAATTATAAAATTGTAGAATTATAGAATTATTATAGAATTATAGAATAGTTTGGGTTGGAACGGTTGCTCAGAGCCCTGCCCAAATTGATCCTAAATGGTTCTGGGGATGGGACATCTACCACCGTTCTGGGCTCTCTCTCTCTCCTCCCATATTGCATATATTGTAAATGGCATGTATTGCAAGATTAAGGAGTGTGCACCAGGGGTGTCGTTTCCACTCACACTTAAAGTGTAATAGAAGGTTAGTTTGACCTCCATTTTTTTCTATGTGAATGTTTTTCAAATTAAACAAATATTTTAGGCCAAGCTGTTATTTTCTGGATGTTCCCAATCTAAAGTATTTTAATATATCCAAATATCTTATTTTTAATGACTCCAGAAAATATATTGAGCAAAATTAAGATTCAAATCCATAATCTTCACTTAAATTTCAAATCAGTTTTTCAGACAGCAATAAGTGATTGGAATTTCATTATTTTGTGGCAATATATTTCTATACAGAAAGAAATGCCCCAATACAAAACTCTATTACTTTGAGGTTAACTGATCATCTGGGTCTTTATTCTGTTAAAATGTAAATTACTGGCTTCTCCAAGATAGAATCTTGGTTGTATTATTGTGGCCATAAACTACTATAGCATTGGCAATGCACTACAAAGGGAATTTACCAGTTATTCCTACCCTTCACTGGCTTGCCAGTAATATGTGGTAGCAAATTTGGCAACTAGAAACCAGAGTCTGTCTGAAACAGGAACTAGGATGTATCTCAGTGGTTTTTAATCTGCCAGATGAGTAGTCTGAGCTCCTGAACTCCCCTGATTTGTACTCAAAGATACAAATAAAATCCATAAATAAACCCATGAATGAATTGCACCACTACTCTGGTAAAGTTCAACTCTGTGGGACTCTGCTACTCTTGCAATATTTGTTCTTTAAAGCCATCACAACATTAAAAAAAAAAAGCAACAACAAAAAGCCAAGAAAATAAATTTAAAAAAAGTCTATCCTAAGGAGTGGACCTAATTACAATACTTGGAGCAGGAACCATACCCATATTTTTTAAAGTTAGAGGCCTTGGCCTGTGATTTGAGACCAAGTTCCACCTCTGTTAAGAACACAAACCAGAAGACACTTTTAAAAGTCCCCAGACACAATGCAGACAGCACAGCACTCCTAACCAACAGCCAGGCACGTGGCTACAGCCGGCAGGTCTAATGAACAAGATTAGTACCTGTTTTATGAATTTAAATTTGAAGTAAAAAAATAGTGTTTCATTTTCTCAGCAAACTCAGTCTAATTATTAGCAGCAGGTTCAGTTGGCAAATTTCAGTATTTTTCCTCCTTTCATTTGTGAGTGAAAGACTTCAGCCTCTTATTTATTTTCCTTCTCCTCTAATGCTCTTGTAGTTCTATGCCAGCTGGTTCTACTACTTTCTTTTTTACCCTCTTTTATAAGGTTTCATTTGCCAGTAAAAGAAATATATAATGTATGAATTTCTGTAAAAGTTCCCACTTTCACTTTTGTTTCTTCCCATTGTTTGCAATCCAAAGTAGCCACATGTTCACAGCATGTTCTGTCTGGCAGGAACACCCATTGCTTAATTTCCTACCACCACCCTCACAATCCTGGCAGGCTCTGGTCAGTGAGATGCATTTGTTTTCCCTAATTGCCTGATGGCATTTTCAGAAATCCTTTTCATTGAGAAATGAGTGATCACAGGAGACTTCTGCAGACATAAGAAAGACTGATTGTCAGTAGGCTGAAGGAGGTCAAAGAGTGTTGTTTGCTAGACTGTAATGAGCTTAAAGATGTCTTATTGTTATTAACTGTTATTTAAACATCATATTAATCTAATACATTTTCTCCATCAATTCTTAAAGACACTGTTGCTCTCCAAAGTGAGATCTGCAGCTCAAAGGACATTGAACTGTCAGTAGCTTCAGGGATCACTGACTTAACAAGTCCACACACTCATTATTTGGAAGTTATGATTGCTAAGAGATGGAAAATAGAACACCTTTCAGAATTCAATAATTCCAGTAGTGCAGTAAAGCATTACCTACTAAAAACTTATTGCAGAAAATGTCTCCAGGGAAAAATTATTTCAGAGAACCATTGAACTGTTCATCTTGGAAAAGACCTTTAACATCATCTCATCCAACTGTTCACCCAGAAGCTCCAAGTCCCTAAACTATGTCCCCGAGTGCCACATCTACATGTCCGTTAAATACCTCCAGGGATGGTGGCTCCACTTCCCTGGGAAGCCTATTCCAGTGCATGACCCCTCTTTTTGTGAAGCAACTTTTCCTGATATCCAATTTAAACCTTCTTTTGTGCCATTTGAGGTCATTTCCTTTTGTCCCATCACTTGTTACTTGGGAGAAGAGGCCAACCCTCACCTGGCTACAACCTCCTTTCAGGTATTTGTGAGAGTGATAAGGTCACCCCTGAGCCTCCTTTTCTCCAGGCTAAACAACCCTCTCAGCTTCTCCTCATAAGACTTGTGCTCCAGACCCTTCCTCATCTCCATTGCCCTTCTCTGGACATGCCCCAGTGCCTCAATGTCCTTGTAATAAGGGGCCCAAGACTGACCACAGGATTTAGGTGGTGGCCTCACCAGGGCTGACCACAGCAGGCAATTTCCTCTCATTTTATATTATCCCTCCCAGCTTTCAGTGGGAATCTATGAGGCAGAAGGGGTTCAACTAATAATACCATCAGTCCATTTTCTAGAAATGGTGTCTATGTTGTTACCATACAGTTACATTACATTACAGTTTAATGACTATATACCTTCAAGTGGGAGAGTCTGAGAGGTTAAACAGTTCATAGAACTGGTTGGGAGTCTGAAAAACCTCTAGTGCTGTAGATTCAGTCTTATTTTGGTACACAGATTCTTTCATTTTATTGCAAGGTTTCATTTGTCTTCACTTGTTACGGAATTATTTTGGAAGAGAAGATTTGCACAGTGTAGAAAATTTTAATATTTTTTTAATGGGGACGCAATAGAAAAGAGAACCAAACCCATCCCTTCCAGTGTGGGTTTGTTAACTATTTTATCCTGTCTTGAACAAAGCCATCCCCACTTGATTAAATGTACTACTCTAAGAATGCCGAAAGGGAATTAAATGATGTTCCAAGACCTACCATAATTTTTCCTATTGTTCACTTGCCAGTGGATACCTAATCTGTGCATAAACCTTTTCCTTTTTTTTCTTGGAGCCTTTTCCCTTTGTGCTTAGATGAGTGAAACAGAATCAAAGCTGAATAGGTTCTTCACGAAAGGAAGAATGATTCTTTCCATCAACTTCAGTATTTTGTATTATTTTTTTTTTTATCTTGGAATAGGTAAAATAGCGTGTTTTGCAAATTGTAGGGCAGACAGTTCATATCAAAATATTCGTGTTGCTTATAAAAGCTTTATCAATTCAACACACTTTTCTAAGCTTCACTACAAAATGAATAAAAACTCACACTCACTTATTGTACATGGGTACAGGCAAACAGTGACTTAGAAGCATGATGAGATTAAACATATGGAAATTGATTCTATCTACTTCTACTGCAAGTTGCTACCTTTTGTTTATATCTAAAATCTTAATTTCTTCACTTCAGTCTTTATCATGACATTATTATGGCAGTATTTTCCTCTCTGGTTTAACCTACACTATGTGATCCTCAGCCTCCACCAGCCTAAACTATTCCCTCCCACATCCTTATTTTATGTCACCTACTTCAAACTTTGTGACAGTTACCCAAAATGGCTACAGAATATCATAAAGTGAAAAATAGAGACACATCAGAATGTGTTATATTTTGGGTTTTTTTACTTGAACTTGAAATTACTTCACCTTTTGCTCTTCACAAATATTGACACAGACATGCACAAACAGAGTCAGGGCTTAGGCTTAAATAGTGACCAATGCAGCCTAACACTGCTGACTAATTTTTACAGATCGTCATGCTTTTCAGAGAGAGGAGTGCCTAACTTTAGTCACAGCACTTTCACCAAAATCCCTATGTTGCTGATAAAATCATGTGTGGTGGATATGTTGTTTTATGGTGTGCCTGCCCGCCCTGTCCATCAAATATGGCACAAGCAGAATAAAGTCTATCAATTCTACGTGTGATACTGAGGAACATGGAGGACATGGATGGTTCATACTCTACTTAGTCATCTTTCAGTCATCGGTTGTTTAAAATTATATTAAAAAATTATATAGTTTTGGTTCTAGCCAGAGCTCAAGATACAAATCTCCTTAAATGTTACCTATTGAGTTCCTTGCTCAGACTCACATACCATACAAAAATCAATTATTAAAGCGAATAAGAAAAAACAAAGCAAAAAATGAAAACCATAATAAAAGCAGGTTCTTGGATGAAAACAAATCACATCTTGAGCCATTTCTGTATACTCTTTAGGTTCAAATACACTTCCCAATACTCTTTTTTATGCATTTAAATTTAATTTATTTGGTACTTAATTATTTTACAGATATGGTTTGTGACTAGGTGGGATTAGGGGTTTTGTTTAAAAATGCTCGGGGTTTTTTTAATGGAAACTTCATGTTTTCTTAATTCTGCTAAGATGTCGAGAGGCTCTGAGGTCTGGACACCTATAAATTAGAATTTGGTGAGATGATGATGATCACTAAAAATATTGTGTTAAGCCTCAGGTCATTGCTGTAATATAAAGTTTGAGTAGACAGGAAATCAATCTCTTCTATTGCCATCATTGCAATGTAACAAATATGAACAAACTTTTTCAAGTACAGGAAGAAAAATAATATTTTGCACTTAAACAAATTTTACAGTCTGGTTATCTCAAAACATATCATTATCATGAAATAAATAATTTAGAGAAGGTCTTCAAGTCTTGATCAGGAGTAGAATCTACAGTCAAATTTTTGTTTAATCCCCCAAAACTAACTGTGAGTAGTATTAAGAAAATAAGGTTCTATGATGTTTATTTAATGTTTTCTTTGCCTCTTACTCTCTCTGTTGTTTTATAATAAACAAATGTCCTCTTTTTCCACTTGGAAGAAAACCAAGAGGAAACCCTGGAAATTAAAGAAAACTATAAAGAACATAATTATGAATAACAGCAAGAAAGACTAAAATGCTTTGTGGAAGGAGAGAGTTTTTTTGTCAATGAATAAAATAAAATTGTCTGAGTTTTCTCATTAAGTTTACTTAACATATGTAATTATTATGATTGGTAACACATGGTATTCACAAATAAATTCAGTCTTGAAAATGTGTTTTTACAGTGGGTGGCTATTTTTCTGTGCATGTGTGAAGGATTTTATTCTTAACTGTGTTCAAAAGTCTGTCGACAATACAGCTGGGCTTTCCCTATTGTTCTCAGGAACCGTACCCTCAGCTCGTACAATATCGTATTGCTCCAGTGACTTTACCAGAGCCATGCCAAATTACTCCAGCTGGGTGCTGGGACCCTCTTAGTGAAAGGAAACCATTGTCATTACAAATCCGTCGTCTCAGCACTGAGGAAAATTTCATAATAATTTTGTTTCTAGATTAAGAGATACAGGCATTGTTACAGACATTGTCACCTAGGAAAGGTATTCTGTAAATTGTCTGATAATTTAACATGTAATAACTGTTCTAGAATGACTAGTGTTGCATAGTTTATTATTAAGAAATAAGAATGCTCTATTGGTTTAACTCAGTACTTTTACAGGACAGATGCCAAAAACCTTGTCCATGTTCAATATGCTTGAATCACTGCAATTCATATCTGAATTTATTCAAGACAAATGGAGTATTCTACTGTTGGAGTAGGAATACAGATTTATCACTGGAGAAAAAAAGCTGCATATTTGAAAACTGAAGTGGTAGTCATTTAGTCCAAATTATCTAGCTCGAGTTATATTCATGTTTGCTTGCTATGCACACTTTGAAGCACAGAATGAACATGCACACTGATTTTTTTCAATCTCTACGTCAGGGACCAATGCTTTTACTGATGGGATCTTATATAAAGAAAAGAAAAAAACCTCCATATTATTATAACATAAAATAAGCAAATAAAAGTCGTGCATGTATTTGTAGAAAGCCTCATGATTTTATGTAGGATATGTCTGAATACTCCTAGCAGTCTTGGCCCTCTGTATTTAGGCAGGAGAATGAGTCAGGTGTGGTTGCAAAACAGTTGCTGCAAGCTGAGCTGGAGTGAGCTACTTCTGTGAAAGTTATCTCAAACGCAGTTTTATTCCATAAAATGTAAGAAGATGCTTTCCGTACTTTAATTGGAAGTTAGGCTTTCTCCTGCTTATTGCAGAATTGGAGTATAAATATTCAGCTCTTGGAGAAAAACACAATACTAAAAAAATCCAACTCCCTAACTTTTTAAAGGAGGATGTACAAGTAAGTAGACCCCCTCACTTTTCCTCTTTTCAATCTGCAATGTCTAAAGGTCTATTTTCCTCTTCACCAGTCTATTGCAGGTGTCTTGACTTTTAGCCTTTTATTCCTCTCAACTTCTTTATAAGAAAAATAAAATGCATGTTCACACCCAATTCACACTAGTGTCTGTCTTTGTTCATTGTGTTAACCTGGATATGGCTGGCAGCAGTCAGGCTGAGATGCATCTTTTAAACTTGTGCATATGCCCATCAGCTCAGAAAATATAACCAGGAAAAAATACATTTAATTAAAGTATGAATAAAAATAAATGGACATTTTAAAACTGAACTGTAAGAGTGTAGAGCCTTCCCCTTTTTCACTTCCACTTTTTTGAATTGGGAATTGCGAGACTAGCAGAAGGAAGGAAGTTTGCCAAAGATTTTAATAGTATATTAAACTATATAAAAGGACTGGTAATTAATCAAGAGCCATTGTCTGAACCAGTCAGCATATCCTTCAGCCTATACACATCTTTTTGTGCAGATAATACTTCAAGAACCTGGGGAACCCTACCTGTCAAGCTAGCCTGACACAATTTTAGTTCCTACAGGCTTTCCTCTCAGAAAAATAATTGTAGGATCATTAATCCTAAATGATAGGATGATTCAGGTCTGAAAAGACTTCAGCATGCCTCAAGTTCAACTGTGGCTCAGAACAGGGTCAGCTTTAAGGACAGAGCAAGTTGGCAAGGCTTTGTCCAGCCAGGTCTTGAAAACTTCTGAGGAAGAGGTCAGTCAGCCTCTCTGGGTAACCTGCTCCAGAGCCTGACAGTCCTCATGGTGAAACAGATTTTCTTTAATGTTAAGGGAACTGAATCCATTAGATATTAAAACTCAGAGCATTTCTTCTACACAATTTCTGAAAACACGCACACACAACCACAGACACACAAACACAGAAAATCACACAAAGTGTACATGTGGCCAGCTGTAAGACTAGCACAAGCATACACACACACAGAACTATCACCCAGGAAAGGACCCAGGGTCATAGATTAGTGAGAAACAGGACTAATTGTGGGTATCATGCGCAGGGCTTGGCCAGACAAGGATACTCAGCAGCAGCCTGTTTATGTGTGGTCCTTCCTCCCTCCTGCCCTTTTAATTTACCCACTCTTTCTTCCTGATCCTCCTTGATCCCTTCATTTTCCTGCCCTTTGCTCTGCCTGCAAACACCCAATATGTTTTTTACAATTACACAAGCCCCCTCAAATATTCCATATGACATTTGTCATTTCTCATGAGACCCATGGTTTTCTTCTTTCCCGTCATTCTACCAGTTATAAAGTGCTATATGAACCTCCTCAAGCCTTTCAATAGTTTCATCAGTAGCTTGAGAACTCCTGGCCTTTCTGGTTTTGCTGTTATCTACCGTTCTTGAGAAGCTGTGTCTGGATGTTTAATGTATTACTTCCCCTCTCTCTAGCCCCAAAGTGAATGTCCTTATACTCCACATCTCCTTACGTTTCTATCCAGGCACAAGCGTTCCTGTTTCCATTTATGCTGTGTTGCATCTTCCTGTCTCACACCACTTTATGTCTCCGCTTTCTTGATATATTCCTCATAGATACTGGGATCTGCATTTGAGTCCTGCCAAAGACAGCTTGTCCTCCAGGCTGAGCCCTGGACCTTCAGCCTCTTCTTACAGGGCAGTTCTTCTGGTCATCTTGATGCCCTCTGATCCATTTCCTGAAGTTTATCAATGACTTCCTTGTGTCTAGGATACCCAAAAATGTGCACAGTATTTTCAGCATGGTCTGAAAAGTGCTGAGTAGATGGGAGTAATCCCTTTGCTCAGTCAACTGACTGCTTTTGGCCAAGGATATTGTTGGCCATCTTTGCTTCCAGGGTGCACTGCTGGCTCACATTCACACACTGTCTACCAAGAGACCTACATATCACTTTTAGCCAAGCTTCTACCTCAGACAAGCCTCAGCCTGTATCATTGTTCTTCCTTTATATGGCCAGGATTTTGCCTTTGACCTTGTTTCACTTCATAAGGTTCCTCTCAGCTCTTTTCTTGATTGTTGTAGGTCCCCCTGGATGGCGGTCTTTCATTTACACTTTATCAGCTGACTCCCCAGTCATGGTCTCCTGATTTTAAAACTGGGATCTACTAGCTGCAGCAGATATAAAAGGACAGTAATGTGGTTTTTTACAAGAACATTGCGTTTTTGGAACCATTCTATCATACTCTTCCTTTCTAGACTGTAAGTAGCAAATATGCAGCGTGGTGCGTTAGATGATGAGATGATGGTTCCTGAGGTGCATTGCTCTTTCACTGCCTGGGATAAGAATTTCTATGGTGTTTGAAAAAACCAAACCAAACCAAATCAATACAAAACGAAGGCACACTCCCAGAAAAACAAACAAAGAAACAAACAAATGAGTAAATTAGTCTAGAAATGCAGTTTCCCTAACCATGTTCACTGAATGAATCCCCTTCTATTTCTTTTCTACTTGAAATGTTCTGAAGGTTATTTTTCTGGAGGATTTCTTCACAAAATGTGACCCAAAACATGGCAATCAAGGTTATTATACTGTATTAGCTTTCTAAAAATATCATGATTGGGAAATCAATGGCTAATTATATTTCATTATATTGAGAATATCTATTGTTAATCTATTAAAGCTTTTACTACAAGGTAACAACAGGAAGGAAGTATATAACAGACAGTAAATAAACATCTAGGGTAGCAATCACTAAATTTTAAGAATTGTTAAATAGCTGTGCAGAATAACATGTCATTTAGATGTTCTCAAACAGTAATTCTCATCTTCAGTTCTCAGATGGACAAAATTCGATGTGACTCAGGAGAAGCTTGAAGATATAATGCTTAGAACATTTTGTTTTGATGAAAAAATCGAATAGAAAACATGCTTAAAAGTACTATGTGTGCTGGCACAGAAACTAGAGTGATGAATCACAAAAAAGGGAGGTTGAGACAGCAGAAGTGTCAACTTCTAAAATATACCATCAGAATATAAACCCAAAATTATACTAAAAAAAAAATTATAAAAAAATACTGAATGTGCAATAAAAATGCTTCCAGAGAGGTTAGTAAATATGAAGAAATGGAGATATAGTGTCTTTGAGCAATTCTACCTCTTGGGATCATCATGATAGTGATATTGACTCATGTTATCTGGGTTGATATTTTAGGGAAATTAACCAAGATCCTTTAAAGGCAATGTTTTCATCTAACTAATAATTTTGGCTATATGAGAGACAAATCGTAAAGGGGATGTTCATGGAGTACTGCTGCTACCTCTCTGAGACATAATAGGTTTCGTGAGTGAGTATTTAGTGAGGGTTCCTCTTGGCTTTCTATTGATGTTGCATAATCCCTTCATCATCTTAAAGTAATCTCCGGAATTTGAGGTTTAAGGAATTTGACAGGTATGTTGAAGACCAAATTCCCTTCTTCCCAGGCAGCTGATAGTCCATTTGCTCTTTAATCCAAGCACTGTTTGGCTTTTATATTGCCTACTTCTGCCTACACCCCAGAGATAAGAATGTGGCTTGGCTCTGCGCAGAAGGGTGTGCGCTGTATAACACAGCACTGTGCCAGGAGGACTCTCAGTGTGCAGGCCTTTCCACCAAGACTGTCGTCTTCCACAATTTCCTAGTAAATGTCAGGGCTGGGATAATGCATGGCTGAATGGATTAATTGTCTAAAATCACTTCTACAGGCTTCATGAGCTGTCAGTCTAGGCTGAAGAGGTCATCTCCTGCTTTCTTTTGGCCTCCTCAGCCTAATTCCTATTCCTTCCCTTCTGGTGAGTCCCATGTGATTGTGAATACCCTCATGTTTTGCAAGTTTAATCAAATTCAAAATCCAAGTGTTTCAAGTGCAATAAATGGTGGAATCAGGGAGAATGATGCCATTACTATGGTAGTGTTGGATTATAATAGTGTACTTAAAGGATTTATTCAACTCTGCCTGAATTCAACAAAAATATTTTACTGAATTTTATGATAGTTTGCCTGAATTTTTCCTTATATAAGGTTTTTGGGGGTTCGGAGTTTTGCTTTGCTGTTTGGGTGGTTGGTTTGGGGGGTTTTTTGTTTAAATAGTCAGACAGTGCAGATTTTATCTAGAGGTTTTTTACAGATATATATGGCCGGTAATCTTTTTTTTTTCCTAATAAGGGTGAAGATGAATGTCAATTCATTAAGTTTTGATAGGAATCATGTGAAATTGCATCTGAATCTTCAGATATCAGATGAAATTCAGGGTCTTCAGTCACATGTCTCTTGTGATCAAGCAGCAGACCCTGCAGGAGACTGAAGAAAAGAAAAAACAAAACCAAACATGGAGATGTCTAAAAGAGAAATATTATAATTTCTTCCATTACTTTTACTTTGTTTCTTAGATTCTCTGTCTGTAATACTGAGAAGTCTCCCTAAATGCCTCTTTTTCTATGTGTAAAAATTTATTGGTTTATAAAAAAATCGCTCTTTGAAGCATTAACACTGCATAGATACTGTTCATTGCTTTTGGTGATTTTGTTTTCCTTTTTGTTATGGTTTGGGTTGGGTTTTGCTGGTTTTATTTTTGCAAAGAACATGCTTGCCTTTGCAGCTATGTGCCAGGATTATCTGTGTCATGCAGAAATTGCATGTACTTTCCTTTTGACATCCTGTATCAGCAAAGCAAATTGTTTCATTAAGTGGCACTTGTTCAGTAAGTGCAAAAAATTAAAGCTGGAGAAGATGAATCATATATGAGGGCAGGGATCAAGGAGCAGTTTATTTTACAAATGTCTGCAATGAGCATATTTCTTCTTTAAATCAAGGAAATATTTGACTCATATCAATGGAAGCATCAGTATCATAAAAGGGCATCTGTACTTTTCAAGGCTTTGTGTATATAATTAATTTTCAAAGAAATTTCATCACTTCTTCGAGCATTATTTCTGCATTACAATATTTCTTAAGTGTCAGTAATTTGTAATTGTAATTGTCAGGGGTATGATTCATAAATGTGAATTATTTTAAAGGCAAAAAAATAGAAAGAAGGGTCAAGGAACTGCTTATCTGCAGTTCAAGAAAACTTGGTAGGACTGTTTTAAATTATCCAGCAAGACTTATAATCTGAGCAAAAAGTCTGCAAGCTAAATTTGAAAAGGTATGAAATAAAACAGCAAGTGCTATCTCTTTTATATATTTATTTGAATTCACAGGGTATTTAATGTGATCATCACTCCATGAATTCATAGGAAATCTGTAAGAGTGCATTCATAATGACTCTAAATGGCCACATTTGTGTATTCATAGACCATGCCTATCTTGGTTGATGTAGCAAAGTGAGTCAAGGTAATGACTACTGAATCATAATCATCTGCTTTGGAAATAATTCTGGCCACTTCAGCATACCTCATAGAGTATGGATATAAGTTAAACTTGCATTAGATACGTATTATGCCTCAAGAAGGTGGAAGAAAGATATTTTTTCCTTAAGTTTTACACCTTGTTTAGGCTTGCAGCGTCAGTTGCCACTTATCTTTCAAGTTAACAATTTATTTAGCTTATCCTACCCTAAGTTTTTTCCACATTAGTGCGGGTAGGAATTAATTTCTGAATATATCAAATGGTCAAAATTCTTTGAAAGTTTTAGGGAATGTTTATTATTTTGCTTTTTACTTTGTAAAAGAGCACAGTAGGCACTTCTTTAATACTGTTCACTGTGTTTGGAATAATAGAAAGCTCCCATAAATGTTCCCCTCACAGCAAGGTGCTTCCTCTGGATGCACTTTTTCTAGGTGCTTACAGTGATACCTCAACTGTAGAGCAGATGTTTTTCATACAAACCTCACTGAGCTGTTTGGTTACTGAATTGTCCATTGTAGATGGACATGTAGATCTCCTTGGAGTGCATCACAGAATGATTTTGATAGCAAGGAATGTCTCACTGTACCTGTGATCCAAGCTCTTTTTCAAAGCAGGAACAACATGGAAGTAGATTTGCCTTTAGAGTTAGATCATGGTCCATATACAACTTAACATGCCTTCCAAAGGAAACCATGGTACATGGATGCACACTTAGGTCTCACAAATGCAGATCAGTTGTGGGTACACAGACACATAGGCATTAAGAGGGGAGGGACATTGTTCAATTCAGTGGCTTGTGGCATAAATAAATTTTTTTATGCTGTTACTGAGCCACAGTTTTACATTACACACAGGAATATGATATATAGTAAAATGCACTGACTGTTTCTCAATCAGTGTGTGCTTGGCATGATCAGGGATCAGGTAAAGAAACATAAAGGAGAGCTCATCACTAACTTTAGAGAATTTATTGCACAAAAGTTGAAAACCATATAAAATCCATTCCTAATTTACAACAATAAAAATAAATGAGAAAAAAATGTGAAGAGAAGACTGGATGAGACCATCTAGAAGGATGTTTAGTGCAGCCAGTTCTAAGATATGACATTTCTTTCATTCCACTGCCTCTGTACTGCTAGGAGTTTAATATCTGTGTGCTCTAATGAACAAAAATTATTGCAATTAGCCACAATGGTAACTGTGATCAATAAAAGAAAAATGCCAGAAAAATTGAGCTGAGTATTTTGAAAATTCTGCCTATAATGGTTTGGTGATAACAATGCCTACTTGTAAACTTCAAACCAGGAAAAAGGTCTTTGGAGTGTATCTCTACCAAAGTCCTTCTGGCTTAAAGCAGGGTAAAAAATGTCTAACACAATAAAGTTTCTTTTAAGGAAATATAATTTCTTTCCTAATTCTTTATCCCCCCCTTCTGCTAACCCAGGATGAAACCAGATTTAAGCACTGTTTTAGCAAGGCATAATTTCAGAATCTGGCCAACAGAAAAAGTGTAGTTTTGGGGAGGGCAGCAAATGATGTCTGCAAAAGATCTTGACTCCAAGCAGATGTCAGTAATAAAAGAAAAGTGAAATTGAGAAAATCCTGAGGCAGAGGTAAGAAGGTGTTACCGAGTTCGAAGTATTTTTAAAGTTTTTCACTATAGCTACATTTCAGAGGGCAATCAGGCCATAACCTGAAAGTCTGGGGGATCTGTAGAAGTGATTCACCACAACTGCTCTTCAGTCTATTGCATCTGAAGGTAAAGAACTCTGTTAAAATAAAATTTAAAAATTAAAAATAAGATTAAAAAAAAGGAGAAAGGAACAGTAATGCGGAAGACCCAGCACCTCAGGAAAGCAGCCTGAACAGGAAGGCAAAAGGGAATCTGTTATACTACTCAGGCAGCTGAACAGGCTGCTGAACTCTGGCCCAGCAATGGTGAATGTCAGAAGTCTGCCACACATATTTCCTGTTTTGCATTGTTTCATGAATCCCAAACAGCTGCTGTGCCACTGAAGTCAGGAAAAGCCTCACCCAGCTCATTGTTTTGGACAAGATGACAAAAAATATTAATGACGCAAAATTAGAATTTTTCATGCCAGGGCCACCAGTCTGCTCCATGGACTTTGACATGGCCAGGAATTTATGCTGATTTTTGGCTTACTTCTTACAAATTTAACCTTTGAGATTCCAGAGAAAATTTTGTGTTATATCTACTATGTTATACTGTACTATTTATTGTAATGTATTTTAATGTAATAGAGAAAACAAAATTAAGGACAGTATGGATTCATATAATCTAAAGAGATATGATGATAGAAACAGAAAAACTGAAGGGTAATTTAGTTTCTTGTATGGGAAGCTTTCAAAGAAAACTGAGCATTTGCCTTGAAAATCTAGTGTCACTGGAGAGTTTTAAATTACATTAATTTGGGTTTTTTCCCTCAATATGATTATGTAGACATTTTATTAAAGGCTCACAGTTTGTAGACATTTTTCTGAAAAAGCAACTTAGCTCTTACTCAATACCTGATCCACATGTTGAATTAACATATACATTCTCACTGATCTTAAAAGAAGTTGCATTAAATTATGCATTATTTGAATGAAGTGACTAAAGACGTTAGTGGGATCTTTCATCTATGCTTATTTTTGAGAAAATCCAAAACTCTGACATATGATTCCCTGTTTTTACAGAATAGCAGAACAGTTGAGGTTGGAAGGCACTTCTGGAGATCGTTTAGTCTTATCACCCTGCTTAATGATAGCTTATCAAAGCAGATTTAAAAGATCAATTACTTACCCCTAAATGTAAATGATGCCAGTTGAAAATGTCCTTTCAAGAGAATATTTATATATGGATTCTTTAAAAACTGATGCCAGCTAAAGATTTTAACTGTAAAAATACTATACCCATCTCTTCAGTAAGATGTAATTTTCTCAGGCGTCCCCTAAGACAAAATCACTATTTAAATTTATTTATTTTTATAAATATATGCAATCTCCTCTCCTCCAAGAAAAAGATGTATAGTTATTGATTACAACTGATGAGCATGTTTCTCTGAAGCTGCAAGAAACAGAAAATATTAAAATACTCTGTAAATAAGTACTGATTTATAATGCCTTAGTGACAGACTTTGCAAAAACTTGTCACACTGTATGAAACAATTTCTTGGCCTGAGAAGAAGTCATCTGAAGTTTTTCTTTCCTTTATTCATCAACTTAGAGACTTCAGTCATTATGAGGTTTGTATTATTCTTGTCTGTTTGGCAGACTGTCAGGAAGGAGTCAATACTATTAATAGCAGAAGCTACAACAAAAGTTCAAAAGTGAACAAATTCTTTAATAGACTGAGACTGCTTTGTTTATAATTGGTTCAAAACCTTTCAGAAGGAGAACTCATACCACTGCAGTACTGGATATTAAATCTTTAAAGTCAATGTGGAAATCACCAAAGGAAAGAGAAAGTGAGGAAAAGGGGTGCTGGAAATACTGAAAATAGGGAACATCAGGTCATCAAAGTTATCAAAATACATAATATCAGATTTTATAAACGTGCACAGAACTTTCAAGGATTCCAGCATTTGTACTTACTGCTGTAAAACATTAGAGTTTATGTTTTCTAGCACTGCAGTATGGAAGGGAAACAAGAGTCAGCAAAAGATGTTCAGAAGACAAAATTGAAAGGATCAACTTTTTCTGATTTTTTGCAGTTAAAAGAAGGAGCAAACTGAGTAAAAGATATCTGCAGCTTTTCTGGAGAATTCACTCAAATATTAAATTCAATAAGGAGTCAAATTTATATTTTTGGAGTCTTTGCATTAATTCAGCATATCTTTATCCTTGTCTGAAACTGCCAGTCCAAACAGGAACCAAACAAACTAAAGACTTCATAACCACCTCTCTTTCAAAACTTTCAGCATTTCCCAATGGACCAGGCTCCACAAAATATCTAAATTCTTTCCTGAATTAACTTTGATTTTATTTCTTTCACAAATTTGTCTTCAAAAAGGAGTGACTTGGATTTGCCTTACAGATGGAAGTAAGGCAATCAGCCTGAAAGAAATCACACTTAGAGCAATTATCTAGAAACTACAACCCTGCAGATGAGTTAGATATCTTTATGACTCACTTTATGCATGAGGTCAGCCAAAATAATCATTCTGGTCCTTTTGATATTAATAGCTACTGTTCTACTTCCTCTCCTTTGCTCTTTTATTACTTCTAAATGAACTTGAAGCCTGATCTTAGAATCTCCATTTCTGAATGTTTCATAGTTACCCACCTGGAACAGATGGAGACTACCTTCTAAAGGTGAAAGGCTCTACATGGCAGGCTTGTTTTAGCAGTGTACCTCATTGTACACCAGGGAAGTGCTAGCTCAGAAGATCTTTGAACAATACATAGAAATAACTGCAAGCACTGCAAATATTTACTTTCATGAGCTTCTGATATCACGCTCTGCATTATGCTTACTCTCTGGAACTGCTGTTCAGTCCTTTAAAAACCTAGCAGGTCCACAACATTTAAATTTTATCTCTTAGTTTTTTTCTGGTCTCTCTTCATGGCCTGGGAGGGCAGTCCAGCAGTACCCTTCCATTCAGCCTCCTGCACCAGAACTGTTATGATTTGGAGAAAGGAACTACATTTTTTTCCTCCTCAAGTAACATGCTGTATTTCCCTAGATTTGAAATTCTATGTAGTGGGACATATAGCTTCATCCTATGCCACACTTGTTAGACCACTTCACTAGAAATCGTGACCTCTAGAATACCTGGGACCAAAGAGAGTTCTTAACACTATGCTGTTAGCTTAAAGAGATTTTTCAAATGAATGGGAGGCAAAGCCACAAACAACATTACCTAACATTCACAGTGGGAATAGTAAAAGGAGAAACTTGGTTTACATACAGCAGAGTTTCAGTTAAAGTCTCAGTTCTTGCAAAATTGAAAATCAGTGCTGTCATAAAATTCTTAATGTAAATTCTTAATGACTGAAACTGCCAAGATAGATCAGACAATATTGTTATTTCATTATAGAGGTCTGTGCTTCAGACGTATCCGGCTGGACTATGGTGATTTAGAATCCACACCTTTCTGTTAAAAAACTGGCATATGACTCCACTGCATACCTGGCATCATTGTATTTTAATTTTTTTAAATAATGGAATGGCTGATTAGACTTAAAAAACTATTACGGATTTTCTCAGGTCAATTCTTTCCTTTTAACTCTCCTGTCTTTCTCTTCTCCAGTACCACAAGCCCTGCAACTGCCAAGCTGGACCTTCAACCTGTGTTTTAAAAACAAGAGTAGGGATTTCCTCTAAGGCAGATGTCAGCAGCTACATGTAAATCAGCCTGCCAGATGCAGTGCCATTCAGGGAATACTGAGTTGGCAGCTTTCCCTTCAAGGCAGAGATATCCTCTTAGCAATGTGACTCAAGGACAAAAGGACATGGCAAACGCAATAACTCCAAACATAATCTACCAGCAGTCTAAAACCTTTTAATAGCTGGAAGCTGCTCCTCATCCTGGGACAGCTTTTTTTTCTTTTTCTAGTTGGCAAAATCTGTTGATAAAGCAGTCAGCTTTGCTATCACAATTTCATGCTAACCAAAAAACTTCCAGTGAAAGAGAATCTTAAAATATTTTGTTGGGCTTATTCGACTATGTGTGACTGTGAATAGTGCATCATGATGTGTGTCCTTTTTTTTCCATCCCCCAAAGGGAGAACAGGCAAGTATTCCATTCAGATAGATCACTGATTAATGTTCACAGCTCTCAACATTCACTGGCTTCAGGAGTTGTTTATTGAAAATATGTAGCTGAGTCTCAAAGCCAACAACATTCCCCCAGGGTGCCCATTAAGCAGAAGGGCAGCACAGTTGTAAACAATCTACTTTATAAAGTCAAAGAATTTGATAGAAAAGACATCTAAGTAATATTTAGTAAATATTTCATATTTTGCAATGTTTAGCTTGCAGGAAGAGAGAAAAAAGGAGAAGACAAATTTTAAAAGAGTTATTCAAGTGAAAAATGTTTCTCTAATCATAATCTAAAAATATCTCTCTAATAATAATCTAATAATGTTTTTTCACTAAATACATACATCATAAAATCCCCATCAGTGCCAATGGATGAGAATGGGTTCCATAGTTTAGCAAGGAGAAATAGAGCCCAGGAACAACGGGCCAAAGAGAGGAACAGTGTGTCTTGGTAAGGTACTGTGTAAGAGCTTCCCAAGGAGTGATAAAACTGTGCTGAACCCAGTAGAATTGATGAAGTCAGGACGTGAAGAACATGATGCATCTGTGGAAAATCACAAGCAAAGATGGGTACCCACTGTGGCTCTGTGCCATATAGCCACTGGCTGCTGTGCACATATAAAGACTACAGGACAGATTCTGCACCAACAGGCCCCCAAGGGCCTCTCCTAACACCTCCCTAGAAGGTCCTGGCACATCTCAGCCAGCCCCACTGCTTTACAGGAGCACCCAAAAGGCATCACCCGCTGGGGCTGACCTCCCTGCTGTTTCTTCATTCTGGTAGCTGGGAATGAGTATGAAATGATGCTAATGAACTATGTGAGTACATAAGTGTGCTGTGCTATTGTCTGTTAAAAACAACAGCTTGATTCTATTATTAGTAACAGCTTAATGAATAAAAGGTCTTCCAAGAAATACTGGCTGTAATCTGTGCTTCCCTTCTCTTCCAATTCCCTGTTTGACAGACGAATTTACAACAGATACATGATAAGAGAAATAGAGTGAGGAGGAAAGACAGCAACATTATGTCATTTATAGGTGCTACAAGGTCCAATATACAAATTGCGAGTCTTTAAAAATTAGGCAAGAAAAGATGTTTTGAGAAGCAAGCTTGGATAGACAACTATGCTTTATTTGTAAGAACAATATATTCGCTGAAACTGGTATATTTCTTTCACAATTTGTATAATTACAAGATACCTAAACGTATCTTTCTCCTTCATCCTTTGCACAACATTCTCTTAAAAAACTCTACCACAGAGAGCTTGTCTTTCCAAGTGCTTGCAAAGAATTTATCTCCACACTGTAAAATAAGGCTGATTATTAAATTAAATAATAATAACAACCAATTGAAACAGATGAAAACGGAAAGTTTTAAACAGGAATGCATGAGCATCCAGCCTCAATTTTGCATCACCTTGAAGGATTAAAATTGAATTTCATATAATCGCTCTTCTCTCTATTAGTTTTATCACTTTTGTCATATGTAGAAGTTATCGATGTATGCTAAATGTTAATTAAGGAGAACAATTTGTGTAAATAACTGTAGCTTTAGAAATATCACTTTCGAAGAGTAATAATTACATGATAGAGACATAACTTGGTTTTCTCTCTATTTATTTTTCAATGCCTCAGCAACCAGTTCTGATTTGGTGAAATGCACCAAGGCAAAACACTCATTTTATTAAAAGTACAATTGATGTTTTTTTATTATTGTTGTTCCATATTACATTGCTTCTAAACTGAAAAATAATGAATTATATTTGTAAAAAATCTGACGTGTCTTTAAACTTTTAATAATGTATTAGCAAACTTTCAACATCCATAGTAATAATTGATTTAATTATTAGAGCTGATAAAAATTAACATGAATCCACTGATTTTAACTTTGCATAATTGTTTGCTAAAATGTGCTTGCAGCTTCTCTTTTACTCTCATGTTCTTTTTTCATAATATCCAGTCTAAAGAGCTTTATTTCATCAAATTAGAAAAGAATAATTAAAACCCCCAAACAAACCAAACAGCAACAACAACACAAAAAACCTTAGCAGCAGAAAGAACTCTGAAAATTATCTGTCTATTAATTGTCAAATTTATTATAACTTCTGAGAACAAGTTTATTTTAAATTTTGGATTGAAATCCAAAATCAGTGTAGTTTCTCATAGCTTCAAATTTCATTGCAAATCCCTGATATAGCAAAATGTAAAGTAATGTATATTAAAAATTAGCACTTGTTTTTAGCGTTATATTAAAGATTAATGTTGTATCTGAAATTTAGATACAGTTCTTAGAGTGTTCATATTTAACCTGACCAGATTTTCACTCCAACAATGTCAATTGAAACAACAGCCTGTAGTGAATTCTTGTGAGGAAAATATTAATCTCCAGACACCCACTGCTAATAGTGATGTCACTCAAGAAGTACTACAAATTGGCTGAAAGAGGAACAGGATATTTCATGTCCCAAATGTGTGCCAAATACGGTCTGGACCTGGTCTCAGACCAGAATTTTCATCCTGAACATGAGATTATGTTTCTGTATTCATGAGGTAAAGATCTCAGTGTTAATAGATAATCTCAAGGTCTCTCTACTCTACTAACCCAAAGAGCCAAGGCAGGGGTTCAGATATTGGCACATATGTCCTGCTGCTTTTTCATATGTTCTCCTGCATGGTTTTAGTTCATGTCAACTTGGACAACCCCAGGAAATGCCTGAACACCAGGAACTGTTCTCACAGAAAGTACAGATGAGGCAAGTGTGTCCGGGAGGCTGCTATCTGTGACATACACTTTCTAGAACTGACATAGATCAAGCCCTAGAGCATTTTACCTGCCACCATAGACACAGCCTGTGTGATAAAAATTTGGTCCAGATCATCAGGGCATTTCTAGAAAATTACCGAGAGCAAGCTGAACAGAGTTTATGCCAGATTTCTGATTTTATGCCAGTTTTCTAACAGCTGGGAAAGGACATTCAATACCTAATCCCATACAGGCTGTAAGTGAAAATGTCCTTAAAAAATGTTTGAAATGCATTCAACAAAGCCAGTTTGTACCAGTTAATATCCTCTTGCATGGAAAGATCACCCCTTATCCAGTACCAAATGTTCTAAACTGAGGGGATTGTTTTGTTTTGTTTTGCAAACTCATAGCCTGATGACTTTTCTAAGTGAATATTTTGTGTTCATAAATTCTATGTTTTGTTTGTTCTCTTCCAGTCCTATTTTCCAGGCTTTGTCCTGCAGTCCAAAGAAGAATTTTCCAGCAGGAAAGATGAATGACCTGTGGAATTTATAATGCATTTTAACTTGTACACTTAAAAAAAAAAATAAATTGTGGCAAACCAGAGTACTAGGAATATTTTTATCAATGAAATTTTCTACACATAAAGATCTATTCTAAATTCATCAGTATTCAGAAAACCAATTTATGTCTAATACAGATAGATTTTGTTTATATTTTCTCATTCCAATTTACCCTCAAATAAATAACTATGTATTAAGCTAGGGGCCTTGAGGAGAGACTCTCCACCATTTCAAACAATAGTCATCATGTCTTTTAGTCTCTAAATTTATATTTTATTATAACATTTTAATAATATACTAAAAAAGAAATAATTATTTCAGCTGAGAAAAGCCAACACTATTAAGCATTAAAAGTGAGTGAAAGTTCCCTCCTCTTCACCTCTGTCTTAAAAATAAATGTTCTTTCATCAAACTTGGAAGGGTTAAAGCAGAATCTTTCTTGAGGAAGAAAGTGTATTTCATCTGATGACCTACCCATTTTTTCAAGCAAATTTCTGTATAGACCATTCCTAATCCACTTTGAAGGCAGCAATAAGATAAACAACATTGGGAAACCCCACATCTTTTGAGTTATTCTTGTTTCAGGAATTCATGAGTCTCAAGGGTATGACTAATAGCTGAAAATGGAAAGAATTCTCTAGGTGACCATGGCTGATAACTTTATGTTTAGAAGTTGGCAATGTTTCTCTTCAATCTACTGATAAATATGTTGAAGTGTCAAAGAGAAAGCATATGCCAGATTTATTGTCATAATTATTATTTCGAACTATATTAACTCAGCTTTCAATATGTCTTCATCCAAGACAAAATATTTTTTATCTTGTTAGATTAAAATCCACATTGCAACAAATATTAATAAATTAAATGTAATATTTGTGACATGACATTAAATTAATCACAGAAGACATAAGACACATGGAAGTTATTAGAAGCCTCTATATAGGAAGAAGTTACCACAGAATCTTTATTGTAAGGTACAGTAAAAATGAAAAGTACTTGCCAGTACATTTGAAGCTGTGAATGATATTTGGACAAATTTGTGTGCCAATTTCTGTAAGAATCTGTTTGCTTTTTCTGCTGCTTCTCAACTGGGGCAGTGATGATCCTGGGCCTTATATCTGGTGCTTGTTGACAAAAGTGTCAGTGTTCCATGAAAAGGTACAGTTGCTGTTTTTGACTTTTGCTACTTTGTTTTGACATTTCTTCTGATCTCATTGTGCTTCACAATGAAATTAAAAATCTGAAACCACTATAAAAAATACATGAATGAGTGGCAAAACTCAAACTACAAAAAATTACTCTCCTTGATTCATGTATTCAGAATATGCTTGTTTCCACCAGCTGGTAAAGAAAGCTGGGGTTAATTTACTCATCATTTGCATCCTGTTCCAGTGCACACTGAGGTCAGGTGAAAGACAAAAAGAGGATTGCTATTGCACCAACACATTTAAAGTATCAGAAAACTTGACATGTTTACTGTTTTTCTTGACATGCAGGCTCCTAGAATCAGGTGATTATTTGGGAAAGATCATTTTAATTAAAAAAAAAAGAAAACCAAAAAACCCAAGAAAAACAAAAATAAACCTCCCCTCAAAAACCAACAAAACCTCCTATAAATATGTAATAGAAATAAGGGTTAAAAAAATCAGTCAAATGAGTAAAGGAAGCCCAGAGAACATTAATTGTAAGTCATCCAGCCTTTGGAACCAGAAAATTTTTGAACACTAGAGTTGCAATTACAAAGTGTATATTTAAGAAAACTATTATAGTGGGTTGATCCTGGTTGGATGCCAGGCACCCACCAAAGCCACTCTCTTACTCTCCTCCATGACCAGACAGAGGAGAGAAAATATAATTAAGGCTTCGTGAGTTGAGATAAGGTCCAGGAGAGACCACTCACCAAATGTTGTCATAGGCAAAACAGGCTAGAATTGAGGATATTAATTGAATTTGTTACTAACAAAATCAGACCAGGATAATGAGAAGTAAAATAAATCTTAAAAATACCTTCTCCCCACCCCTCCCTCCTTCCCAAGCTTTACCTCCTCCCCCGCAGTGGTGCAGGGAGACAGGGAATGGAGGTTATGGTCAGTTTATCACATGTTGATTCTGCTGGTGCTGAGGGAGAAGAGTCCTTCCCCTGCTCCAGAGTGTAGTCGTTCCCACAGGAAAAAGTTCCTCATGAACTTCTCCAAACTTGAGTCCATCCCATGGGCAGCAGTTCTCCATGAACTGCTGCAACATGGGTCACTCTTCCACAGTATAGTCCTTCAGGCACAGCCTGCTCCAGTGTGGGTCCCCACAGGGTAACAAGTCCTACCAACAAACCTGCTCCAGTGTGGGCTCCTTTCTCTATGGGTCTGCAGGTCCCTGCCAGGAGCCTGCTCCAACACAAGCCTGTCATGCTTTCATAGCCCTCTCATACACTTGCTCTTGTGTGGGTCTCTGCCATGGGCTGCACATGAATCTCTACATCCCCATGGTCCTCCATGGGCTGGATGGAGGAATGCCTCACCATGGGCTGCCTCACCATGGGCTGCACCATAGGCTGCAGGGGTATCCCAGCTCTCGTGCCTGGAGCACCTCCTCCGCCTCCTTCTGCATTGACCTTGGTGTCTGTAGAGCTGTTCCCCTCACATATGCTCACTCTGTTCTTCCCTGGACACAATTACAACTGTACAGTACCTTTTTTTCCTTCTTAAATATGTTATCACAGAGGTGTTACCACCATTTCTAATTGGCCCAGCCTTGACTAGTAGCACATCCATCTTGGAACCAGCTGGCATTGGCTCTTCTGGACATGGAAGAAGCTTACAGCAGCATCTCACAAAAGCCACCCCTGTCGCACCTCTGCTACCAGAACCTGACCATGCAAACCCACTACAACTATCTACACGTTTTTTTCCCCTCTCAGTTTCAATCAAATTTTTAAAATAGGATTCAGTTACTTAAAGACTGATTTACTCAGTGACAACTGGCTCAGTATCTCCTTTCCAACCAGCTGCCCCAAACAGTTTTCTGTCTTTAGGATATTTAACTTAGTATAATTATTAATTTAAGAAGTGAAATGTAAAGTAAATCTCCACTTCTAAACAAACACTAAATAAGATAACTTAGTAACAAATGTAAGATTCCTGCATGATATTTGACTCCATGGAAGCCATTGTATCAGCATGACAGTTTCCAGGCATGGGGTGTGTTTGACTAAAAAAGATGAGTTGTAGTGATCTGTGAAAACCATTTTTGGTAGCCCAGTCCCAAGTACAGTGAGAACTGGCAGGCATGTTGGTGATGATTTGGGAAATCCGAAGGAGGATTCTCAAGACCCCTCAAATGGAAAATTAAAGGATATCTTATCTGGGTATTTTGTTAAGCACTGAGGAGTTTTTATGCAAGCTTGATTCATTCAAGCATATAAACAGAGAGTCATTCACATTACCTGACTAGTTTAGGTCACCCAAGTGTCCTCTGAGAGTAGAGCTGATGGTGACTGATTGCCAATAATGTCAGACTGGGAGGCCAAGCGACCCGGAGAGCTGCTTCCTGCTGCGTTCTTGCAGGAGCTTTCCTGAAAGCTTGTAGTTGTTCTACTGCAGTGCAGTGTGTTTTTTTCTCTGCAGAAGAGAATATCAGGAAATACATGTGTTCATGAATGTGAAACAAAATTGCAAAAATGAAATAATGTGCTATTTTTTTCTTAAAAGTGTATCAAGTTTCGATTGATTTGTCTTCACAGAAGCCATCTGAATTATGGTATGGATTAATTTGGTTTAGTGATTGTTCAGTTCTAGGAAACCTAGTAGAAATTCATAATTTAAAATGAATCATGAGCAGTTAAAAGATTGGTAACTAAAGTCGGAAAAAATGCAATTAGAGGTATCATTAAAATTGTGCAAGTCTAAGATACAATATTTTCCTGATACTATATATTGCTGTTCTAGTGCAAATTAATTCAACCAAATGTAATATAAATTACTTCACTGGCTTAGGTGTACTAACTCCAAACAAGTGGCTATGCGGAAGGGGAGGACAGTTATGGTGCTTCAGCTGGAATAGGCAATGTTGTATGTATTATTAAAATCAATAAAAATAATATGTCAAAACCAAAAATACGAGTCTTGGGCAAAGTCATACCATACAACAGTATTTATGGATTAATAAAAACATGGTGTTTATGTTTCTCTTACTATAGCATTCTCAAGTGGCACCCAATTACTGTTTTTTCACTGTGTCCATTAACCATCAGAAGTTTTGCACAGCCATTAAGCTGTTAAAAATATTTCCGCTGACGTTTGCTGAGAGTTCTAAGGAAGCAAATAGGGTTAAAGGACTCAAATTACTCTATTTTTTTATTTTCCTAGTTGTTAGCTTCATGTGGTGTGGTTGACACATCTTAAGGATGGGGTGCCATCCAGAGGGACCTGGTCAAGCTCAAGAAGAGGACCAATGGGGATCTCAGGACATTTAACAAGACCAAGCACAGGGTGCTGCACCTGCGTCAGGGCAACCGCCGGTATCGACACAGGCTGGGGATGAACAGATCAAAAGCAGCTCTGCTGACAAGGACATGGGGGTGCTGGTGGGTGAGAGGCTGGACATGACCCAGCCATGTCCACTTGGAGCCTGGAGAGCCAAATGTGTCCTGGGCTGCATTTAATAATTTATTTTGTGGTCAGATTTAGTAAAAACAAGAAGATTTGACTAAGGATGGGCAAAACTAGCTACTAAGATAAAATAACACAAAGAACCACTGAAAACCAAAATACAACATAACAATCTGAAGGGTTACTCAACGGACAAACTTTGTTATTGTTCTGCCTCATGGATGCATTTCACATTTGGCATGCTACTTTGTTTTCACCTTGCTTGGTTCAGAAATGTAAAAACTGCCATTGAAGAGAAAAATAAAAAGAAAAATACAAATAATTTGTTTTGAGACTCTTTATTCAAAAGCTGAGAGAAAACAGAAAGGATGGATCTGTTATCTCTTCTCTACTCTTACTGATATTTCCTTTAATTTTTATGTAAAGAGAATAAATAATTTATAATTTAATTTCTATACCTCAGAAAGAAATAACACAATGAAAATCATTATTCTGTCTAGTATGTTTTCTAGTTCCTTCTTCCCTCTACTTCTTCACCTTTTAAGCATCTAATTACTGTCTTGTTCAATATGAGTTGTGTTGTTATTGTGATTCCACTGTGTTTTCAAAACTGTGTGAAAGCACATGAGGGGCAAAAGAATAATATCTGTGAACATGTCATTCCTGTTGATAACTTTTCAAAGCGAAAGCTGCACGTGGGGTGAGTGTTTTTTACGTTTTACCTCTAGATGCTTGTACGAATAATTGACAGAACCTCAGTGAGTTCATTTTCCATGTAAAAACATGTAAACTGAGTCTAGATTATGCTCTTTTGTCTGATCTTTACTCTCTGCCCCACCCCTATTTGAAACACTGGTAATGCATCTGTCTGCCATAAGCAGACCTTTGTGCAGTTTATATGTATAGCTTTTGCTATGATTTTAGAATTTAAACAGAAGGTGAGATGTCATGTTACTGAGACTTTGATAGTGAGAAGAACTTTAGCTGTGTTTCCAAGGAATTCTGGACAGAAAAAATAAATTAGTGTCATAATCAATATTCTTGATATTGATTATCACCTTTGCCACTTGATATACACCTTTGGCCTTCTGTCATGCTCTGCTCCTTTTCTTACCCCATGAAAAACCCTGCTGTCACAGCAGGGCTATATTGAGGAAGCACTGAAGACTACACTGGGATGTGTACCCCTTACTGCAGCAGCAGGCTAACTGGAGGGTGTCTCTCTCAAGCCACAAGAAAAACAGTGCATAGAAGGAAGAGGTAAGTATAGATGAGGAGGAGGTAACTGTGTCCAAGGATCTAATGAAGTCTCAGTCCCTCAAGCTAGCTGAAGTAATTTGTTTCTGGAAGAAATCTGCGAGTGCTGCTGTGTCAGACAGAAATTCCACCAGTATCTGGAGGGGATTCCAGCCTGTTTCATCTCTGAGGTAGAGATTTGCCTTTCCTTTAATTTTGCCAATCTATGTTACTGTCTGCTATGTCAGTGCTAATATTGACCTTGAATCTAAGCTTACACCTCTTGAGGCAGTGTGGACAAGACTCAGTCCTGTTCTTCTGTTGCAGATATAGTAACATGTAGCTGCTCTCAGGATTTTTGATGACTTCCCACTTGTAGGCACAACCAAGGATTGCATTAATGGCAACAGCATGAAAGACCCTGAGGGGAGTGGGGAGAGTTACAAAGACATTTTTCAACTAGATGTATTAATTTCAGTTTTATATTTTGGTTCTTTGATAACTTATAACAAGCTCATTTAACAATCCCTATTTTTGAAATAAAACCAGAACTCAGTTACAAACTCTTTCATCAAGTATTTAACACTCACTTTTAATAATTATTAGAACAGTAATGTTAAAGCTTTCTGTTTTCTGTTTCGGTTAATATTCATTGTTTTGTTGTTTGTTTTTTTTTTAATCACTTTCCACAGAAGTTGTTTAACTGCTTTTATGCTAATCAAGCTGGACCAAAGGAGAAGAACGAGGTGAAAAACAGAAACTAAAAACCTTTCTTAATTTCTTACTGTAAAATTAAAGAAACATAGAAACATAGGAAGGTAGCATCTCTAATACATAGACTATGGAAAATAACAAAATTCTATAGCAACCCTGCATGATAGCAAGGTTCTGATATCTTAATTTCTGGAAGAAAAATTGTGTACTTAAGTCTCTCATTCACTACACAACATGTATGATTTCAAAATGTAAATGTGTCTGTCAATAAGTGTGTGTGTATAAATTCTCTTACAACTCTTAATTGTTTCTGTCCAGGAATTCTCCAGAAGAAGTTCACTATTAGTGAAAATACATTGTGCTAATTCCTTCAGGTCAGGCAGCTGCCCCTTGGGAAGCATAGCACTGAGTTTTAAAAAGCAGAAAAACAATTACTATATTAAAAGCCACTTAAGCTATTTTCAGAGATTTCAAACAGAAAAGCTGTGTCTGCACATAACCTATACCTGGAATGATGAGTGAACAAACCTACAGTTATCTGAAGACTCTGGCAATGTCTTGAAGCATGTCTGCATGGCACCACAACACTTTCCTGTCAGCTCTCCACCAAGTCTTTCATTGCCAAAAGAAATAGTTAAAAATTGTACAACTATGTTTTCATAATTAATGGAACTTTTTTCCATATAAAGATAAAATATCTTGAAGTTTTCCATATGACGATTGATATTATGGTCTATAATACAAAATTTGGCATCTCAGTAAAAGGTGGTATCATATTAAGAAAAGTATGTAAAGCACAATAGAAAACAAAATGGATGAAAACTGGTACTCATCTCCTTTCTCAGAAGTTAAGCAACAAAACCGAATAGGCCAAGCAGCATTTGAGAAAAAGATAGTGGAACACTTTCCAGGTACTGCACCATCTGAAAGCCACTATCAATACTAAATGCTAAGGTCTCCTGGAAAGAATAACTTGTCACTTTGTAGCCATACAAACATGAAATTTGGATAAATGAAAATATATAGAAGAGTGCTAAGAAAGCCAAGGTAAACGTCAGCTCCCCAACAACACTTCCAGGAAAAGGAGAAATAAATCTGCATAAAACAAAGGACAAAAAAGAGGTAAAAATCTGCATGACAAGACACAAGAGGGATTATGTGAGTAATATAACCAGAAACAGAAACAGCTGCTGTGAAAACTGTTAGTAAAACACTTTATCAACTCGACAAGATTCTAAATGGTGAATTTACATTAGCTAAAGGATACACTAGCAAAAAAAAATAGAAAGACTACAAAGGAAGTATACCATGTCATCGATTTGTGTACTTGGCTTTCTAAGCTTACTCTTCATTTTTATATGAAGTCCAAATTTCTTGTCTTAACTTTCAAAGCTCTCTTCACAGTATAACCTCCTCTTGTTTCAGACTTTTAATCTATGGAGTAAATGATTTTCTTCTCTGATATTTCTCCAGTCTATCTCTCCTGTCTACACACGAGACAATTGAAAAAACCCCACCTTTGTCTCAGCCCTATCCTTTGCTCGAATATGGAGGAGTTCTGTGCAAGTGCTGTGAAAAAATTGTTCTTTTCCTCCTTATTGCCCGGGATGGGATTAAACTCTACCAACAATAATCTTTTCAGACCCTAAACTACTTTTTCTTAAACACCTTCGATAATATCTTATTAACAACATACAAGTTATTAACATTAACATGTAATCATGAAAATTCCTTATTTACTTTACTACTTTGTGCCACAGGTAGAGAACGTACTATTCATTTTTCTTTACACTTTTATGTCCTCGAAGATTTTTTATTATTAAATGTTCTTGAAACAAGTGAAAATATATTTTCAATATTTCAACAAGTGTCGTGTTTGCGAAGTTTCTCAAGTTTTGTTTGTTTTCTTTGTATTAGCTCAGGCCAATGCATATCTTTCCTGTAATGTGGGGCCCAAAAGTGGACGTGATAACAATGTTGAACATTTTGGTTTTTACTTCTACTTTTCTTGTTCTGCAGGGGATTGTTTGTTTCTTTATTATTTCCCCCTCTCCCACCATGGTCCACAGTGATGCTTACCTGCTTCACAAGAGCATGGACTTGCAGATTCTTCTTCAACTCATAATCTAGTTTGTAATGTAACTAACCTAAGAATTTCCTTTGTTTTCTAGTTGCCTATTCCTTGCAAACCGTTGTCTCTGAACTTAATTGTTTTTTCCAAGCATTTTCAAACTGTCTCAGTATATATAGATTGCACTTTAATTCCATTCTTTGTTGCATTCACTCACAGTGCCTTATCTGTAAAGGCAATAAGACTCTAATTCATCATTTAATTCTTCATTGAAAATAGTGAATTCAACTAGACCCAGTGCTGACCTTGTAGCATCCTACACATAAGCAGTCTGGAATGAAATAACTTTTTACTTCTGCCTCTTTATTGTTGATTTGGCTAGAGGTACATTATAGGCACCATATGGCTTATTAACAACAATAAGCTAACATTAGATAGATTTTTCTGACAATAGAGACCAAAATAAAAGCTCAGAAAAACAAAGACAAAAATATTACCCAACAGTCTGCTTAACAAGATGGAAGTATGAAAACTGCCATTTTAAAGTCTTTATGGTAATTCTGTTTTGTGTGTCTTAATAGCATATAGATGTGTTATCTATACACACAGGAATTGTTATGCAAACACACAGGAATTTTGTTGGGAGCAGAAGAAACTTCCCAAAGAACAAAAGAAGAAACAAGCCTGAATTCTCCCTTTCACAGCCGGGTCTTGCCGAGGGGCTGCCTTTGATCCTCCCATGAGTTTGCAGCTCAAGACAACAATAAGCTCTTGTGTCTTCCAAGGAAAGAAGGTGAAATTCCTTGCTATAAGCACATGCCATCAGAGAAAAGAAGGATGTAGTAGGAGGAGACTAACAGTGAAAGGGATGTTAAAACTGCTTGTCCTCCTCTTCCCAATAAATGTATGTAATTCTTTTAGTTCTGGTTCAGCCTCTGTGTTTTCAGTTCCTTGTAATATACCCTACATACTGTGTTACAAGGTTGAGCTGGACTAACTGTGCTATTCACATTCTGTTTTAGACTATACTGAAACATCTGTTTCTGTAGTTTACCTCTGCTTTGCCTAACAAGATCTCTTAACCATAGTATTTTGCTTTTTAAACATTTCTTATCAACAATAGGTTTTCACTCACTGGTCTCAGAACAATTTTGTCGCACATCCACAGCACCTGGTCAGATTACTCCAGGCAAGCTTTGCTCTTTGTGTCTGGATGGCATTGCAACAGGCTTCACCATCCAGCTGGAATTAAATTAACTATTGATGTAATAGCTGCATTAGGGCATTGCGTGATTGGCAGCTCACTTCTACAGCACAGCATTTTGAAGAATTCAGCTTTACTAAAGTTATTTTCCTCTTTGTAAGAGTTTTCAGAATTATTTCTAATACCCCTTTTCTTAGAAGTCTCTGGGTCCTAAGACCCTGTATATTGAAGTTTTTTTCATTTGCCATCTTGAAAGTAGGATTTGATTATATTGTCCACATGATTTATAAAATTTCCTGTGAACTAAGTGCACTTTATTTTACCTTTCCCATGGTTTCCTGATGTTGTATATTATAAATTGAAACTGGCAACTGTTCTATTTTTTTCATCTGTCATGTCTTTTGTCTGGACTTTCTTATTTTAATTATGTGCACTTTCTCTGAGCACTGCTTTGAGCATTTCTCTGCACATTTCAGCGATATTTGCTGTTTAAAGACATTTCTGTGGAGTTAGATCTGTTTCTCTACAATCCTTTTTGCAGGCTTTAATCACATGTCCTGCAAATATGCCTGTCTCTAGTTAGCAAGTCTGATTCCGGTGCTGTGTGTGGATGCCAGAGTTCTCAGCTGTGTAATGTTAATATTGGTTTAGGATGTAAAAACATGTTATCATATTCCAGTTGCATTCATTAGTAGGTCATAATCCTCAGGCATCTTTATCTGCTGTTGCAGTGTTTCAGGCAGTATTCTAAGTCACAGCACCTCACTCAGCTACACATTCTTTTCCCTTCCCAATGAGGTTTTTAAGGAATTATTTTCATTTTCCTTTATCTTTATTTTTAATGGTCACCTTTCCACACAGGATCAGTTTTAACTTTGCACTGCCAGGTTTTTATTTGGAAACATGGTACTCATGGTTTATGTTTGTGCTGACCATTCTGATTTCAGTCATGCTTTGTATGTGACTTCGGCTCTCACAGACATAAAACAAACATCCACATTTCCCAGACCTATGTTGTTTTTTCAGGTGAATTATGGTTTCTCTATGTACATTTGCAGATGGGAACCTCCTACCCGGATATCGGACATTCAGAAATCCTGCTCTTATGGATGTCTGGCGAAAGCTACAATCTATGTACACTGTACTACTGCATGTCTACACACAGTAAATTTAGTATTATTCAGGAATAAACAGAAGAACTGTGCTGTGTGTATTCTCTGGGTGCTTTCTGACACCTCCCGGAAGAAGAAAACATTCTTCTCCTGCCCACTTCCTTTCAAGAGCTGGTAAAATTATTTCTCATGTTCTCCTCAATTATTCTGCATATAGAGCAAATCCTATGTAAAATGGAAATGTTGGTACTGAATAACTCTATGATGAATACACACTAACTTATGTCTTACAAAAAAAAGTATCCTTTATTAAAACAAGTATTTCAATGGTATTACCCTGAAACTGTAATCAAAACATTTTTTGTTTTTCAGGCTTCTCAAAGTTCTTCTTTGTGCAAACTGTGATTTCTCAAAATTTCGGTGTATGTTACTACTTGAAAGTAATTCTTTGTTCTACCGGAATATGTTTAAAACAGCTGTAAGTCAAACAGCTGTACTGTATAAGCCTTGATTAATTAAAATTCTTTTTAATCAGCCAACTGCATTTGGATATATGTGTGCTAATGGTGGTTTTCAGTAATCTTAAATCTGAGAAGAGTTAGAGCAAGAGAAACTAAAAAGTAAAAACTTGCAGTTGGCTGAGATCTATAAAATAAATCACTTTCAATGAAGTGTCAATCAAGTATTTAAAAATCCTTTGCTCCTTAGGCACATCATCTCATTAAGTTTATTTGTAGGATGATGTTAGCTTTGAAGTGGCCCTAGTTATTTAAGGTATTCCTGGTGCCTCTGGCTCTATTCTGCCAGGTCTGTCATTTCACAGCCTGCCTCGGAACTCTTAATACGAGGTAATCAATGAAGCTAAAGATCTCTTAGGAACAAATGCCTAGACAAGAAAACAATCCCTTGTTTTGGCTTGCTGTTACAAACTGTTGTGCCCTACAACACAGCAAATCCCCCACTGTGAGTTAGAGGCTTTGTTAAAATACATTCCTCTATGACGTGAATGTTATTTCAAGCAGAACATATCCATATATATGAAATTACCAACTTGAAGATAAGAAGCTCACTAGGAGGAAATACATGTCTCAGCTTAGCCTGATTTCAAGATAGCAGCTTGGACGTTTAGGATTAGATTTGAAGAGGAATAGTGCTCCAAACCTGGGTCCTGCTTAAATGATTAGGTAGAAGGTAGGTATAAACCAGTTTTGTCCATGGTCAGTAGAATAAGTAGTTATATTTTTTCTTAAAACATCTGCAATGAAGAGTCAGGTTCACTTTAAAGAAAACATAAATTTTCTCCAGACAGAATAATACTGAAGGATGAAAAAGAAGCAAAAAAAACCAAAACAAAACATAAAGCCCACAAAAAAAAAAAAACACACAAAAAAACCCCCACAAAAAATCCCAAACCATACTTTTCTAGGAACAGATGTTGTAATTTTTTGCTGTTTGTTTTATATTAAGGTATTCATGCAAATACTAACAAAATTATTAGCACTGACAACTTCCCAGGCATTTGTTTTGACATACACTTATTTGCTGCATATGCTATGAAGGGATCTCATTACTTGATTTCAGATAATGATTTGGGCTTAGCCTATGGGTTGCTTATCTTTAAGCACAGTTGTGCCAGCAATGTGAACTCTTGAGAAAAATTTCAGGAAGAAAGAGAAATATAGATTTGTTTTCTTCGTGATAGAGTTACAGTTCATTGCAATGAGAGATTACAGTTATATAAAACCTTTCGTTTCTAAGAAATCTTTTGTGCTTGAAAAACTGTGTGCACGTATGAATCATTTCACAGAACTAGAACTATTTTCACCCAACACTGAAATGAAATCAACATGGCAGGTGCTTCAACAGTATGGCATAATAATTTTGGAAAGGAAGAAGGAAGGGGAGTGCTAAAATAAAGCTTTACAAAGAAAGAATGTGACCAGCCATTCAAATTAGAACGTAGAGATGCTTGACCTGTTTTTGGTTAAAGCTTTCCTTGTGAAGAAAGTCACATGAAAAGACACCAAATAATTTTGATGAAAAGCATTCAAGCTATATATTTTAAACCTTCTATCTAATCAGTCAAGCTGGTTCTTTTGGCACCTAAAACTAAAAGAAGTAACATATAGAGAGAGATAAAATTTATAAGCAGATAAAAACAAATGATTGTGAAGTACCCTGTCAGTTATTTGAAATGAGACAGTTGCCAACAGCATTTCAAGAAGAGATACATCTCCTCAGGTTTTCTGCATAGAGATCTTATGGTCAAATACTATGGCATAAATTTTTGACAGCTTGATCAAAATAGATTGTACTTGGCATTTTCCATATCTGAAGCAAAAGAAATACCATAAACAAGCCTTTAAGTTTACACTGCTTTTCATCATGGTATTCAGCAAAGACACAGAATTTTCCTTTGAGCTGTCACAGGGACATTCCTGCTGCCAGAATCTGATCTGCTGCACATGTGGACACCAATGGCAAGGCTCCCACTCGCTCTCTCTGGCTCCAGGACAGCATCCCCTCAGGAGCTCAGCAGTGTTTCACTTTCATTAGCTATGTGTTTGCTACTGAGTGAATAAACATACATTGATCAGTCAATGGAGAATATCTCCTTTTCAAGCATTGATTCTCATGATACACTTAAGAGTGTAGCAAGTTTTTATTATATTGATTTCACACGGAAACAACACCTCAGACATTAAAGTGAATTAGGCTGGATACAGAGCCCTTGCTACTGAGAACAAAATCTAAGAATACTGTTGACTTACAATTCCCTGTTGTAGCTAGCAGGCAAAATTTCTTATTAAAACTACTTAAACTTGAAGTAACTTGATTTAAAAATTTTCAGGACAATTCTATCCCAGTGAAAGCTGCTCAAATGGTACTTTGTTAAATTCCATTAAAGCTTAACTATGGTACACATCTTAAATAGGTCAATTTAAACAATCTTTCTTTTACAGAATGATATGGCTGTGCATAACATAGCAAAATCAATCATAAATATATTTTATACTTAAAAGACCTACAAATAATTTATAATAATAACTGGAAATACAACCTCTACAAAGTAGGAAGTAAAGTAGGAATCTTGATATTGCTTTGGTTGAAGAAAAATATTTGCAGTATTTTTATTTCTTTTCTGTGAGTCCTTAGTCTGCTGTTAGTGACAGAAAAACAACAAAAAAGATGCCATAACTGGAAATTTCTGTCTCACTATCAAAAGCTACCTGGCTGAAAATAGACCAGGAAGAGATTATAACACTGGTCTGGTAAACTGAAGATGCTAATTGTTAATGTGTATGATCAAGAGAGATGATACAATAATAGTTTGTACTTTGCAATTAGATTAAGCATATTTGTATTTCAAACACAGATTCAGTTTTTTTTTACCGAAGTGGGAACTAGAATTGCAGCAGCAGTTTGAACTGCAAATCTAATGGAAAACATTCACAGTTGACTACACATGCAGTTATACAAGATGAGCTCCTTAGCAGTGAAGATAATAATGAGGTTTGGATCTATATGGAAAAAAGATGAAGGTTTCAGGTTATGCTTGGACCAAGGCGCTTCTGCTATTGAAGAGACAGGGACAGCCTCTTGTAATGTTGTAGCTGGATCTGTTAGCACTCAAGTATCATGATGAGAGTATCCATAATATTTGAGATTGTAGGGACTGATTTCTCAGTCTGAAATCTTTGTTGACAACAAAAAGACTAATCCAGTTAGCTGCAAAACTTCTGAAAACCTATTAGGAATGCACTTGTAACTTTGAGGAGAGAGAAGTTCTACAAAGAGCTACTTAGGAAAAAAAGTCACAGATCACAGAATATTCTCAGTTGAAAGAGACCCACAAGGATCATTGAGTCCAGCTCCTAAGTGAATGGCCCATACAGTGATCTAACCCACAACCTTGGTTTTACTAGGACCGTGCTCTAACCAACCAATCTAATCTCATTATATATCTGTATTTTTCGATAAGACTCAAGTAAACAGTTTCCAAGGATGATTAAAGAATTTTAAAATCTTTTTTTTCTCTTCAAAGAAGTTGGGAAAATTATGTCTTCAGGTTCTTGTTATTCCATTCTGTGGCTTAGTGGTAACCCTCTTGCTATTGTTAGAGTACTTAGATAAAATGCTCTTTCCTGATTATTCATTCAGGTAAATCAATGCAGTCTATGACTCATGTTTGGACTCCACCTGAAAAAAAATGTGCTTTAAACTACAGGTCATCATACTAGTCTGAGGCATAAAGTGGAATGAAAACAAAATATTCCTCTCCCAGGTTCTGAGATTGGTCTCTACTGGAGCACTTCATGTTTTCCAGCAAGACTCTTCAGAACTTCATCTCTAAGAATGAAGTGGAATTGGAGAAAGTCCAGCTGACCTATATCATGCAGCAGATATGTGCCTTTCTGAAAAAATGGAGAGTAAATGAATGCCCATAGCAGGTGTTAGAGCAGCCTCTTTTGGTTTATCTAAAGAAAATATAAATACCAGCAAACGAAGTCTCCTGGGACATGTTGTGTCAGTCACACACTGTCTTTTTCAGTGACACTCTCTGAAAAAGTCACCAAGAAACAATATTTTATAAATCTAATTGTCTTAAAATTTCTGCTCATATCCAAGTGGCATAAGTAGAACTATGGGGTTTACATACTCCCATTAATTTATAATGATTGAGCCACATTTTTGATTCTTTTAAACTTTGTAAGCAACTGAAATGTCTATGAAAGTCACAGAAAAACAATGGTTTGTCAGGTATAAGGCAGAGAGGTGCAGTGGTAGTAACTTCACAGTGTGACACCAGTGCACTTCAACTCTGACCATTGGTGTTTCAGGTATGTGTCGCTGGAGGCCTCAACAAATGTCACAAAACCATCTGTTATCAGACAGTTATACTTAAATCTCTGCAAATGAAATGAACAGGATAAAATCATACTTAAGAAGATACTGAATGATGATAAGTAACATATAATAGTATTTAATCTTGTACCTTTTTTTTCTTTTTAAACTCTTCGCAAAAATATAGCCCAGAATTTCATGTTTTTCTAAAGATTCAAATGTATATTAAAATCACACATAAAAAAGAGGTCTCCTGCTAGGACTCGTCAAATCTTCCTGGAAACAAATTCTCTGCTATCTATCCAGCCAGTGCACAGCACTTTGGGCTAAGACATTACCTGTGATTATTATTCAAGCCCAAAAAAAAGAAATGTTACGTGAACAGCAGCAGCATCTCGTGCTGAAATGGGAAGAGCAAGGCCTTCCAAACAGCTTATGGTTGGACTGCCTCTTTCCAGTGGTATTATAAGATTTGGACAGATATAATTGTGTGTGAAAACAAAGATGCTTCTTCCTTTCCAAGTGCCCTCATACCCAAACATTTAATTGTATTGTGTGATAAGAGAGACGGACAAATTCCCTGAAATCAGTACTGTCCTGGTCACATGCTGAAGGAGATTTTCCTATTTCACAGTTTCACCACTTCTGAAGCAAAATGAATCACAGTGATAGCATAAAATAGCAAGCATCAATTTTAAGAAGGACTTAAGCAAAAAACCTTAACCAACTGAAACTTCAGGTCACTCTAGGCAATTAATCAATCTGACTCCTAAGAAAAATTCTGTTAAGTATTTGGTCAACTCTCTTCACAGCCTGTCTGTCTTCATGACCCATGTACATTCATGCACTTAAGTTTTCATTCATCAAGATGCTCACAGGAACAGTGATCCACTGCCACTGAAATCAGTGCAAAAAACTCTCACTGATTTCCATTGGATAAGGCCCAAACCCCACACATGAAGTTTTACACTGCATTCTCACACATCAAATGTTAAACACTTGTACGTGGGAGCAGTTGCATTGAAATTAACTATATTAAGTCAAGATGGGATGTTGCTCAAAACAAAGGACTACAGACATATCAGAGATCTCTTTAAAAATTCAGGGAACAGAAGGACTATGATGCAATTTATAAGATACAATCATAACTTAATACAGAAATATCAGAGTACAAAATACGGTTTTTGCACTTCCTGAAAACTTTTAATAATTTAATAATTTGTACAGTTAAAAAATTAAATAATAATAAAAAATAAATAATTGCCTTTTCCAAAATAAAAAAAAGTGCGCCTCTGTTTTGGTTCACAATGAGAAAGAAAAGAAAATGAACTTGTCAAATAAATTATATGCTGTGAATCACTTGCTCGGACTTGTTCATTAAACCAAGGCTTTTATAAAACACATTGTTCTATATGAAAAAATGCTTTTTCTGTTTCTTCCCAGCTGCATGAAGGTCTTCCATTCAAAATTTCACTTTATTCTTCTAATTAATTACACATGCCTTTGTAGCTCTAACTTTAAAATGTTATTCAAAAAGAACATGCGTTTGAATCAATATCAATCACATTGTTTTATTTTCTCAAGGGAAAAGAGAGTGCTCAAAGGAAATTAATCTTACGTTGACACTAACTTGTTTCCCTATAGAATGTGCTTCTGGCATTTGGAAAGTCTGTATTGCTCAGTCTGTCTATAACAAATTTTCAAAATAACTTCTGTTTTTTTATTTGACTGTTTTAAGAAAGGCGGAGGGCAGAATGATGTTCTCATAATTAAAGGACTGATATTGTAAGTTTGTTGTTCTTTGTGCTTGGCACACCATTCTTGGTCCCAGGAACGCTCTCAGCATTAAAAGGTAGGATGTGGTGGAGTTCTCTAAGTGATAAAGAGTGGTAAAGACCAGCCCTGATGTTTCTGCCTCATATTTTCCTTTCCATATTGCTGCCAAAAACAACAAGATGTTTCATTGTGTCCCTGTTGAGATTTCCTCCTGTATAGACCTCTACATTGCTAATTCCCAAAATGTGATGTTCATTATCACATTACTTTTGCAAAAACTATAAAATCAATAATGTGAAAGTTGCATTTTTATTTTTCACTTTTCAGAATAGTCCCTATCCATGGGACAGGGCAAAAGCAAGACAAACTGGGTTTACCCAGTATGTCCACATACTGGTAGTATTGATAAATTGGCACCATATTTACTGCATCCAATTAAAATTATATAGCAAACCCAGTAGACTACTGCATTGCAGCTCTTAAAAAAAGTGGGGTTGGGAAATACTGCAAGAAGTACATTTCAAAGTAAATATTGCTAGCTTTGCAAGGAAATCACAGAATCACAGAATCAATTATGCTGGAACAGACCTCTGAGATGATTGAGTCCAACCTATGACAGAACACTACCACTTCAACTAGGCTAGGGCTCTAAGTGCCACGTCCAGTCCTTCTGTAAACACCCCCAGGGATGGTACGCCACCACCTCCCTGGGCAACCTGTTCTGATATCTACTCATCCTTTCTGTGAAGAACTTGTTCCTAATGGCCAACCTGAACCTTCCCTGGAGCAGCTTGAGGCCATTTCCTCTTGTCCTGTCACTGATTGCCTGGGAGAAGAGGCCAACTCCCACCTGACTACAGCCTCCATTCAGGCAGTTGTAGAGAGTGATAAGGTCACCCCTGAGCCTCCTTTCCTCCAGGTTAAACAACCCCAGCTCCCTCAGCCTCTCCTCACAGGACACATGCTCCAGATCCTTCACTGCTGGTGAAATCTTAAGGCTTTGAAAGCTGAAACAATTTGCCCCTATAAACTGTAAAATCTTTGATCAGTAAGTTGACAGTCCAAGACCAAGAGCAAAGTTCTGCTTTTCAGCCAAGAATTCCAGAGGTAATCATGCTGCTTCCAATTTTACTTTCTTTTTTTTCTTTCTTATTTCCATTATTAAATGCTATTTTCTATAGAAAAAAAAATGTTGATAAGAAAAGCAATGTATTTTAAAGAAAAGCTTATTAAATGTAATAAAAATTCTATAAATCACAGTATGGGAGAATTTTTTTGAACTTTTGAACTCCAGATTCTTCAAAGCATTGCTCCCCAGAATCTATCAAAGCAATGTGTACTATTGTTGTGGAAAGGATCTTATTCTTGATGCAGAGTATTTGGTATCTTTTTGAAAGAAGAAAGTCAATTTTGTCTCACAGAAATCTTTGGGGCCCATTCTAATGAGAAGTACTTCTTCTATCATTTTACTGGTTTTATTCACTGCACTTTTTTTTTTAATAGCTAAAACTATTCCAAGAAAGTGGTCTTAGCAGTTGGCTGCTTAGCACTTCATCTGTTCCTGCTGTTTATTCTTCCCTTGAAGTCACACTCCTGTGTTAAAAGCACTGAACTTGTCCCTGTAGCCATTGGTCCTTATGAAATAAAGCCACACACCACAGACATCAGATGCAATTAGACTGTAAATCGAATAAGCAGGGGGAATGTCAGAAGTGCAACCATCATCTCTTCAGGGTCAACAACACAAGACTTAATAGCTTAAGTCAAAAACTAGTATGAACAGCAAGATTTTCGCTTGCTTCCATGATCTTATAGTGACATCTATACCAATATTAACACCAGGGTTAAAACTGATACTATTAGCAACAACAGCATCATAAAAATTCAGGTAAACTGCCAGTATATCTTGAAGACTCCTCATTCATTGCTGATAACAGGTTTCACTAATCTTCTTTCCTTTTTTCTTCAGGAGACTTTTGTGTTCAACCCAAAGCCAGCGACAAAACAACGGTCTGACTTTCACAGAGCCAAAGTCTTAATACTGGCTCCTCAACACCAGTGAGTTAGAAACTTACAGACAGCTTGTGGGAGAACAAGTGCAGCTCCACATATTTCCTTCTCTGTCAAATACCTCAGCACTAAAAAGTAAATTTCTACAAATTTATACAATAACTTAGGGTTTAAAATTTTTATGGCTAACCCATTATAGAAATAAAGCAAGAACATTTAGTTTGTCTTAGACATATTCTGTGTTGTCAGGTGGACTGACTTCTGTCTCTAACACACCAAAATACAGGTATTGGGCTTTAATAAGTCTATTTATTCTGCTCATATTTATATGATCACTGGAAGACTCTGGAAACTGAGCTTTGTGCTCACTAGATTCTCATGATTGTATTCATGATATTTTGACACCACCATTTTTTTCATATTCAGTGTTAATATTTGAACCATAGCCACAGAATGTCTTTGCAAGAGTGTATCTCATATCAGTCTCATGGATCTCAGGTTTTGGTGAAATAGATTTTATTTTCTCTGAACCATTCTCTATTACAAAAAACCCTCTGCATTTGCTGTTAATTGTACAGATTCATTGGTGGTTGTCCAAACTTGATTACAACTGAACTATCCATCTCACTATATAAATATGTTTTTCTTAGATGTGCAAAATTTTCTTCATGAAATTTATTTCATTAAGTTATTTTTCAGCTTGTGGTTTTTTCCTTCCTTGAAACTCAAGTCATGTTAATGTGTTTTCTCTGATCAAACTGCAAATATGAACCCAAGAACCTTCTGTCCTGACATAACTTGCTTGTATTTTCCTGTGAGATATCTGAAAGCCAAGAACAAACAAATATGGGTTAAGGAAGAGTATATTTCATAAGAATTTTGAATATGAACAGGACATTTGATTTAAAACAGTGACTCAGTTAAACAAGGACATTGAGAATCTTGACCAAAACATCTCTCCTTAAAGATTGTTCAAAGTGTTCTTGTTCTCCATACTTAAATTTTTCTTGTGTCACTTTCTTTTGTCAATACAAAAGATAAAGATTTCATTTCCTTTACATTCTACTGGTAGCTGACTTTATTGTCACTGTAGGCCAATGAAAATTTTTCTAAGTCTATCCTGTTCCCCTTCTAATGCTAGCCTAAAATAGACATTATTTGGAGGATGATCTGTGAGACAGACCTTTTCTTTCAGCTCTACTGTGTGTCTCTTGACAGCCTTTTCATCTGAAGATATGGCTTCCTCAAAGCCATGTCTGTCGTGTCTTGTGGATACAATGAGAACATGACATGGCTAAAGCCAGCACTTGAGTTAAATTACAGAAAAAAAATTCTGTATTTTCTGATGTACTTGTCTAGTTAGTTACCACGCTTCCTTTTGAACTAGATGTAGTGAACAAGACTGTCATGATGTAGTCTACAATCACGGATTCAGTTCCCCAAAATGTCAAGGACAGTTCTTCAATCTTAGAAATACCAGTTCCTTTCTGCTCTTCACGAAGCTTTTAATAAAATTTACTTTTTTTGTGTCCTTATGTTCAGTGCAGTACTTTTCAAAGCTCAGTAATAAAAGTTTTTAATTAACTTGTGATTGATTTAATGGGAACATTTACTCATAGTAGTACACATGGTTCAAAAATCAGAGATAACTTACAGACATCTGCTCCATTCAGTATCTGAGATATATTCCATCTATAGTTGACAGAAAAAATCCTCATACAACACAGAGCTAGGGACTCACAGCCAGCTTTAAAATTATTCAGATGACCACAGTGCTTATTTATACATACAATTATTTGGTCCCATTTTACTTATGTAATTCTAACTGCAATATTCATATATCTCTATATCTTGACTTTATTAATTACAAAATGTCAAGAATTACAGAATTCTTAAGCTGTCTAAGCAATCCATGCATCTCAGCAATCCATGCTATAAATGAACCTCCTGCATTGAACTCACTTTCAAAGCTCCACACAGGTTTCTTATAAGAAATTCCAACTACTTCTGGCTTGAATCCAGAATATTGAAAAGATTTCCTGCATTCATGGGAACAGGACTGAGGCCAACAGTTCTGCTATTTTGCACAATGAAACTCTTCACCAGAAAGATGTATTTTGGGTAAAGAGAAAGCAATGTTTTCTCCAGGATACATTGAAGACTACATATTGAATCTTCATTATTGTGTATAAAATAGGAAATAAGATATTTCACAGAAAGCATTGCATTCCAGATAAATGCAAGGCTGAGTTTTGGCTTTATAAAGACACCAGGACTGAACACCCCGCTCCTCCACCCCTCACCTCATACACTGTTAGGAACAAAATGGTTCAGAAATAATTTCTGCCTGAGGGATTAAATTCTAGCATTAATTTGTCCATTAGTATAAATTCAGATTCACAGGTACGTTCAGTGTTTATTTCTAATATATTCAGAATACCTATCACTTTCAGCAAGATTTGAAAGATAAATGAACTATAACGAATGGGAAGAAATTCTTTGGCTCTGCACTGGGAAACAGTCATTGTTATAAAGATGGAAAATGTTTGATGCAGACATAAGGGACAGTGAAGCTAAAAGCACCAGCTTTATACAACAGGAGAAAAAAACCAAATATGCGATTTATGTATTTGCATCACACCAACCGTAGTTTGAGTTTAGGGAAATCTTCCACTGTTCATCTTGACAGCCCAAATCAAAAGGAACTAGCATGTTATGCTGGGATGCCAGGCCAGTGATAAAATTCATATTTTTATAAGAATCAAAAAGAAAAAAAGTATTAAGTACTGAGCAAAAAATTGTTTGAAGAAATTAGAAGAAAGACTGGTAGGAGAATTTTCTCACTGTCTTGTGAGGTAAAGAATGAAGCTTGGTCATAACCAACTAACACAAAGTAGAAGATGAGATGTGTAATAAGAATTATAGGAAGGTACTACCTTAAATATATCTTTGGCCTTGCCAGATATAAGATTTAAACAATTTAGTGAGCATGTACTCCATTTGAGTGCATAATTACAATGATTATATATGCTGATAGGGTAATTGAATTTTCTAATGACAGTTAGCGATTTGCAAATACAATTATCTAATTAATGTACACAGTTCCAAATAAAAAATTGTGTCCTTCACAGGTTTTAAAAATCACTTTCTGTATTCTGGAAATTGGAAGCGGTGATAGGATTTTAGTTTGCTAGTCCACACTTGTCAGCAGTTTTGTAATCTACAGTCTTTAATCAGACGAGCAAACTCTTCCACAATTGTATCTAGCTGTGAAGAACAAGAGCATACACCATCTCTTCACCTTGTGAGCTAAAAGGAGAGAATGCTGTTTCTGCAATTTTGTCAGTTAACTATTCCTTAGTGGAATGTTAATCACACTCAAATAAAGGAATAGAGGAGGTGACTGCTAGCTACTCCTGTAGTGCTTACAGTCATGATCTCTTAAAATTCTTCTAAACGTCTGCTTGATTTTGACCAGGTTAAGCTCTGGAAATTCCTTGGTACAATGCAGTTCAGCAGGCATTCTCCATTCACCAGCATCACAGTACCAAGAGCAGCAGGCATACACACCAGCCATCCTTCAAAATAGCTCATCAGTCCTTTCTGGCTGTCTTTTTTTCTCAATCTATCTGATCATGTGATGCCAGTCAAAAATCTGGACAATTCATTATTGCAAACAGTTCCAAGGAACACAGAATTAGCAGAACTATCAACATGTCAGGTAATGACACTGAGATTGCTGAATTTCAGTATCACATTTTCTATTACAAATAATATGAATCACTTAGTAAAATACAGAGATCCTAAAGCACTTTTCCAAAGTAGTAAAAATCATAAAATAATATAATATAGGCCAGAAGCTTTCACTGTGATTACGTGTGGCTATCACATAATACTTTCCTGGAGATTTTAACTAGCCATTCTTATCAATTCTTGATGAAGTAGCAGAGGGAAAAATTACTTCTTTCCTATTATTCAGTAATTCAGTGGCACATCTGAAAATACAACTCTAACTCTGGACTTCCAGCACTGCACTTAATCCTAGAACACATCCTAACATGTTAGGATATCTGAGAAAGAGAAGGAATTGCACAAAATAGTTTGATACTAAGCTTTATTTGCAGAGATTTGTAGCTGTACACTAACTTTAGTGATGAAAAAAAAAAGAATTTAAAACCCCCAAAGCAATTAAAAAAACCCCCAACAAACCCAATTGACACAAACAAAACCAAAAGGAAGAAGCAAGTGAAAACAAAAAGAATGAGCAGCTAGGAAGAACAGTGATAGGATCTCCACACATGCTTATTCCTCTGCTTGGAAAGATGTTTGAACACTAGAAGAAGAAGCCCAAAGCCTCCATTTTTAGAGATACTCAAAATCCAACAGGACATGATTCTGAACAGTCTGCTGTAGCTGATCCTGCTTTGAGCAGGGAGTTGGACTAGATGATCTCCACAGGCCTCCTCCCATCTCAGCTACTCTGAGATTCTGCTACAAATGTCTGGGTACTGAAGGCCCTGTGCAACAGTTTTGGTGTTTCAGAGTTATCAGAAAAAATCACCATCATTTCACTGTGAATACAGTGCAGATTAGTCATTTAACGAAATCTCCTAAAATTAATATTTTCTCCCAAGCCTGCTATTCATAACACAAAGAGGCATAAAAGATCACCAAATTGCACAGAATACTCTACTTTAGTAACATGGATTTGGATTCCTACCCTTTAGGAAAACCCAGCATTCTACTTTATTTTTAGACCTCTTGCCATTGTTGCCCTGCCACTACATCCTGATAGGCAGCATGTTCGTGTTCGTCATTGTTGACTAAGGCTCTGTAGCCACTATGTAGTGAAAACACCAGCTTAGCCTGCAATAGCACTAATCATAACCGTCACATGCAAGCACTTATGATATAATCTGTACCTAGATTCTTAGCTCAGTAACGAGGTGGTTCGAAATGTATTTAATTTCTGTATATGTTAAAGGCAGGGAAAAAGGCCATACAGACACAAGACAGAAAGATTCTGGTTTTCCCTTTTAGATTCTCTTTTTGTATCTGCCATGACATTTTTATGTTTCTTATAGAAAAGTAGTAATCTAAGAATACGAATATTTTTCTATTTCACAAAGAAACTGGATAACTTAAGTTTGTAATGTATGCAGAAGTCTTAAAGGTAATAGGAAGACATGTTGATTTTGAGTCACAGTAGAAAAACACATAAGGAAATTTTATTATTAGCATTGTTATTTCTCACTACTCACAAATTTAGGTTGAATTCTGCCAACAGTTGTCCTTCCCTCTGTTCTCAGAAAAGAAGCCAGGGAGGACTCAGTTCAGAAAACTGATGGATATTCTGCCATCACATACTATGTCAAGGATGACAGCCTGCTCCCAGGTTTTGGTACTGTATCAGTGTATTCCCTGAGGGAGTAACTTCATGCTCACTTCTCACCTCTCTGGAGTGTGTGTTATCTTATTGTTGTAAAACACTGGGCATCAAAAATACAAGATCTTATGCTATCCTGATAAGAATGTTGTATTTTAAATACGTAGTTGAACTCTCACTTGATTCGTTAAAAAGTGATTAAGAAAGGACAAAAAAAGGGTTTTATACAAACAGCTCTGCCTATAGGGGTTGAAAGTAACCTAAGTGTATTGCATCAGCTCAGTACTTAGATTTGTGTTTAATTAAGAAACTTTTCTTTAAACTGTTACTTAAATGATGCAGAGAATGGGTGAGAAGATGGATATCACATCCTCCTGGCGAACATCCTACTCATTACATGAACATCCTACTCATTACTCTGCAGACCTTTTATCCCAAAACACTCCTTTAAAACTCTATCGCTTGCCATAGGCACTGTGAGATGATTCAGAGAATGCTACAATTTTCCCCATTTTCATGAGGTGCTGCTGTTTATATTGCAAAAAACTTATACTTTCTAATGTCATATCATGTAGCTGATTAGGTTTACAGGCTGATTTAAGGCTTTGAGCTCCTTTCAGTCCTTGCTCTCTGAGAATATATTCTTAATGGGTAATTTTCTTCAAGTTATATCTCCATAACACCACAAACAATCTCTTTTCACTAACGAAACAACTTCAGGGTTGTTTGGGGTTTTTTGTTTTTT
>VZTD01005999.1:3560361-3897777 GCA_013397725.1 Rhagologus leucostigma
TGTCAGTTAAAAACTATAGTTCATCAAGAATCATGACCTGGTTTTGTTGATAATCTGAAGTTATGTAACACATACTACATATAACAGGCAAAATTGAGATATCTTGAGTCCTAACGGGTTCTATTTTTCTTGGAAAATATCTCAAACCCAACTAACCCAATAAAAGAGGACTAAAAAATGTTGTCTATACAGCAAGGCATCAGTTGGTTTTGCCAAAGGCTACCTGCAGTATCCCAGTTCTCATAAACAGCAAACATCTCAAATCTTAGAGGACACTGCAGCAGTCCAGGTGAGAGTTTCTTTGCCAAATCACTGTTCAAATTGACAAACTACTCTAGGAGAGGATAGTAATTATCTTTAGAAACACTGTAACATGGGAGAAGCTTGATTTAATTTAATCACTAGCACTGTAATTTAAGTCATGATGCATGCTTTAATTACTCAAAGCAAAATGTTCTTCTCAGAGAATTTTCATTAGGGATCCAGTCTTTGGGAAAGCCTAGTCATGTATGGATTTTCTTGCCACAGTAACTGTAAATATCAGGTAGAATATGAACAGAAAATTTTAACTAATTCTGTTTAGCTAATGATTAAATCCTACTGTGTTAGAATTGTATGACTGATAGAATAATCATATAAATTATTTACAGTGAACTATACATTAAATTTATGAATTCATGTAATTATATCGTTACAGTTTTTACAACTGCTTTTGGCCCAACTCCTAATAAAACTCTATCATTCCTTCCCATCCCAATTACAGAATTTCATATTCATATAGGACTCTTACTTCTGATACAGGACCAATAAGTTAATTACTTACCCATAGCACCTGAAGAGAGTCACACTGCATAAATTGTTTATGTCAAGAAATTAGAAAAAAACTACCCTTGTAAGAATATTACTAAAATAATGATTTTTTAAGTCATTCCTAAAACTTGGCAAGATAAGTAGACTAACAACAGCACTAGATTAGTGATCATTACAGTGTTTCACATTTACATAACACTTCTAAATATTTCATAATATATACATGACTAAGTTAAACCTCAAATGCTTCCAAGAGACAAAGGAATAACTTACACTTACCTTGGATCTCTGTGTTCTAAGACAGAGAAATGTTAAATCACTGAATAAAGCTGATGTTTCAAGTGGTGGGGGTGGGCATCTCAGTCATACACTTGAGCCTGCATCAAACTAGTAGCACTGCTAGAACAAAACTGAAAAGATACAAATTAACTGCCAGAGATTCTGGTTGGTTTTGTGTAATCTGTTAGTGGAACTGTCTTTAATTTTGGGTCATCCTACTTCTGGTAAACTCTTCCATCCTCACCCACCATATCCTCAATATAAAATATTGGAAAAATAACCAGTCCTGAAGAAAACTCCTTGCTTCAAATTCAGTCAGTTGTGATTATTACAGAATCACTTTGCTGTTTTGATTTTTCTTTGCTGTTGCTTTTTAGTGAGTAACTAGAGAGGTTTTCCTATTACAAAATGTATTGCCACCATTGTAAATAAGGACCCTAAGTCCTGCTCTCTCAAATGAACACAGTCTCGAATTCTGATAAAATACATCAACTCAGAACATAATCTACACTGTTGAGCTGTGTGTATATCTGCAGCTTACAACGCACGTATAGCTGTTTCTTACCATAATAGGCCAGTTTCACATACTTTTAGAAGAAATGTTCTTTACATGCTCTTCCTCGTTTGTTCAAAGAAGCTATCTTATTTACTACTAAATTTTACTCCATTCCCAGCCCCTCCAGGTCCAAAAGGGTACAAAAATTGGGACAGAGTATTTTGGCACCAAAAGGTTTTTTCACATGTGGTGATCCTATAGATTTAGTTACAAATTTCTTATTAAAACCAGTGGAAGCCTCAGCTGTTCAGAATGTCTGGGCTTTAACAAGGTCTAATACATGTTTAACCACTAAAGAGATCCTGAAAAGTTTAGCATAGTGATCAATGCATGCAGAGTGTCTTTGGTGCTCACTATTTGATCTTCTCTCTGCAGTCACTGAACATATTTCTTTCTCAAGGCAATGAGTGAAGACAATATTTAAAAGTCATTACAAAATGCAGTCCTTTCAACAGCTTTCCTTTGGATTTCACAAACAAAACTAGACACTATACGTATCCCATATAGGCTGATTATACCCAAGGAAGTCAGACTGACTCTAAGCAGTCATTGCAAATACGTTAAATCTGAATCACAGGCAAATTAATGTCCTTTTATGTCGTTAAGTCCCAGTGCTGGAATGACACTGGCTCTTATGTCTTATGAGACATAAGGACTAAACTTTTAGCTACTGACTGAATAGTAAAGGATTCAACATTTCCACCTGTAAGGCTGTAATAGCTGGGGGCTTGAAAGGTTAGCTCAGGTGGCCAGGGTTGCTATCATATTCAGTACTATGTTCCATCTTTCAAAAACCCCTGTGGTTCACATGTGTGAAGCATTCTGGTACATAGTGTTACCAGAAAAAGGGTTCTGCATTCACAGAGGGATAAGAAATGATCCCTGTTTCTATAAAATGTGACAGTCTATGGAGATGAAAGGCATTTCCTAAGTATCCTCTTCAAATCTATTTCTGAGTGCTGGATAAAGAGGGGACATTTTGATATTCCTCCTAGCACTTTTGTGCAATCAAGTCCTCCTTCAACGCGTATTCTAGAGTCACCTTCTAACAACTGGAGATGCATAATCAGACCTCATAAATGAGGCATGCCACTACATCATCTATAATGAAATGTACTCTTTCTTATAGCAAAGCATCTGGCTTCTGTATTTTACTATCAATCCAGCTACTGCATATTTAGCCCTTGATGATGAACTTTCCTGTTAAACTGCATTTCTTTTAATTCTGTGACAAATGATTACTAAAATGAACTCAATACATCTACAAATCATTTCAGTAGATGACTACAAAAGGCATAGAATGTTATGTTAGCTAGAGGAAGTGCCATCTACTATGGGAGACTGCTGTGTAAAATTTATTTAGTGTATGCATGATGATCACATCAGCCAGGATATTACAAAACTGAAATCAATTACTAATTATGATACACAAGTTTCAAAAATTAAAAGCAATTTGAACTGCACAGAGGAGGATAAAACAAGCTCATAAACACGCAGCTTTCCTAAAAATATTCTAATGTGAATGATGAAGTGGCTTTTATTGTCCCCTCCTCCAAATATTTCAGTTTTGTATTCATGAAGGACATTAAAAGTCACAAAATAATGAGTGGGAGTAGAGAGACCAGGATACAAAGAATGAATTAAAATTTCTGAAGAAAATTAGCCAAGTGTTTTGCTTTAAAGCTGTCATCTAGAAACTTGAATCGTTGCTAAAAGCATAGTTCCTTTTTTTTTCCAACATCTCTTTTCAAATAGGCAGTAGAAGTTTTGTGTAATCAGATACTCAAATGGTCTATTTCTGTGTTCTGTCACAAGCAGAAGATTAGCTTTTAACATTTTAAAAAACCAAATCTTACTTTGGGTTCATGTCACACTAGTAGAGGTTGATATCATCAGCTCTGGTTATGGCAGTCTAAGAATTTGTGACACACTGAATCTGTAAATGGTTTGGGAATAGGCTTATAAAGAAATATACAGTCACCTCAGATGAACTCATCCTTAAGTCCATACTAATTGTATAATGTTGATAACATGAGCACTTACATGTTATGGGTTCCGTCACCTCCAAGGAATAACAGATGGAAACAAATCAGGTCTGTGTTACCTGTAGTGCAAGGGATCAGCAAATGACATGCTGTGAAAATGAAATTAGGACTCAATGCCTTGCCAGAATACATGACTGGAAATTCCATCACAGTAAACCCCTGCCACATTTAAGGTAACGTTGGGCAGCCTGTGGGCCAGCTGAACTCCAGAACTGAGCTGGCATCTGCAGTTGAACAAGAGCACTACATGTCTTCATGAAGCATTATGTAGAGCCATCTCGCAGAAAAATGAAATAAGACCCAACAGAGGCAGACTTACACTCTGTTATCTCCTAGCATTTCTGCTCCTGACCTTAGGAACATGTTGCTCAAATACATAAACTTTTGATAGACAAGTACTGTAATGTGTCAGATGATTGAGGTGACAAGAACATGTAATTTTACCATATTTTCCACCAAAAAAAAAAGTGATCTTCATTCCTGTCTCCTTGTCTCTAAAGTACTGAGTATATATTATATTTATGATTTTCTTCTTTGTGGTTTTCTTCTTTCCTAATTTTGCAGCTCAATGTCTTATTCTCACTATTTCTGTCTGGTCAGAATATTTCTAAATGATTCTCTAACATTGCATCTATTTTATTCACCTCCCCCAAATTCTCCTTGTGTTTATGAAATGAGTTTTCTGTGCTTCCATGAAAAAGTTCTTCAGATTTATAACCCCAAGTACAGTGAAGCACTAGTGAAGAAGAAGATAAACAATCTGAATTTATGGATAAATGACTGTATAGGTCAACAATTTTAGAATCCATCATGACCTGCCAGTCATATGCTCTCTGTGCATGCAATGTGCAAAGAATATAGAGTTAAAATCTTTTTCACATAAGCCTAAAAGGATCATAAGCTAATTTTGGGCGTAGTTACAATCATTTGAAACTCATCTGCTAGCAGAAAAAACAAGTCAAAACATGCCCAGTGAAATTTAAAAGCTTGATCTCTTTATCCGTGATGTATAGTAAAACCTTTGGGTTTGTGCAGAAATGGTCTGGGAATCTATAGATAGTCAACTCCTGCATTTTGGCTCACAGAATACTGGCATTGGTCTAGATGTCAGTACCTTCATAACCTGCCTGAACTAAATCAGCAGAGCGTGTCTGGCTGTGCTCTAAGCATATTCAGCAGAGCAAAGTAATTAATGTCTCTAATTTACAGGCAAAGCAGAGGCTATTAAAGGCCGTCCAAGGTCGTAACAAATCTAAGCTCATTGGAATGTTAGATTTCAATTTAAATAAATAAATAAATGATGTCGTTTATTTTCACTGTGAATTTTATTTTTAGTATGATGACATCTGGTTGGTTTCAAGCTATTTGGACTTAAAATCCAAGTCCTGACTACTGTATACACTTTTAAGATATAACAAAAGGTAAAAGATAAAATGAGGAGCTCTGTAAAGCATTTTTCACAAGGAAGATGCTACTCTCAGAATCATACTGTTGCAATACATTTTTAAGATCTTTTAAATTAAACAAATGCAAATATTCTAAACTCAAATTATCACATTTCCCTCTACATCGGTTGTTTTGAGTTTATAAAACTATCTGAAATACTTCAATCTGAAAACAAAAGACAATTTTAAAAAGGTTTGATTATGTAACAAATTGAAGTGATATTTCCACATCCTATCCATTTTTCCTCATATATAAACCCACTTTTACATATATATTTTGAATGTATAAGATTGAAAACAAATCAGACATTTTACCTAACATACAGGATTATTTGTAAAGGACAGTCAAAAAAAAAAAAAATCTACGTAGAATAAACTGTTATTGCCAGTCTTTCTATTGCCCAAAGAAAATAAAAGCATTGTGTTATGCTGAATCTATCCAGTTTATGTCAGTGGAACCTGGCTGTCAATATTTCCTGACAGTTTGGGAACAATGTAAAAATGGTCATAAAGAAAGTTTCAAATCCTTGCTGAAAATCTTCAGCAAGTAGACTTGCACATCCTTTCAGTGAATTGCCATGGGATATACACTCTGAAAGTTCTCTTTCATCAGGAATTATTTATCCGTATTCAGGGAAGGCATACAAAACCAGAGGTATCCCCCTGTTTTCTGAGCTTGAACTTGCCTCTGTCATCTCTCTTTCTCCAGCTGATCTGAAAACATCTGTCTTAAAATCTATACCTTATCCCCTTCTACTTTACTATTAACTCACAAACAAACAAAAAATAAGTAGGTGAGATATTGATTTTGCATCTTTTTGCTCCATCTTACGGTAACTGAAACACATAAAACCTGAATATTTCTGTTCAATTATTGAAGAAATAAAATGTAGGGGTCTTTAGTTTACAAGAATGCTCACATTTATGTTCCAGTGCTGCCCAAATCAAGTATCCTTTATTTTCATCCCCTGATAGAGAATATTGCAGAAAGAATAACAGCTACGAGGGAAAATGTTAGAATAACAGAGAATAAATAAATTATTAAAAGAGAGGAATTGTATAGACAGTATAATAATAGATTTCATTTTTCTCTCAGGTATAAAACAGCTTCTAGAAATAATACTGAAATAAGCATTTTTCTGATAGCAGTAACTTCAGAAGAGCATCCTCTCCAGACCTATAAGTCATATACAGAGAGTATTCTGGTTACTATTTTATGAAGAACATTTGACCACAATTCTAAATACCCTCAAGTAAGATGATTTCTCATTCACACTCACATCCGCATTCTATGTTATATCCATTTGCTCCAGACCTTTAAAATTGTCTTGAGTATTTGAGTATTCAAACAAAACAAACATACCAAGAATCAATATTTTCACAGAATCTGGTTTAATGTTAATAAAATAGTGCCATTACACCAGTGTATGTAACTAATTTTTTTTGTCCTTTTGTGCTTCTCATCATGCTTCTTTTCTTTAATAATTTAAATGAGTAGAGATACATGTCTGCTGTGCTAAGCCTCTCCTTCGACAGCAGGTAAACTAGAGTTCAGATCCTTATTCACTCTCTCCTGTTTCTCCAGGTGCTATTCTTACACTATTTCAGATTCATATAGCAGATTCTAGTACTAAAGGATATAAAAACGGAGTTTCTGCATGATAACTGTTAGAACCTCTAACCAGAGAAACAAAGAGGCATGGAGATCTAATGGAGTGTCTTGTCCTATAATGAAGTGCCCTTGTCCACACGAAAGGGCATAGTATAATTGCAGCTGAAGATTTGGCTATGTCTTAGGTTTGCCAGCTTAGGAAAAATAAAACCAAAAAACCTCCAATCAATATTTTTCTTTCTCTTTTTTTTTTGCTTCCAAATAGGATTTTAGTGGAATTGAAATATAATGCAAATTAGGTTTGCAGTGCTGGGGGATACACAGACAATAGAGACTCTCAGGGTCCAATAAAGATGCACAAGATACACCTCCAAGTGCTCAGGGCAAAGTCATAATTTAATATTAGTTCCATTGTTCATGCTACTTCTAAAATGAAAATTCAAAATAGCTGTAAATTAATTTCTTGAGAGTGAAAGGAAAAAGATTCATAAGGATGAAAGAACACTAGAAAACAAACAGTAAAGAAACTGACATCTTCTGTGGACCTTTATTGAACTCTTTGTGGATATCAAGGTAAAAATACGATGTTTTCCAAGTCAGTATCTTTGGTCATATAGTGTGCAGCTTCCTTCTTCTTCTCCTTATTTTTCTTCAATTTGTCTGCAAAAAGCAGTAATTCACCAATTTAGACATGAGAGAATTCCAGATCTCCTTCAAACTTGATTAAATGTGATAAATGGTTCACCACAGTGCATTTGCTTAATGCACTTATGCACAGTCAATTCTTTTCACTTACAATGCAACATTATAAGATTAAACTTAGCAAGGAAAATATGCTCTGCCTGATCTTAGGATAAAATGTGCAACAGTGTCTTTGATCTGTGCTACACCATGTATCCACCATGTTATAATTTACTGAGAATAGAGTAGGAAACAAAGCAAGAAAAACCTCAAGTAATTTTTTCTGACAGCTTTAGCTCTTGAATGAATTGTGTGAACACTGCATCCTATCATGTAGGTGAGGAATGCCAGCATTATTTCCAATAAATCCATAAAACCACACTTAGATTTCTGATATGACTCAGAAAACTGACAAACATGGAGACTTTAGGTCACCTGGCTCAAATTTCACTTTAGCTGGTGGTGAGTCAAAGTCATCACTGCCTCGTTTCAGTTTACCAGCCCATTGGTGAACCGTGATGATCTTTGTTCAGTCACAGGTGGATGTGGGGCTCGTGGCATTCCAGTAGCCATTCATTTCATATAAAGTGGGAAATAAAACCAAACCTCCACTGTGAAAGCTAAGTTGCAAGAATGTGGTTGAGTTAGTGTTTACTTCTCAGATGATTTCTGTAGGCTGCTACAAAGTTATACCAATAACAAGTTTTCTCTTACTTTAGAATGAAAAGGAGACTAGGAAAAGCCATATCCAGGTTTATCTTTCCAGTATTTCTCCCTTCTTTTAAATGTCTTAAGCATATGCCTTTTTAAAAAATTAATTCAACCAGTAATACTAAATAGTGTCTATAAGTGGATTATAAAAATACCACTCATGTTCTATGCATATTATAATGTCACATTTAAAAAATAAAAAAGAAATATGGGTACCTGCATGTTCTCATGCCATGCTTGAATTTCAGTAAGCGAACGTACAGTTGAATGTCATTAACATCAAGGAGTTGCATGGCCACAGAATGTATGCAATTATTTGGCAATTCATTAGCAAAAACTTATGCAGATGTGATTAATTCACCAAGCATAATCATTGTGTACAGGTGCAGGCTTTGCAAATTTGACCTGCAGTCAGTGACACATCAGATTTGATGAGCTGTAAGTCTAGGGGAAAGGGAGACTGCTCTTTCAAACAGCCCAAGGGGGCACATACTACACCATGAGATTAAAAATGTTGACACAAAATAATCGAATTAATCAGCAAAGTCTTCTAAATATATGTGAGACGAACACCCATTGATGGAATGTTCCTGGCTTTGCCTTTAAGTAAATGAAAAATGTTAATCCAATTGTATATTAGCTATATTTAAAGGAGGCCAATGAAAAGACAAAGCAAGACAGAAGTTTGACCCACTGACCCAAACCATGTTCCAGTGTGTGTGTCCAAACCAGTCCATTGTGTGCCATTTGTTAATCTGAGCTGTGTGTCTAGATCAGTTTACCTACAAGGGTGAACGCAATAAAACTTAAAGGGGTATGTTAATGAAATTATGCATCTATAAGGAATTCTGACAGAAATTCCATGAAAGTCCACCAAGAAACAGTAAGAATAGCAAGACAATCAGAAAAAAAATATTCAGAAGCTGTTCTGAAAGAAAATGTTAATCAGCAAGCCTTCCACGTATGAAACACTGAGGATGAATACACCAAAAAACCCCAATTTTAAAAGGCTTGTGTTATTTGATTTCTATTTCACTGAAATGTGATCTACTGTCCAAAAACATCTCCTGTTGTAAGCTACTTCAGTCATAAATCTGAGCTGTATGTCTAAATAAGCTAAACCTAATCTTAAACACAAATGCAAACGTTTGTATCTGTCTTTTTCCAGAAGTATTTCAGGATTCTTCAGCTTCTGAAACAGGTGATAAGTTATTCCCTGTTCTATGCAAAGGAGACTACTTTGTGATTTCTTCTCACTACTTCAGGACAGAAGAAGATAAAACCAATCCAAATCTAAAATTTAGACAATTTTTATTGTAAAAAACTATCAGCAATTTTTAATGGAAAATATAAAATACACTTTTTATGTCCCAAAAAATTTTTTTAAAGCCTAATAAAAACTGTAGAGGTAGTAATTTGTAGATAGAAGCTTCTACTTGCAAAATGAGTTGAAAAATAAAGAACTGATCATCCAGCCTTGTTATTAAGTAATTAATTTTTTCTCTTTCTGTAATTTTTTTATAACATGGGAGAATTAATTCAGCATGTTTCAATTCATAAAAGATCAGAAAGCAATTCTGACAACAAATACATCAGCTTTATAAATGATAGTTTGACTAACTTGCACCTGGAGATAATATTTTTTTTGGTAAAAAAACTTGAAAAGGTATTTTTATCTTGTTCCTGTCACTCTTTCAAGAGTTTTGTAATCTGAGTGGTTATTAATGTCTCTCATTAATCTTGGATGAATTAGGGAGCCAGGATCTTTGAGGCTCAAGTCAATTATGTATAAATAGAGTCCATTATTTACAGCACCATCATGTCCCCAGCTCATTTATTAGATAAATCTTTTCTTATCATCTGGAATTTATCCATCCTTATTAACTAACATTTCTGGGTCAATTAAAAAATTGTGACTGAGGTAAATCACATCCCACTAAACAGAACTAGATACGAGTCTAGTTTATTCCATTTCTCATGTTTTTGACTCGTTTTGACTCTTTTTGACAGGAGATCATTTTCAAAAGCAGTAGAGGCAAAATTTCTGTATATGCATGGCAAAAGTAGTTTCAAACATATGCTTTCCTCTTGCAAAAGAAGAGGTTGTGTCCTTGAGAACCTTATTAGCCTATTATGTGATGTCATTGTGAATCTTAACAGTAAAATTTTAAAGCAGAAGAGCCAGCCTAAAAATTTTGATAGTTTGGATAGTTACTCTGTTACTTTTTGCCCCTGCTTGAGTTGTGAAAAAACAAGACATTGGTCAAAACAATATAATAAACATCACAAAAGCTGCTTAGCAAATTGCTCTTAATTAATCAGCATAATAAAGACAAGAATACTGAGCAATTATCTTGATCAGTCCTTTACTTTCTTTCATTTTCTCTTCTAGCACGATTTTATGTTCCAATTTCTTAAATTTTTAATTTTATCTCCCAACAGCTGCAACTACAGTTATCTGGTTTTATAACTATAAGAAGTTACAGTATGGAAATATGGAAAATAAGTGAGAAGCAGAGATATGTATGTTTCAGGTACTGATCATCTTGGGTGGGTGGGGAGCACCAAAGAGCAAATTCTTTCCTTTAGTAATTCTTAAACTTAAATGGGTTTATCTAGCATGAGAAAAATCTGTATCAGGTCCAAGTGGGAAATCTGTTCTGCATAGAAGATCATCATGCCCCTCAGAGGGTTTGACAAATTTCACATATAATTCAGCATAGAGTATTAACTGATGAAAAGGAAATATTACGGCAAGTGATAAAATACTACTAGTTATCTTTATATTGTGTCTGTTCCTTGCTTTATGGATTTTTTAACCCTTTTATGTTCACTGAGTAGTCTTCTTTTCTATCACCAGTCAGAGGTTTCCCTAGCTACATGTTCTTGCCACAACCAACTAGATGAAGTTTTGTTGCCTTCTCTTCTGTCTTCACTTCTGTGTCACAGGCTGCAAATCAACCTAGAGGAGATCTGCATTGGTCTGGCTTCAAGGAGAGCTTGAGGGATAGACAGTGAGTGAGAAATCACTACAGATACAGAGTAATGATACGCTTGTGGTGTCAGATCATCATTTCAAAACCCTTTCTCAGTTCTTGATCTAATCAGCCCTTAGAACATTAACATTTGTGAAACATATTCTGTCTTAAGAATTTAATCTAGCTTCTTCTGAAAGTTTCTTGATCTTTGTAAATTTTGTATATTTATGATTTTAATGGTACAATGCCAGCATTGTCTATCATTTATGAAAAACACCACTCAAGGATTCATTCATTGACATTTTTGATGGGCAGCTCCTTGTGTGTAATGTCAGTCTTTGCTCTTTAAATAGAAGCAGTTAATTTTAGGGAGCAAGAGGAATTATATTACAGGGTCTGAAGGCTGTATTTAATTTATAGTGAATTGTTCATGCAGAGAAATGGATTTTACAATGAAATGAGAGATTCCAAACCTTTCAGCTGTTTAATAAACCATATAAATAGAAGAGATGGGTTGGGATTGAACATCTCAGCCCACCTGCCTACTTGCACATATGGCTGAAATACTCTTGGGTAATAGAGAATAAAATAACTTCTTTCCTATTCCTATAAACTTGGACATTCATGAACAGGAGTGATAGACAGGCCAATGAACCAGGCAAATGAACACTGCTGGTGGTGGGATATTTCAGAGGACACCTCTTTGGTCCGCTTCACAGTTCAAATAAAAAAAATTTTGGGAGATGGACTGCAAGGCTTAAAATTTCACATTTATGGATTTTTATTCATTATTCTGACAATAATTTTGCATGGTTCTCTTCCAGTATTTATCCTATATTTTTTCTTCCATGAATGATTAAAAAAAAAGATACCCACTAATAATTTTTAGGAATTAAATATGAGACAGCTCTCTCTGCAACAAATATTCACACCTTCTCCTCTCCCTAACCTCTGAAAGAATTGTTTGTAAGATGACAAAACAGAGTTTAACCAGAGCCATTTCAGTTTTCAGGTTTTGTACCATGGAGTGAATGCAACTATCAGGTAATCATAATAAGTCTTGTTCATTAGTAAACAGCCTCATTGAGCTGTACTCTCCTGAAGGTGAAAGTGTGGACTTAGATCCCAAAACAGTATTTTGACAGGAATTATTAATTTACTTTCATCCTTTTCTGGGCTGCTAAATTCTCTCCAAACCTTTTTAACTTTTCATTTCACAGTATTAAGGTTACAAAATAAGGTGCAGTAGAGAACGATTTTGAAATGTAACAGGAATTTTCTTTTGTTTTCTTACATTTTTCCATCTTTCCCAGGATTTTTTACTCTAAACCTTTTCAAGGTACATGGGAGTTTCAGCAATATAATAGTATTTAGAACTATCTTAGGTGACAACCTGCTGTGAACGCTAAATATCAAAATTGCTATTAATGAAAATATTATTGGTCAGTGTGTGAATTAACACATACAGGTAACCAAGGGCAACAATCAAACCACAGCTGAAATGTGGAGTAAGTTTATTTCATTACCTCACTAACATCATCAGGTGGCAGAGACACACAGGGACCATTCGGCTCAGTTCATCCTGGCAAGGGAGGGGATACCGGGGCTCACTGCCAGACTTGCTGTAACAAGAGGCTTGGGGCCCAACTGTGGCAGTGTGTTATCTCTCCACAGGAATTCTACTTCTCAAAATAGGCAGAGGATGAACAACGCAAGGCATAAAAAATGGAGTTTTCCTATACCAACAGTTCTAGCACTCCCAACTGCAAGGTCACTGAGCAAAACTATTCTCTCTTCCTTGCCAAATCTTCTGGGTTTAACCCTTTCTTCCCAACAATAGTATTCACATTGGTTATTTGTTAGCAATAAAATCATAGAATCACAGAATGGTTTGGGTTGAAAGAGACTTTAAAGATCATCTGGTGATTCAATAGCATTGTCCTGTCGGGGAACTACACAAAATACTCACGCTAGCTATAATAATTACTTTATTCTCCACTGAAACCACTGGAGATTAGCAAATACATGATAAAATGCTGTATAATCATGGATAATCTTTCATGTTTGTCACACTACTTGCATGACAAAGAAGCACCTCATCCTGACTTGCTTTGAATGCCCAGATAATGAGAAGTATACTAAGAATGTACCTTCCTGAAAAAATGCTTTCTTTTGAGGTTTTCATTTCATCATTTGTGCTTTGGCATCAGAAAGAGTCTTGTTCAGTATTATGGTTTGTTGTGGTTTTTCTCTGGTTGTTTAGTTGGGTTTCTTTTTCTTCTAATCTTCTACTACAGAGCAATAATTTTAATCTTTGATATGTGACATTTCAAAAGATGTAGTTCTTAAAAGATTTAGCTATTCTTTGTGCTAAAGTCTGTAAAAGACTTTGGGCACCAATTCACTTATACCGAAGAGAAAAATGTAACAAAAGCAGAGTCTTGTTGAAAAGATGAAGAAATTCCCATTAAAAACTACTTTTTTTTTTTATTATTACTAGCAACCAGTGTAGTGAATGCATATGTTGTCTAGCTGTATATCTTCCCTGTTCTTCTGTCCACAGGAACAGTGGAAGTGGAAATAAACTTCACAGAATAAAAAAGACATTCAGAAAATCTAAGGGATGACTATCCAAGTTCCTAGTAAAAGTGAAGTGTAAACCCTTCATGAGACATAGAAGATATTCTCAAAAAGAAAAGTTAAAAAATTAGCTGTTCTTAATAATACAGTGGTAATTTCCTTTGGAATATTTCTGAGGCAGGAGTATGAAACAGGATTATGTTGTAGTAGTATACGTTACCTGAACTGTGTTTTCTGAAGAATGACTTGATGATCTTTATTTTGAATACCTGTACTTTTACCAAATCCCAACTACTTGAGTACAGTATCTACATAAGCCACTGCCTTGGTGAAAATACTTACATGTAAACAAAACATTAAAAAGTGTTTTATATTTCCATGCAAAGTTCACATTCTATCTAAATAAGAATGAATGGTAATTTCTGAATTACTGAAATACATTTCAGACAGCATTTTATCCTGCTCCATCATTACATCTTAGATTTGATATTATTTTCCACCTTAGGGGGAGCAGAACCACAGCTACCTCCATTTCACTACATGCCATTCTAGTCTTGAGTTGTCCAAACTACTTTCCAGTAATATTTAATTCCATTTTGAGTTTGGTACAGCCAGTTAATACAGTTATACTTTGAAGAATGCTAATTCTAAAGCATTGCTGCTTTGGCACCTGTTGGCTCTGCCATAACAGTGAGGAAGAATCCAGTTCAGGCTAGAATGTCACTGAATTAGTTTTATACTTATTTTCAAAACCTCGCATGATATTTTTGTACTGTAACATTTAAACCTAGTTCACAGAAAATGCCCAGCACAATCAAGATGGTGCAATGCAGAAGCAACCTTCAGATAAGCAATAATCAGACAAAAAGCTATTATCAGCTTGAAGTGAAGATATGAAGTGAAGACTAGCTAAAGAAAAGCTATCTAAGGTCTTGAATATGAGTACAGCTTCTCAACAGTAAACCAGGGTCAAAGCGTTGGAAAAAATTTTGCCAAGAATGAAATGAATGTCATGTCTTACATAAGTCTGTTTCTTAAAATGGTTCTCCATTCTTCAGGACTACATATGTAATTTCTAGCCATTCATAATCAACTGAATGAGGACTGTCCCTTTCATCAGGCTCCAGACTTCCAAAACTAAAGATGCTCTTAAAGATGTTCCAAATTTATTTGATAAGAACTTCCACCACACAGTGCAAGAACATTCTTTCCATTCAAAGCTTTGATATCATACAAAACGAAGCACCACATGAGAGATATTGAGCACCTCCACTTTCAATTAAGTTCAAACAGAAAGGAGGGAACTCATCAACTCAGTAGACCCAAGGAAATGTTCCAAAATAAAAGAAAAATGAATTTTCCAGCACATTTAGTTCCAGGGATATCACAATAGCTGTTCCTCTCATGGCACGATTCCTAGTCGAATTATTCAGTGATTATTCTATTTCAGTTTCTCTATTGAATATTCAGTTTAATTGCTCAAAGAGAATCACTTTGCTATTGAATGTAGAAAAAAAAAAAGGAGAATAATTTTTGGCTTAGTCTATCTTGCTGTTCTGAAGCTGTAGGCTATAATTTTCAGTGTCCAGCTTAAAGAAAAAATATCTGGTCCCTGCCTTGGTTGTAACCACGAGAGATTAAATGCATTTAAGAAATGGATGTAACATATATCAAATGTGTATATTCTGTTTTCACTTAAAGTATGATTGACCACCCCATGCTCCACTGCCTTTGTTTGATCATCATGGCATATCAAGACAAATTCAAAGCTAATCCAATTTAATTTACTCCTCAATTACAAGACCAGCCTGGGGACTAACACAGATCTGCCCAAAGAACTGTCTATTTTTAATATGACTACCCTTTCCGTAAGTGCTATGTTCTTTAGAACCACAGAAATGCCAGCTTCTAGGCCAATGATTCCCAAAGCTGTAGGGCAAAGTTCATTGTCAAACCTCAAACTTTATCATTTACTTTCCCTGTCTGTTACAAAAATAAATGGATATTCTATAGTTTCATGCACTAGATGGGGAACACAGTTTGGAAATAGTTTTTGGGGGTTAGAACTGTTTATAGAAAATTGCTTTCGTTTTGGCTGGTCAATGATATCTCTTCTAGAAGGAGAAATTCCACAAAAAGCAAGAGAACCAGGAGACAAGACACTTGTGTATCAAACTGAAGGTGAAGAACATGAAAGGTAAGTAAAAAGTATTAACAGTGATGAAAGAGTTACAGAATATATCAAACTAAAATGCAAAGTAGACAGCACATTAAAGAAATTTGAAGGCGTTCATTAATATATCCTTGCACAAACCAATAAAACTACCGTGTCCAATTCTACATTTCTGAACTGAATATTTCTTTAACCACATCACTTCTTAATTTATGCTATAAACCCATTAATGTCTAAAACTCCTCAAAGCTTTGTAGAAGGACCCAGACAGACTGGATAGATGGGCTGAATCCAACAATATGAGGTTTAACAAGTCTAAGTGTTCAGTCCTGGACTTTGGCCACAACAACCCCCTGCAGTGCTACAGACTGGGGACAGAGTGGCTGGACAGTGACCAGGCAGAAAGGGACCTGGGGGTGCAGGTCGACAGGTAACTGAACATGAGCCAATATGTGCCCAGGTGGCCAAGAAGGTCAATGGCATCCTGGCCTGTGTCAGCAATAGTGTGGCCAGCAGGACCAGGGCAGTGATTGTCCCTCTGTATTCAGCACTGGTGAGTACCCAAATGGTATTAAGATAGTTAAATTGCCTTTCTTAATGTGAATAGTGTTAAAGCTGTAGAGATTCTGAATGATTTTCTCACATATTACTAAGAAAAAAAATTTACAGATATCTATTCAAGATAGATTAATTATTGACATTAAGGTTAACAGTAAGTGACCTTTATCTTTGCCATCATTCTTGACTTAAAGGAAAAGAAACTTCAAGAGACATAAGTGTTAGAGAAATTATTTTTAGCACAAAATAAAAATTAAAAAAAGAAAACTCCTCTTAATTTTCAGAAGTCCTTTGATTGAAGAGTAAAATGAGAAGACAGGACTATGAAGATGACACTATCTTGGTTTCTAACTTATGTATGACGAAGAGTGATATGTGCCAGCCAGATGCTAAAATCTCTTCACAAATGACCAATTTGAAATGGATTTTTTTGTCAGGATGAGTCAAACACAGACTGTGTCAACATTAACTTCCTTACAGACAGTCCATCTGAGGAGGAATGAGGGCTGTCTGGGATTTTCTAAAAACTAAGATGACTGTACAGAGTTACTCATGTGCAGCAAGTCTGTGATGTCTGAAAGCACCAGACACACTGTACACATGCATCACAGCTGGCCTGTGCCTGTGGCATAAAACCACTGTCTTCAAAACACACTGAATTTTTCAGGTATGTGATGTACCAGGGAGTCACACATGCACAAAGTTATACCTGATACTTCCCCAGCTGTCAGGCATATTGTACAGGCACATGGTAACTGTGCAGCATAGGTTCATTAATCACTGCTTCCAAGACATAGTACATTCTCTACATTTAGCATGCTGTTAATCTACTCACAGTCAACAGGACTGTTCAGGATTTCCAGGTTCTGGAATGTGTATGGCAGACCTGCTGCTTGTTAGGCATGACTGATTTTTTGCATTTCCAAGCAATTGTGAGAAGTCTTCATGAATTTCCTGAATTGACAGTTTAAATGGAAAAAGAAGTCATGACTAGAAACTAAAAGATGAGAATAGCTCCGGGAATGATCTTCCCAAGGTCTGAACGAAACATCAGGCGGGTCAAATCAAATCGTCCTTTATTTTTTTGCTAAGTCCTCATTATTTAAAGGTGTTCAAAAAAAAATCCACATAGATTTATATTTATTTTGGCCAACTTATTTCTAGGTCTTTTATTTATGAATTTTAATTAAATGTGATAAAAAGAATGGGGCTTTTGAATATTTTTGGCTCCAAACTGCTGAAAAGGAGATTTAGACATTTTAGGTTGTTGATGTGTTTAAGCCTCAAATAGATACTTTGGATTTCAAATTGTGTCTCTCCAGGTATTTATAATCAATTCACAGGCCTGGTGAATTGCATCTGAGAAGATCTATTCTCTCTAAAATTGTCCAGTTCAGCTATGATGCTTTGATGCTTTTAAGCATAGTAATATAGTCAAAACCTGTTTTATGGATGGCTCATGCAAATTAGATTATTTAGTATTTTATAAAACAAAGAGTTTGACATCTTCCAATAAAAATATGAAGCTTAAACTCTTTGAGAGATGGTGGTCAATAGACTCTGTGATATATCTAATAGGTTTATTAGTGATGCAAACACTCATTTTGTCATATTTGAGAAAAATTGTCAATTCTCCCTTCAGTGATGAGAGAGGGTGTGTCCTTTGGGTTTTGTTTCATTTTTTGTGCCCTGCAGATCAATGTTTCTGTGGCATGAAGATCATCATTAAACAGTCTCATTATTTCTGTTTGAATGAATAAGCAATGGTGTAGAGCAGCAAATTTCTGCATACAGATGGTATATTAGCTTGTATCCACTATAATCGTAATCACTGGATGTATTTTGTATGAGCTTTGATGTTGAACTTCCAAATGCTGAATTATTTTTCCTCTCCTATACTCAGTGCTCTAGGGTTTCCTGCCAAAATTCCTCTGAGCTGCCACAGATGGAGGCACAAGAAGAATGAAGGGATGTCCGAATCATCCTCTATCACCATCCTATCAAATGTACAACAGAACTCCCTTACAAGCAGCTCCCAGAATCAAGCACTGGCTCCTTTACAGCATGAAATAGTCTAGTACTTCAACAATGTGCATTAAAAAAAACAAAACACTGGCAGCTATGTTGAGTTGGAACACCCCTACAATGATTATAAAAAGAACCTTGAGTAACATGATCAGTTTTAGCTGTAGATCCCTGTGGACTGATAGATGGGTAAGATTTTGGTTGGAGGGTCTCATCCAGAGCACAGTGGTCAACAGCTCAGAGTCTGAATTGTTACCAGTGACAAATGGTGTCCCTCAGGGGTCTGTATTGGCAGTGTTACTTAATATTTTCAATAATGGCATAGATTAAGGAATTGAATGACCTTCAGCAGATTTGCAGATGACACCAAGCTGAGTGGTGTGGTGACACACCTGAAGAACGGAATGTCATCCAGAGGTACCTGGAAAAGCTTGAGATGTGGGCCGATGGGAATCCCATGAGGTTTAAAAAGACCAAGTGCAAGGTGCTGCACCTGGATCAGACACCTCCAGTATCAAAACAGGCTGGGGATGAACAGATCAAGAGCAGCCCTGCTGAGAAGGAGTTGGGAGTGCTGGCAGATGAGAGGCTGGACATGACCTGGCAATGTGCACTCACAGCTCAGAAAGCCAAAGTTCAGCATCAAAGGTGACTCAAAGGTGTCTCTGCCCCAGAGCAGGGGGACTGAAAATAGATTCTCTATAAGGTGCCTTCTAACACAACCTATTCTATGATTCTATGATCCTATGATCCTGTAGATACTTAAGATTAATTTCCCTATAGGTGAAATACATCACAAACTTAATATTCTTGATACAACACTACATAGACATTAATTAATGCAAAAATTAGCAAATACATAGTTAAAAAAATGTGTTAATACTTTTGTGGAATCAAAGCTTCAGAATTAAATGCATGTGTTCAGTCAGAACAGTGTAAAAAACCCTGCAAAATCCTCAAAATTTTCTACAGCGAATAAATAATAACCTAGCAACTAAAGCTTCTGTATACATAAGCAATAAAGACAAGTCTTACAGCTGAAAAGAACTGCTTGCCTTAGGAAAAAACCCACAACATATGATGAAGTCATCAGTCATCCAACATAATGAGCAGTTAGAACAGTTAGAAAAACACATAAAAACCAAATTAAGTAATTTTTCTTTCTTAATCAATTTAATAAAGGGCAGCATCTACCCCTGGGAAATAAGATATCTCAGTTGTTGTCCAAAGCTGCATTCTGAAAGTTAGTTTTGAACTACAAGTAGGATTATGATTCTTTCTCCTTTTCCTTTTTAATAAAGGAAGAAGATGCCAAAGACTTAAGCAGAGACTTCTTACAAGTGAAGTCAGAAGCAACTCACCCTGCTTTAATCAGGTTTGTAATTTTTTGTTTTTCAAATCTGTCTTGACCTTTTCTGAGACTCTCTAGCAAGAAACATCAGTATGATGTGTATCTTAACAGTGGATATGCTTGTGTTGACAATCCTAGGAAAAAACAAAAGCTGCTATTCAGCAACACAGTTTACAAGGGCACTTGGAGCAAATTTTTATGATTTTTTTGTCAGGGATCCATGAAGTTGAACTGCCTTAAGGACAAACTCCTCTTGCATTAATAAAAAAGTCTTTTTTATGCTAAGGTATTTTAGCTTATGTAATAACTATATTTATCAGCAGTAGTCTGTTTAGAGCAACAAGAACTTGAGCCTTAACAAAGTCTTTTTAAGTTTCTGAAGTGTTTCTATTTTTTGAAGTTACTTTGATGTTTTTCTATAATTACTGATAATTTTGTATTGATACAAAATGGTCACATAACATAAATAAAATATTTATTTCTGAATGGAATGGAGGCCACTAAACAGTATGTTGCAGTATTTCTTCTAGGAGGGTTTGGTAGTCTTCCTAAACTAGCCAGTTCTGGAAAAAGTAGCTGCTTCATATATACATACCGGTCTACAAGAACACAGTCATGTCTGTCAAACCACCAGAAAAAGTAAGTGAATGGATTTTGTAATAGTAGGAGTAGTATATTAGGGGTCCTTCATGAGAGGTGGGTGAGTGACTGGTTCTGCATGAATAAACAGTAATGTTTTACTGTAAAAAGAAAATTTAGACAAATTCTGCACATCACCAGTATATATATATATATGTACATATATGCATGGCAGACAGAAGACCTAAAGTGGAAATGGTTATATTTTCTGTGTGAATCAAAGGCATTCAATTTACAGTTGATGACAAATTTGCATTCAGCATGAATAATAGGTATTTCACCCTCAACAACAGGGGACAGTTTCAGTCTCATGCAAATGCTCACTGACTGCATTGTGTCAATTAAAACAGATGGTGTAAGGACAGAAGGGAGTTAATGTATTAGGGAAAGCATTCCCTATTTCTTTTTTTTTTGAGAAAATGCGCTATTCTTTTTATGAATTTTTTTTTTGCAGTTTCTGGGCCCATGATGCATAGAACAGAAAGATCAAGTCTGTCATGTAAAAGTCTTTCGTATTGTTCCTGTTACTATTTTCAAGATTTATGATACTAAATATAAGCTGGCTAATATTTTCCTCATCTAATGGTAATCCACAGCCTGCTTGGCATGGGTACAATTATTCACAGCTGTATGCAAGATGTTGTTAAATGCAGAACAGCATCTCTAGATGCCTCCTGCATACTGTTAACAGACAATATTCAGATGATTCCTCTCTCTAAATAATTCCTCTAAAAGACCAGAATTTTTCCTGAGATATTCACGTATAGCAGTGTGCAGAATCTGGAACTTTTCATTGTTGTTCACTGGTGACTGCCCAGTTCTCTAATTTATCCAGGTCTCTCTGCATGGCATTCCTATCTTTGAGGGAGTCAACAGCTCCTGCAAGTTTTGTATCATCTGCAGACTTGCTTAGTATCCCTTCCAGTCCTGTGTCCAAGTAATTTTAAAAGATGTTGAAGAGCACAGGGCTGAGGATGGAACCCCACTAGTGACTGGTCACCAGTCTAACATCATCCAACCCACTACAAGTAATGCGGTTTTCTGTGGAGTTTGAGGAAATTCTTTATCAAGCAAAATTCTGGATGGGAATCACAGAATTGTAGAATGGTTTGGTTTATAAAAAGGACTTTAAAAGTCATCTGGTTCCAACCCCTTGCCAAGACCAGGAACATCTTTCACTAGACCTGGTTACACAGAGTGCCATCCAGCCTGGCCTTGAACACCTACAAGGCTGGGGAGTCCACAGCCTCTCTAAGGACCCTCTTCCAGTGCCTCATCACTCTTATAGTAAAGCATTTCTTCCCAATATCTAATCTATTAGATAATACCTAATGCGTTCATCTTAAGGTCACTCCCTCTAGTCCATCACTACACTTCCCTTGTGAAAAGCCCCTCTTCCATCTTTCTTGTAGGCCCCCTTTGGATCCTAGAAGTTGCTATAAGGTCTTCCCAGAGCTGTCTCTTCTCTAGGCTGAACAGATCCAACCCTCTCTACAAGTCTTCAAAGAAGAGACGTTCCAGCCCTGTGATCAACTTAGTGGCTCTCCTCTGGAGTCTCTCCCACAGGTCAACATTTTTTTTGTTTTGGGAAAGATGGGTATTGACAAACTGCATAGAAGGCTAAAACTCATCACCTTTGGATTTAAAACCTCAGAAGAAAATGTATTAAGAATGTAGAAAAGCTTTTTCTTTTAAGACAGGACTTGAACTGAAATAATATGGGACATAATAATAACATAGTGACAGCATATGTAGCCTAGATTTTCTGAAAGCATCCTTGTAAACTCATCATTAAACAGAATTTTGTTCCTGATTTTCATGTCTGGCACAAATTACTTCTTTGCAGTTGGTAGAATTTTTTTATATATACACTGCATATTTTGGCTTGGGTATTTCCAACACTGAAACTTCTAGACTCTGACTAGAGGTTCAGCTAATTTAGGAAACAAGGCTAAAGTCATAAAATTAGGTATTTAATCTAGAAGTCATAAGGTTTAGCAGCATGCTTCATTCCATTACAACAGGTTACAAGCTATTCCCCAGACAGCTGTTCATTCAAATGCAAACATGTGATAACTCCTTCAAAAGCAGTATCTTCTCCTAAAGAAAAATGGTTCAGTGGGGAAGTTTAAACAAAGAGAGCAATTTCTGGTAAATACTGAAATATTTAGCTTCCAGTTGCCTCAAATCAACTGTGAGGCAAAAAGTTTTCTTTCAGAAGCTCAAGTTGTCATCATCTATCAACATAAAGCAACTTGCATTGAATTCAGTGAAGCATTTAAATAAAAGTTTCCTAAAAAATTTTTTTGAGTTTCAGTACCTTTTTGTGCAATAGATATGCTGTATCTGAGCTGGCATTGCTTTAACTAACCCATTGACACTGATGGAGGTTTTTGAACATTAAAACGTGCAGTTTCACACAACTGCGAGAAAATCTGAAATATTAGCTGTGGAATTGGCAAATCATACTAATTTAAAACATCTGATTTAAGTGATTACATATTAAATTGGGCCTTTGGAGCCAGTTTTTCAAATACCTGTTAATTTCAGAAGACTTCATCTCACAATTAGGCATCAGGATTAAAAACTGTTTTAAAAATGGCCACAGCTGAAGAAAAGAGACTACTACTTATTTTTCAGTAACATTTCACCAAGTATACTGCATATGCAAAAATCTTAAACCAAATTTAAGAAAGCCAAAAAATAACATATTTGGATCTGATAATATTTTTCAGAAGATTGTGCAGATGTTTTTTTCAGAAGATTGTATTTATCTCTTCTTGTGCAAATATGTCTATCCCTTCAGCACTTATTTTGAGTGCAAGAGTTCTTCATTTTATACCACAATATATAATATAGTTAGTTCACTCCTGCCTAATTCATTTAGTCTTCTGCTTTAGTCAACATATGACTATTATCCTACTGTTAACTCCATTACTAGACTGTCAATAAAAAAGACTTCAGAATTCACCAAGTTTCATTTTGGATTCTCTTTTTTTTTTCTTTTTTTTTTCCATTTAAATACAAAAAGAAATAACACAATATCAGTACGTCATAAGAATGCAAAAATAAAAGCAAATTTTATTTTCATTGCCATAAAAATATTTTAAATGTGAAGGACCATTCTAGAGATGGTGATTGCCAGTACACAAATCACCACAGTTGTGTGCAATGTTGTTCTCCACTTACGTGGACTATACCAATTTGAGTACATGCCAGTTTATTAATACTACATTTTTAACAGTAATTTAACACTCTTTAAAAATGTAGGTGCTATATATTATCCTTTTTTAATACCTTTGATTTCTTTACTGGATACAGCTGGGCACTAAATTATTGTTCAACAACCAGATGAATAAAACAGAAAATACCTTAGAACAATTCTTTTTTCTCTCAGTCTGTTGTTGGAGAGGTGTAATGGAGCCTGAAGCACCCAGTACATTTTCAATAGAAAAGCAAGAGAATCAGAATAGAAACATGACCCTAATAGATTTTGGGGGAAAAAAAAAAAAAGGAAAAGTTTAGTAAAATGCCTCCTAAAACAAGCAGGCTAGATCCAAAAACCTCTGAATTTCAAACTAAGTGTACACTATATTAGTTTTATGTAACTGTGCTTAGAACAGAAAACCTGGAATAAAAATATTTTCCATCATGAATAGGAAGTACCGAAACATGCATAGCTCACAGTACTGCGAGAATTTCAAATGCATTTTAATAATTTTTTAACAATTTTTTAAAATAATTTCTTAATATATTCAGCAGATCCACTCATTTAAGACACTTTCCAAAGTGACTTATCTTGGCCTGTGTTTTCAAACTCTTATTCATTGTAGTTTTTGAATAGTTTCTAGAGAGATTATTAATCAGCACAATTCCAAGGTTGTAGTTATGGTCTGCAAAAAAACCTATATTTTGAAGACCAGTCAGAGTAGGATTTACTTGCATTTGTGGGTTGGTTGTGCATGTTTCCACATATGCTGTATAAAGGAATCCTACGACATAGATTTCACTATTTCCTTCCAAGTGCAAATATGGTATACATCCAATCTCAGGTTTTTTAGGTCATGAAAGCTACCAATATTTAGAGAACAAAAATAGCAACTCTATCAAAGTGCACAAAATGGAACTTCCCCCATGCAACAATCTGCAGTGAACTCAAAACGATTGTAATTTGTACAGATTTGTAAGAGGTTTCAAAATACAATATACAGAAAGCTAAGACAGATATAAAAGTAAGTGCACTGAAGCATGTACTTAAGGCCTGCCAGTCCCATTGCAATTATGAGTTAATGTGTTGTCTTTATTTTTATGTATTCTGCCTTTGGTAGAAAGTATTAACACGGTGAGTGCCTGGTTGAATATAACGTAACATTACTTCTTTACTCACTAAATCATGTTTGAACTTTTTTATATAAAGAGGCACTCCAGCAGAGGCTCCGTATGCACTGCCATCTTATGCACCACTAATGATAAAAATCACATTACTTCAATAACACACCTCATCCAAGGTTCTGAAAGCAAAAATTAGTGGAGTGGCATGGAAATCATGATAAGGATTTGGTCCTGAAGACAAGCTAAGACAGATGTTGGAGTAAAAAACCAGGAGTGATAAAACTATGATTTTCTGAAAATATCACTTTAGCAAATCTGAAATATTTAATGAAAATATGTGGATTGCCAAAACATTTTTTGGTAGACAAGTTTCCTAGTGTTGGGGTTTCAGCTCTTATAATGTTAATCCATTTTGATCCTGACCATGGTGTTTTTCCAAAACATTTTGAAACTCAAAACATTTGCTTTCAGACCTACAATTCTAATATTTTTTCTCTCGCTTTTTATGAAAGGAATTTTGAACTAGTAGATTTTCCTACAGACTAGTGTCGGTGATTGAATCTCGGACTCTGCCGGGTGCACGCAAAGCCAACTTTTATTGTACAAGGCACATCTTTATATACTGTTACAGAACAACGGTTCAGCAGCTACAAACTTCGACTTCTAGGGTTACATCTCCAATGGCCACAGACTAGAGTCTCCTCACCTAATCTCCTGTTAACTATCCTGCTCTTTATCTCACCCCCTACTCTTTATTTCACTTCTTGCCCTTTATCTCACCTATTGCCAGACGGGCCTGCCCATCTTTCCTAAAACCCCACTGCCAACCGAAACCATTCTCAGTGGCAACACCCTGAATCCCCACAGACTAGAAATTGAAGTTCTAGATTTTGGTTACTGCTGTTGCTGCCAGCATTACCATTATTATTTTCTCTGCAGTAAAATCTGAAACTTGGTATAATTTGAGACAACTGGTAAACTCAACACGATAAGGTACAAGTGAAAAATACAAATGTGCTGCCTAAACTAAACATTTTAAATAAACTAACACTAAACATTTAATTTTAAAACATAAATATGATACTTTAAAACATAGTTTCTATAATTATCTGCAGTTATCTTGCCAGTGATCAGTTCTGTAGTTTTTTACTGCGACACTTTCACAAGTATAGAATAATAGAATCATTACAGTTGGAAAAGACCTCCAAGATCATTGAGTCCAGTCTTGGACTGAAGAACACCTTTGACTAAACACCTTTGACAGAACACTAAATGCCACGTCCAGTCATTTCTTGACCACTTTCAGGGATGGTGACTCAAATACTTCCCTGGACAGCCTGTTCCAATATTTAGCTTCCTGTTCACTGAAGAAATTCATCCTGATGTCCAGCCTGAACCTCTCTTAGTGCAGCTTGAGGCCATTTCCTCTTGCTCTGTTGCTGGTTGCCTGGGAGAAGAGACCAACCCTCACCTGGCTGCAGACTCCTTTCAGGTAACTGTAGAGAGAGCTAAGGCCCCTCCTGAGCCTCCTTTCCTCCAGGCTACGGAACCCCAGCTCCCTCAGCCACTCCTCACAGGGCTCGTACTCCGGACCCCTCAAATCTTTGTTGCCATTCTCTGGGCGTGCTCCAGCACCTCAATGTATTTCTTGCAGTGAGGGGCCCAGACCTGGACATAGCTCTCAAGGTGCAGTCTCAGCAATGCCAAATACAGGGGGTCATGTAAAGAAGATTTGCAGTTTTACTCTGTGTGGGATTCTTGAGACAACACTTTGGGTTCCACCAAATGTTATCTCAATGCAATGGCATGGTGGTTTTAACAAAGCAGAAGAGCTTCATATGACTGAGTGTCTGAAGCAGAAAAACAAAACTAATCTAGAGCTAGTTCTTCACAGATTCACACAGATATTTGACACCTTTCCTCCCTCCCCCCTCCTCTCGTTTTTTGAACAACATTCATGTGTGCAGTCTTGGAAAAACTTGAGACTCAACAGAGTTCAGCAGCAGGGATGGTCTGCTGGGATTCAAAAGGTAACATTTTCTGGGACATTTAAGAGCCGCTAATGTGTGCTTTAAGACTATCAGGCACTTCCCTAAAGATTCATAGAGCAAGTATAGTTAACCATGCAGAAAAGCACTGAAGTACTGTGACTTCTGTAATTCCCACTGTTTCTGTGCCAAGTGCAGTGTCAAGTCCTGTGGGAGCAGCTCTGCTCCCTTCAGCCTGAGTTGTCACTGCTCTCTCTATGCTTTATGTCACCAACCAGATTTCCTTAAACAAGACACCAAGGAGGTTAAAGCTGAATCCAAACTAACAGAATAACTGAGCACACAAATCTTCTAAATGAATGAACATTTGCCAATATCTGATTTATACAAATCCACTCCAAATCTCTGAAGTCCTTTTCTCATCCTCTGGGACAAGAGGCAAGTTCATTTGATTTTGTATGGAAATATATGAATATCAACATACCAATTAGGTCAGGAAAAGGGATAATTTGTGACTAACCTGATAATAACCCAAAGTGTTAAAAATCAGCAGTCCCAGACTACCAAATGATAAAATATAATGACCATCTAACCTGTTCAATAAGTAAGCCTGAAATGAGAATTACAACTTTTTCAGTATCAGGTGGATCCACTTAGTTGATTTAGGAAGACCTAACTTACAAATATCAAAACAGTGGTTTTTTATGTGTTTCCTACCTATTTCAGTAGTGTCCATGAATCAAACTGTTTGATAAAGGAAAGACATTAAATATTTAAGCTCTTTCTCTGTTACATTTCCAGTCAGCATGAATCAGTTGGAAAAACATTAATGTCTGTCCTAACACTGCAACTGAAGTCTCAGATTATTATGTGAAAAGCTCATATTTCATTTTTTTCCTTATTCATTTATTGTCAAAAGAAAAATGTTTTCAGGGGAAAAAAATAGCTGAAAATTTTATTCTCAGTTTCTGGGTAAAGAAAAGTAAAATCAAATTCTGCTTTAAAATCTTATTACTTTAAGATAATATTGTCACTTTTAATGCTTTGAATTTATATTTACCATAGCAGTTATCAAGTTTAGTGCTTGCTAAAGCCCACACAAGCTTTCCTACATTTTAGTTCTTCACATACATATACCTGTCAATTTTCTAAGACATTAATGCTATTCTGTTGATTCTTATACAATGTTATTGGAAAAACAATATAGGAAAGTAATGGGACTGCAGCAGTGCGTTAAACAAGCTGTCACTGGCAGTGACACTGAAGCGATGCACAGGATGAACTTTTCAGTTGGATTCTGTGAGGTTTTCTTTCCAGTATAGAATGTATGACATGTGAAAGAGTGAACAGATAACATGCAAGGAAGCAGCCAATCTAGGGAACAAAGAGCCACGGCCCTTTGAACTCTGCCTTAGTTCTCAAGTTTCCAACACTAGTTCCAGTTTTACCGAGCTGGATTGTCACACATCTGGTAGAACACTAATTTGTGTGGTCAGCAAGTTTTTGCAGTAAGGTTGCTTCTGAATATAAAGAATATATAAGCACAAGCACTTACATAAACTCTGTGTTCTTCAAATATGTCTTACTTTTTTTGCTTGGTTTTGTCATTTGTTTGTTTTGGTTTTTGATGTATTGTTTTGTGGGAGGGACTTGTGGTTTTGTTTCAGTTTTTTTAATTCCACAGATTATAGCCTTTCCACACAATATATTATCTCATGTATGGACTTCTGTGACTAACTTTTGATCAAATCTTTCTTAGAAATCGGTAAGTTATCTAATTGAAAGGCAACAACATTAAGCTCACAGAGCCTGGTGAGAACCAGAAAAAAAACCATTGATTGGTGCAGGAATTAGTGAAACAGAGAAAGCCAAACCAGCTAGTCAAAGAGTATAAAAGGAGACCAATTGTCCCCACTGTAAAATCCACCAAGGTGAGTCAGTGAGATAAACTGGAGTCAGAAGGCCACACAAACCAAAGGGAGATTACTGTCTTAATGTGAATAAGATTTATTATGAGATCCAGGAAGAAGAGAATTTTAGGATTGCATAAAATTTACATGATAGTTAGGAAAGGCCAGGAAATAGCAGGGTGGAGGAGGGTGATCAAGATGCAAAAGTGAGGAACATGTGTCAGAAAAAAAGAGGTAAAAGACAATAAAAAAAGAAACAGTGGTGTGTAAGCAGGTCGCTTGTCAGTATGCTTGTATGACTGACCCCTGGTCCTGATCACCTCAATTTGTTCTTTCTTTTTAAACTCTTGTTACTGATGATTTTCCACAAGTGTTCTCTTTGCTCCACATAGTGTGTGTTTAATGATCTACTAAAGAATTTCAGGCTGGTTTGGGGTCTTGCAAAAACCTGAAACTCTGGCTATGATAAGTTCTCAACAGTTTAATGATAGCATTGGCATTAGAATCACATCTCTTTCCATCTTTTCTTTATATCTCACCTTGGCAAATTTAGCTTTATGGTGGAGAGAATCAGGCCTGTGCACAACAAAGCAGATTGTAGTCATTTAAATGGTTGATAAATAGAATACAACAGTACCTGTGTGCAGACTCTTAACTTCCAATCAGTGTGCGACACCAGTTAACACATTTCAACCAGTGCCAGAAGCTGGATCAACCAGTAGGAAATTTTCTCAGGTTGCAAAGAAACTGTATAGTACTACTGGAAAATCATGGAAAGCAATGATCATCACCTTCACTGCCACCACTAGCTGATACACAGTAGATAAGCTCTCCCAGAGGAAGACACATCTGGGACTCCTGTCTAGCTACTTGGAGAATTTTCCCTTTCTCTCTTCCCTTCTGTCTTTGCCTCTGTTATAATCATCTTTATTTCATTCTTCCACAAACAGAAATTTCACTATTAGAGTTGATGTATGCCAGCAGCTATACAGATCCTTCTAGTAAATCTTTGTGAATATGAATTTGTCTCAATATCCCTTGTGCAAAAAGTCGTCTGCATGCCAGCTGTTAAAGTGAGACAATTATTATAAAGGGCATGAAGGTCTGTGGAGCAGCGGCTGGAGGAAACCAAGGACTAGGGATCCAGCTACAGAAGACACGAGGGCTTTTTATGTGTGCATATTCCACTTACTCCATTTATTCACAATTCTGACCAGCAGGAGATAAAGAGCCGGACTGGGACATCTGTGTTGTGCATGTTTATGTCAGTGCTGTTTGTGCTCATGTGGACCAGGCACTGATCTCCACCTGGGTGGATTCGTGTGGCTGTTTATAAATACTCTGTGTGTATGTGTGTACGTGTGCATGTGCACCAGCATTTGTCACTGTGCACGTATGGAGCAGCTTCCCAGCATTGCTGCTAGGTGGACCTGAGGGCACAGAACTGAGGAGGCATCGCTGGCTCTAAGAGTGCACCAAAGCCAGTGAGAGCAGGCTGGGTAGGAAAAAATTTCTTGGGCCCTGAAATCCACTAGATCTAGCAACTTTTAACAGAATTTGTATTTGTTATAAATGTCATTGGCATCTCCATCATCAAGTCAAAATTTTCTTTACCTTTAAAACCCATATTCAGGAGCCTGCACAAATTATTACAATAAACTTCCTATACATAGGACAGACTAACAAAATCATTGCAGCAGTAAATGAAGCAAAAGACAAGTGACACAGACTTCTCCTGGCATTAAAGGTATAATTGAAATGAATTTTGCATGCTCCAGTGAGTTGATGAACTGGCTACTCATCTTCTAACCATGCATAGCTAAAACAATTTTTGTTCAGTTTCAACCTTCTGTGCCACTTGGCTCCCTCAGTTTGAGTAAATGGGCAAAAATACTGTAAACATATGCTTTCTACACTTCCTGAGCCAATTGTTTTCAATTTTTCTTTCTTGGAGAGACTGTCAATTTGAATGGGAATTATTTGGAATCATCTAGCTGAGCTGGGATTAGTGAGATTCAAGTAGTTTATTCTGAAAAGGTGATTCAAGAGAGCTGAACAGTGGCACAGGTTGTTCAGTTTGGACCCATCAATACAAGCTCTATCATGAAGCAGTAAAATATTGATCTGGTAACATTTCTCACTGTCCTGTAATACTTAATTGAAGGAAAAAATGGGAGAAAACCTACTTTAAAGTTATAAAGCAATGAAATCCAACAGTAATTTGAAAAAAAAATTCCTTTGAACAGTGAGTTTCCCCTCATTTGATGTGACTTTAGTACAAGATAAGGCATTGCACAACCTGTCACAGGCCTCTAATTGTGATAGTGAAAGGCTTCTCTATTCAAGTAATAGCCATGTATTTTGAAGAAAGGGCAAGGCTTTTCTGTTTTTAACTATGTGATTACAACAGGCAACTAAATTATACATTTTTCAATCTTCAAATTAGGAGAAAATTAATTATATTTTATAATTAAACATTTTTATATCTGATAGTTAATATAATTCGGCTCCTGAAATAATCAAGTGGCAATGAATCAAAGAAAGCAGAAAAAATGAAGCATCGTGGTTGTAGAACACTAGTTTAATGTTTAAAATTACTACTAAAAATAAAATTCTCCCTTTGGCCAAGGTTTCTACACAAGCTAAGCTGATTCCAGTCACACTTTAATAAGAATTTAGAAGACTGAACAACATTTTATAGGTGCTAGTGCTAAGTTGCTCAGAGTCTGCAAAATAGATCAAAACTGGCAGACTACATTTGTCTCAGTTTCTATGTCCAATATTTTTGAAGCCAAGCTTTGTCTCAATGATTATAAGGATCCTTTGCTCATTCTCAGTGGTCTATACTGGACTTGCACAGCTGAGGTAAAATTCAAACTCAGTTTTGGATAAAATAAACTTTACATTTCTTATATTAATTTCCTGTCTGAAAGCTCATCATTCTTTCTTGTAAGATGTGTGGTGTTAATTGATCCTTGACCAGATAAGGAATATAGCAAGATCAGTATAACTAGTATTTTGTCAATAAGCAACTGAAACAAGAAAAGCTGGTACTCAGAAAAAAAAATACCCTGATCCTTTTGAAGACTAGAGACACTGAGCTGGGACCAAAGCTTGGTTCTGTTGCTGCTTCAACAGCTCCCTGGCATGGCACAACCAATAATCAAGCTATCCAAGACTGACATAGATGATGTCAGGAACAAGTGAAAACTTGACAATGGCTACATATAAGGTCTTTGTAGATAGATTTTAGCATGAAAAGAGGTAACTGTGCATCACTGGCTATAAATACATAGGAAGTTTATCCTCTTTAAAAATTAAAAAAGTTTCCTAATGCAACAGATATCCATCCATCAGAGTCTTGAAGTTGACTTAGGATAGGAAATGGAAGCACTCTGTGTTAACATTACAGGTCTTAGCATTTGTGAGTTTTATTTTAATCTAAAGGAAAGCTGATATCTTTTTTCTACATGGCTTTTTGATAGCTTACAACATTTCCTTCTTGAACAAGTTTTCAGGTGAAACATTCTAGTTGCAGTGTACTGCCAAACAGGCTGCACTGCTACCTCTAAGTTTGACTGCAGTTCTTACTGTTCTGTCCAATGTCATTTTGCCCCAGAAGCTTGGCTGGCATTATTTTTCCTCTGCAATTTTACAGACTGAAAAAAACAGGACAACTTACACAATGATCTAAACATGGCTAGTTTAGCACTTGAATGATGTATAAAAATACTTAATATGTACGTAACCCTGTAGTACTTCAGAATGCTTTGCTAATATCATTTAACTACTTTTCTACTCTCCTTAAAAAAATATACCACAAGTAAACAGTGTTTGAGCCATTTAAGCAAAGAAAATAAATATTCCCCTTCTGCCTAAATAAGTATATATGATGTTTACAAACTCATTTTAGGACCTTATGCTATGCAGTTACATCAAGTGCTTTTAATAATGAAGTCTTAATAGTAAAAGAAACAGTCCATTGATCTCAGGTGAATTGGAGATTTTTAACCGTGTAACTCTTCAAGCAAAAGCTGAAGCTTCCAACTCCCAAAACCTAAGCTAGCTATGAACAGTGTAGAACATCAGAAATCTTCAATGTTTGTTATAAAATTCTCTAGAAAATCAGTTTAAATTGTGAGCATTAGAAGAGGATTTTACATTCTCTTTAGATAAGACAGGTTTATTGTGGGAAAGAAAAAAGGTTATTCTAAAATAGAAAAAATAGGAAAAAATATTAGTGAGAGTCAATATTTATATTTTCAAGGTGAAAAAATGAGGGGAAAAGAGATGTGAATGTATTATTAGTGACTTTGCTTAGAGGAAGTAAAAGGAGAATTGTTTCACAGTCAGACTGTGATGAAGCTAATTAATACAGACTTAATTAATAAGTCTACTAAAAAACTACCAGTTGGATTATGAAAATTATGGGTAATTTGACTGAAAAGGGAAAAGTGTATTAACATATCTACCTCCAACTCTAAGCAAGGATAGATCTTGCATGTGTTTAGTGTTGTGTACTGCCACACTCTTCCCTTCTGCTTCCTGGAGGGACTCCCAGAACATGTTTCCATAGAACACTTTTTGTTACTTATGAATATAGTGATGGTATAAACCAAATCTTTTTAATATTTATGCTGTCATTAGTTTTGCCTCTTACCAATATGATCTGTCTTATAGGTAGCAGAAAGAAGATAATTGGCTCCCAAATCATAAGTGGTAATGCTGAATTAATAACTAGATTTGAAAGTTGCAGACCATTTGTGAGTCCTTTTAATGAAAAGTTTTGAATGCTCAACACATATGAAGATCATGACATCTAAATAATAGAAATGTGGATTTGAGAATATAATTCCTACTTTTTCTTTTAGGAAATTTTATGTACTAAAATAACATATACATTTCTTATATATGGTGCATATATAAGACCATATATATTTCTTTTGCTGACCAGATTAAAAGGAAGATACATATTTCTATGGCAGTATATATTAACAAAAAATCATGTAATGTTAGCTGTTTAAAGCTTTTTAGTTGGTTTTTTTTTTCAACATAGCACTTTTAAAAAGTGCTTTCAAATAGTGTCTTACGCGGCTTTAAATATAAAGTCTAATTTCTAATACAGGCTTTAAATTGTATACAAAGTCTAAAATCAAAAATAGCATCATTCTTATTAAAGTGCAATTCCAGGGATTTCTCAGTGTATTTCCTTTTGTGTAGCCCTAGATTTCTTCCTGCATTGGACTGGTGAATTCCTTTCTCTTGGCTTTCCTGGTGAGGCTGATAAGAAAGATACCAGTTAGCCCCTTTCCAATGTTCTTACACTAACCACTACTGTTCAACTGGTACTGACAGCCTAACATGCCCTCATGAGATTGAATTTTTTTTTTATGGTTTATAGGCAAAAAATCTGTGACTGTTTCAGGAAGCACAGGAATACCTTATCCATATTTCCTAAAGTTTGAGATGTACCATGTAATCTGAAGGAGTTCTGGGGCAGAAGGGTGGTTCTCGCTTTCCACTCTTTGCCTGTTTTGTCACAATGACACCGTTGTGGGCAAGATGAGTGATACAATATGAGCAAGGGCATGGTAGTATTTACAGGTGCTTCAAGAGGTTTTGCACATTGACAGAATGAGCAGGAATCCTTTTACAGAAACAGGAAATAGCAACATTTTATTTAAGCGGGCACTGACAGGGATGTGTGCTTTAGTTTGGAAGAATTTCACTACTGAGACAAATATTCTGGCTGTTTCCAGTTCTGTTGTATTCCTGTCTTAAACAGTGTTCTGGGATGAAGTATGCCCTAACCAGAGCTTCCTTGGAAAACTAAATGCCTAAATGCAATTGATTTGGTGGTCTAAAAGCACTTCCAATTTGAATTTCATCCTAGAAACAACCCTCAAACTAAAAGAAACAAAGCCAAAACACAGAATCTTCAAGTTGTATCTTTTTCTTTTCACAAGGATCTTCCTTTATAAGAACTCTATGCTGCATAAAATTTTACTGTTTCACAGGCAGTTTATTTTGTACCTTTATTCAGCTGCCTCAGACTGGTGAAACTGAGACTTCATGCTGGAATTTGTTGCCCTGCTATTGTAGATTATTGATTGCCTGTCTGATGTGTGAATACTAAAGCAAAAAAACTTCTAACTGAATGCTTTTGTCCTTTCTGTTACTGTCCTCCTTTCTGTCCATCAAGGGGCTTGTCCTGTGATTCTCCATGCAGGATTTTTACGAAACTTTACCATCATTTGTTTCAAGTGCAAGAAAATACTCTTGGCACAAGGGAGAGGAAAGCAGTTGTGAAAGGTGTTACAGAAGTCTCTGTATTTCAATGATTTAGCTGCTATCTTCTCTGGAAGGTAAAAACCTAAACTTAAAGAAGTCATAATTCTCCCCACATTTTATTCAGACAAAATAATATTGCGTTAAAACAACTTCAGACTTTAATCAGAAATTTTATTAATAATAAATGGTGGTAGACTGGATTTTGCCATTCTAGATAACAGGCATCAGCTAATTCTAAGAAAAAATATATCCTATAAAACAAGAAATATACACATGAAAATGAATCCTCTATGTTTTAATATGTGTCCATATATGTATATTATATTTCATGTAATTGGGGATATTTTAAGATATTTTACTTAGAAAATTGAAGCATGAAAACTACGTCAGGACTGGTGTAAGTTGCGTAGAAATGCTATAAAGCCTAAACTAAAGTGGGTTTAGAAATATGAAAGAGATAGCTTTTATCATGAGCAGGGGAGGAAAAGAACTTTCCTTATTTGATACCGAGTATACCACAAATTAATGCTTGCACATTAAACTACACTGGGAAAGGAAAACAAAGACAGATGCCAAATAAGGCTTCTTCCGTGTCTTTAGACCAAACCACTGACTAGATATCTCACATTCCCAAGCAAGCTGTGCTCTGTTCGGATTGCACTCTGTAGCAACATCTGCCATGCAGTAAGAAGGACTTGACTACCCATCCCAGGAACCAAAATACCTTCCTTCAGTTCATTGCCGACAGCTTCATGTCTAAAAAAGGAACAAGACAGTACTATCCATGTAGAAAAGTTAAATGGGGAAAAAAATTATAAGAGAAATGGAGAAGAAAGGGTACTTGAAGAAAGGACATGAAACCTAAGAAATTCTTCCAAACAAAGCCATGAGTACATGAAGAAAAAAATTCTGTAGTTTTTATATGTGCTTCAATCTTATATACTGTAGGTACAAGCATAAATGGTCAAGGGCTAGTGAGATGTCTTGGGGTGACTCTATCATGTGTATCCCCTATCATGCTCTGTGCCCAAAAAGTAATATTGTGCCTTTTCTGTGCCTTTAAACTGAGCTTGAGGAAAAAAAACAGACGAACTTTCCAAAGCAGCTTCTCAAGGACACAGAGATTACACTTCTCAGTGTGGTCTGACTGCGGAAGGCACGAAGGGAGCACCCTGCTTGCTTTTTCTTCAGCCAGCTGGTTTTTTTTTCCCTCTTGGTGTGAGACGGAGAGCTGAATTTTGTTTCCTGGGACTTTGGTTTTTTCCCTTCTTCTCTTCTGAACTGTTTCAACAACATCAGAACACATCAGGAGAATTTTCTCCCCGAGGCCCGGGGGTGGGCCCACGCCCTCACCGACCAGCTCCGAGGAGGAGAGAGACCACACCTACAGAAGGACTCTGAAATCTTCCCAGGTCTCTCTCTATAGCAAGGGTTTTAATTCATTATTGAGCACCATTATCCTTTTCCTGTGTGTTTGTTAAAATAAATAGTTTTTATCTCTTTCTCTTTCCTTCAAGGAAAAATTTCTTTCTTTTTCTCGAACCCTGTGGAGGGGAAGGGTGGTTGCAACCTGGTTTTCTCTCAGGGGCTATATTACTAGATTTTGGCCAAACCGGCACAAGAGAATATAGCCAAATTCTCACAGCTGCTTGACCAACAAGTCACTTCTAATGGCAAGGCATAGCCTAAAGAAACAGGTACAACAACACTTAGAAAGTAAGGTACAGATAAGCCCTTAAATCTGTATTTCTTCAGCATCTGCCTTTACTTGACCTGCTTGAAAATTATGGAGTGGGTTCATAAAAAATGGCAGATTTTAATTCATTTAAAAAATAATAGCTGTAGTACTTGGCATCCAAAGATTGTACTCAATGTAGTACTTTTACACTTGTAGTGTAAATGGCACATTTACATTCATGGTCACAGTTAACACCTGTGTTGCTTAACAACAAGTTTGCATTCTCTACCTCCAGGAAAATGCACTTTCAAGACCAGGGCAATAAAATATACTAAAAGAATTTCCCACCTAATGCATATGAGTGAGAATTTAGGTCTTCAGCTTGTAGGCATTTTGAAAATATTATTTCTTATTAAATGAGATATAGCACTGGGGGCGGTTTTATAGCTAAAAAGCCTTGCAAATATCTAAATCTCGGAAAACCTTGGGTAATCTGCTGTGGAGAAATGAAGTGCTCTAATTCCTTGCAGGTAGTTTTGTATTTCTGGTCAGAGGTCAAAAAGAATGTCTGTTTAACATCTCAAATCTTGATCAATTCTATGTTAGGAGAAATGTGGTAACAAGGTGTTGGGATATGGGAAGTGGTATGACCACAGCTTGAAAGATGTAGGAAGCATCACTCAGCGTCCTAGCACTTGTGAATTAAGTCCAGGTGTTATGTGTACATTACTGTAAATTGCTTCAAAATCTGAAAGGCAATCTTTATTTGCTTTCTCATTACTAAAAGTTGGACTTACTAATTCAGCTGAACTTTGAAATACTTTATCTATGAAGGCTATATTGTATTTCTAAATTAAATTTATTTAGGTTATGAATTTTGTGTCCCGCGTATTAGAAATTATGCTTTGAAAGAATTTCAGAGACAGTTGAATGCTTAATGTGTCTATTGCTCCTTTTGCCGCTCAAATGGGAACAAACACAAGTCTTGTAAATCACAAATATGAATTCTGATGCCTATAATTTGACATTGCCAGCAGCTGAAATTCTGTTCCATTATCAACAACTCAATATTCCTACTGAATGGAAGCAATGGGTCTTACTTTAAAGGCTTTAATTTTATAGATTTGATTATCAACTCACACAAATACACAAAATAAACAAAACAAAAGTGGTGTAAGATAAAACAAACAGCCAGAAAATCCACTTGATGGCTGGATATTCATTGAGCAGCTGGGTGTTCTGGAGATTCTGAAGTGACAGAAAAGCTGGAGTTTTATGGAAATTAACAATCATTCCAAGTATCATATATGTCATGATAGAAGGTGCAAAATCTAGACTGTGTGGAGGCTGCAAATGAAGCAGCCATGAAGGGAATAGCAAGTATTGAAAAGAGGTGAAATGACGTGATAGGTGAAATATGTATATTCATCAGAAAGGACCCCCAAAGTACACTGGCCATATCATCATGGTGAAACAGTGGCACAGGTTGCCCAGAGAGGGGGTGGGTGTCCGATCCCTGGCATTCAAGGTCAGCTTGGACAGTGCTCTGAGCAACCTCGCCTAGTTGAATGTCCCTGCTTATTGCAGGAGGGTTGGACTATATGACCATTAAAAGTCCCTTTCAGCCTAAACTATTCTATGATTCTGTGATCTAACCTGTAATTTAAGAGTTAATATTAAATAAAAGTCAAAAGGAATGAAGACAGTAGTACTCTACACTGTCCTTGTAGGACCAGGCTTCCTTTATCTTTTTTTACTTCTCAAGAAGAGGAATCTTAGAGATTTATATCTCTGGTTTATACAGGATTGATGGCATGCATGAGACAAGTATCTGTGACAGGCAGCAAGGCAGTATTTCAATAATCTTTTTGACTAGATAACAGAAAGAGATTAAGTGGAAGTTTGCAGTAACAGATAAGTATATCCCAAGATATTAAAAAAAAAAGAAAAAAATGAGGGAATTGGTGACCAATTGATTGAAAAAATAACAAAAAATATCATTACTCAAGCAAAACATTTTACCCAGCTGAACTTTAGCTGCAAGGCTGTCTATGTTTGGGGGACTAAACAAAATGTGATTACATTATAGGTTTTTCATTCTATGGATAAACATTGTTGACATTTACAGGGCACATTTTTGAGACAGGAGTTTACAACTCCCTGTTTCTTTGTTTGAGGATAATGAGCACAAAGTGACATTTTAGAAAAAAGGAAATATTTTTGGCAAGAAAAAAAATCTAGAAAACCTCCATGACTCTGAGAAATTTACATTTAACTATTAATATGATTAATATGATTATTAACTGTGAAATAATCTCTTTATCGTCAAAATTAGTTGTTAAATAGTTACATTCATTTATCTGTTCATTTTAAGAGATGATAGTTTTCTATTAAAAACTTATTGCCTGCAGTATTTGTATTTTTGATTTCATAATGATTTTATTATTTGTATCTTGTTAAGAACAAGAAGTTTCTCCCATAATCCAAATCAAGAACACTGGGTTCTTAGGATCTGGATCCTTATAAAATCTTTGTTTCATATACTGTTGAACTTAGAGCCTAAATTTTGTGGATAATATCCCGGTCTCAAAGGTTATGAGATAGGTTCTCATTCAGATAATTTAATCTGCCTAGCCTGGTAGTCACCCAGGCTGCTTTTATAGCAAATAGAGAGAAAACCAGAAATGGATCTCGGAAGGGAAATTCATTCAAGCCTAAAGGATGGGTTAGGTTATCTTGAATGAACTCCCATGACAGACAGAGTGATTACCTCTTGGAAACCTCTAAATTACCTCTAGAAAGGTAGTTGATGTGGTTAGTTTAGAACAGAAACATATTTGAAAATTTCCTTTATAAACCCACTTTTAGATGGTTTCTGATGAGAATCCACTGCTACACTAACCAAATGTGCTTCAGTTACCATTATAAATAATTGATTTGGAATACATTATTAAGTATATTTGACTTCTCTCTTTAAACTTGGCTTAGTAATTCTTGCTTTGTTTTTCTCCCAAAGAAGGATTTCTATAAAATTTTTCTTCTCCATTTTAATCAAAATCTGAGTAACAATGCTCTTATTTCTCTAAGGTTTTGATTCTTCTGTTAAAATAAAATTTTGATTATGTTTTGTAAAGAAAAAAAATGTAAAATTATTTAGATGTGTTTTCTGATATTTATTGTTAATCAGAAAAAAAGATTTATAATTTCTAAAACTGTCAGAACTGCATAGACTTGACATTAAAAATACCAATAAATATTCTCTTTTCAATCCACAAATTATGGGAACAGGCAGTTATATTTAGTAAACCTCTCAAATTCCATTTCAATCAATTCATTTTCCAATTTCTGTTTCTACGAGAACAATTTTCTATGCATTCTCAGTCCAAAAATAATTATTTGACTCCTAAAATCTACAATGTGGGTTATTTCTTCAAAAATAAAGCCAATTAAAGTATTCTGATTGTGTATTTTCAATTTCTTATTATGACATTGAACCACAAAGCCCATAATGTAATAAGCTAGGTAATGTGTTTGAGACTATTTTCTAGTCATTCCCCAAAGAGGTTGCTGGATCCATTCAGCGTAGCAGCATAAAATATAAATGAAGTCATTTATGAACTGCTGTAACTCAAATCCTGTTCCAGGCCAGTGCTGAAAATGAGACCTAGTCTCATGTTTTCCTCATACTGGGGAACATAAATAACAATGTTTTCTAGCACATGGGCAAAATATCACTAAGTTCAAAAGAAAAAACTAAGGAGAAAAAAGTATTGAGCTATTTGTAATGGTTATATTAAAATACAAAATCATCCTGAATGTCTTTCCTCTCAAACAGCCTATGGCTGTTTACAGTAACTACATGATACGAAAGTGAAAACTGTGCTCTCTTGGAGAAAATAGTCTGAACTTAGGTTAGATAAATCATGAATGCCACAGAGTATAGATACCAAATTTTTTTCAGAAGGATTTCTACTGAGATGCAGAAAAGCAAAAAGAGGTAGTTGGAGCTTTTTTCTGACAAGGTCTTTCTTTAAAAAGTAGAAATTCAGAATCATGACTTAACTTTTTATCTTGATCTTATTTTTATTAGACATCCAAGCAAAGTCCTCATTTGAAGAATCAGAAGAGGTTATAAATTCAGAAATCCTCTTGGCATTCAGAGATTCAACTAAGAATTAAATTTAATACAGTAGTTCTTGTTTTAATTTGTATTGAATATACTATCTACGTCTCAGTCCACTTGCATTGTAAGATAAAATCATCCTTTAATTTTTTTTCCCCTGTGTTTTATTTACATTCACTTTAGATTTGCAGGAAGTCTTTTACATTGCACAGTCTACTTACCAGTAGTCTGATAGCTTAAAATGATAGTTTCAATAAAGTTACCATTACGATCCAAAAAATCCAAAAAAGTCTTATACTTCAGTTGGAGAGAGACATGGGTATCTGCCACGAACATCACTTTACAGGAAGAATGGGAATGGAAAGGAGTCCTCAAATAGTGGAATACTGGTCCAGTTTGGACTGGACCTTTGGAAATCATCCAGTCCACTATATAAGAGCAGGAATATCTGCTAAGTCAAACATATGAAAATAGATCAGGTTGCGCAGGGTCTTTCCAGTAAAGTTGTGAAGATCTCCAAACATGGACCCTCCCCAACCTGTCTGAACAGCCTGTGCCAGTGTGTTACCACACTTACGAGGAAGAAATATTCTGGTTTTCTTTTACGTAGCCTGAATTTCCTTTATTGAATTATGTGGTCATTGCTTCTTGTGGTTTTGATGCAGACCATCAAGTAAAGTCTTTTCTTTATCCTCCAGTTAGTCAAGTGAAAACAGATCTCCACTTAATCTGTTCTTCAGCATGAACAAATTCGATTTATATATCAGGTGCTCTGACCCCTTAAACATCTTGATGGCCTTCCATTTTTGTTCTAGTCTGTCAATGTCTTACTTGTAGTGCAACCCTAACATTTTATATGATGTTCTAAATTTGGTCTCTAAGTGTCAAAGAAGAAGAAATAAACACTCCTTTTGACCTACTGACTACACTCTTGAGGTTAGTCTTCACTGGTGCAAGGGTACATTGCTGATCTATGCACAGTTTTTGTCTACTGAGAATACTATGTCCTTTATGCAAAACTACTTTCCTGCCAGTCAGCCCCAAGCATGCACTGTTGCATGGAGTAACTCTGCCTCTGGTGAAACAATGAATTCATTTTTGCTGAGCTGTGTGAGCTCATCTTAATGTCACCCATGAAACTGCTGAGGATGCAGTCTATCCTACTGTCCGAGTTGCTAATGATGATTTTAAATAGCATTGATGCCACCATAGTCCCCATGAGAAATGTCCTTGTTACTGGATACCTGTCCAAATTCGAACCCTTAACCTCTATCATTGGCTGAATCATACAGATTCCCCCCCTCAACTAATATAGAACCACACAGCTCATATCACTTCAGTGTGAGCACTCCTCTGTCTCTGTCACATGAAAAGGGGAGATTTCCACGATCCTTAGTGTGGGGAGATTTCCTCAACCCTTAGTGTTTCATTTGTTTGTCAATCCCTAGGAAAGCCAAGACCCTCTTGCCGACCAGTCTGTCAAAGTCCTGTTAGGAGGACCCTTCACTGAGCAGTCTTGCTGGATCGGAGAGTGGCTTAGTCAGGGACACACACCAACAGCATAAGGGACACCCCTCAGTGGATCTTTACCTTATTTGATAATGTTACCTGCTGCCAGTGACTGCCAGCACTTATGAAGGACTCACTCCAAAAGTTTACAGAATAACACTCTATCAATACAAAATTGTGACAGGTTAAGGTTAGAGGATTGTCAGTGATAGTATCTTGTGAGAGCCAGCGAAAGGGACAGACCCCGAGAGAGCTTCCCACCTTAAAGTAACTAAAAAAGCCTCCCCCAGAATGCCCTGTTCTGTTATGGAAATGTATCCCAGTTCTGCTTCCCCAGTTGGCCTCTCCGCCCCCTTATACCTTATCTGCTCTTTCATTGGAAAGTTCTCCCTTCCCCACTCTCCCATTGGACCTTGTTCCCTGCCACTCACTCAGATTTTCCCATTGGCTCCTGTACCCTAATCCCACCTATGTACTACCCCTGCTGCTCTCCCTGCTCCTGTATATAGGTTGAAAACGTCCATCTCCCTTGGTCTTTGGTGCTTAGTCCCCTTCACCCATAGGGCTCAAATAAACCTGTGCCGTGGAATTCCACACAAAGACCCTTCCTGCCTCCTTGCTGTCGACCTGGCGAATAAGCTATCCGGTGCGTGTGTGTGTGTCTGTGTGAATGCAGCGGCTGCCAAGCGACTTTCTGTTGAAGTCGGTTCAGGGAGGTCGTAGCACCCCAACCAGAACACCCCCCAGATCTCGACAGTATCTGACTGCAAAAACATATTCAGAGCAATGCACAGACAAGCTCTAATACCCAGTAAAAGTATTCAGCATGCGTAAAGTATGGTTCATCTCCAGTAGGTGCCTGTACGGAGAAGACAGAGTTTCAGCCTGCCGATTGATCCCAGCAGTTACAATTGAGTCTTCCTTAACTTCTCCCCATTCTCTGCCTATTTTTATACTATTTCTCTATGCTTAGGTGCAACATGGGTGACTTTAGTCACTGATTTACACCTTCATCACTGATTGCTGTAAAATTCTCTCATTTCACTTTTAAAGGTACAGTCAAAAATACAGAGCACATGCCCAGTAAGGGGTGGTCATACCTTGGGGGTGGGTAATTTTAGGGTGGAGGTGTGTGTTAATATTACAATTAGGCTATAATGAACCAAGTTCATTCAAGGGGAACAATTTCACCACAACTGTTAGCTCAGCAGCAAGACATCTTCTCCCATCTCACACGGTTGACAGGTGCTGTGCAGTTTCTCAGCTGCAAAGTCCCACCAAGTTCCCCTCCCTGCAAGGATTTTAACAGAATCTGGCTGAGAAGTCTCTACTCCGCTCCACCCTCTGTTCCATTACTCTTACCAGGTGCTGTGGTTGGAGACTGTGGGTGTGAGGAATCACAGTTTTGGGGAATAGTTTTCGAGCATGTCAACTGCATTCCATTCGGGAATTAGAAGCTGCATTTTACTCTATAATTTTACTCTGTAATTTCTATACCATTATAACTTCTGTTAGGATGTGAATATAATCTCTGTTTCCTCTAATTTTAGCCCCTAGCCATCTTTTCACAGGGTCCCCAGCCATTTTTCCACTGTCTCTTAATCAGTAGTCTTTCAAATTTCATTTCTTATCCATAATAACTCACGCAGGAGGAAGTTTAGGTTTTATTCTGAAAGGAATATTTGGTCAGTCACTGAATGAATTAGAATACATCTTTGCTGTAATGCAATCCCTTGAATACATGATACAAGAAAGGCAGAACTGTTTAACATGAGATAGTAATCTATTTCTTTCTCTGTCTATCCATTTGGCTTTCAAAAGAAAATACATGAGGCATACTTAAAGCAAATGGGGCACCATGATTAATAAGGACGTCACACAGGGACACGTAAAACTGCCCTGTCTCCTTCATCTGTTCTTTTGGTGCAGTGATTAACCTTTGAGTTTATGAGTATTTTTGCACTTGTCTCAGATAAAATATTTTATGACTTCTTACCTCCCAGGCAACTTGGATTAAACTTATCAGGCCTGGGAAGATAGTGGCCCATAATGACTGTTCCCTCAGAAATCATATCTACCTCCTTACCACATTATCAGAACATTTTTTGTGCAAAACAGATGGAAACATCAAGACAAGAGACAAGACAACTTGTTAAGGTCACATTCCACCTTCCTATACATCATTCATGCTTAATTGATTCCCAACCCTTCCTAGAGATAAATTGCCATACATTATGAGAGCTGAGAATATGAAAAGATCATTTTCTTTTCCCCATTAATTCTCATTTGGAAAGGATTTTGTCTTTGCTAAAGTTGCTTTGACAGTCTGCTTGCTAGTGACTGATCACTGCCTATCAACAAAGAAATAAGGCAGAAGCAAGTAGATCTATCTTTTGGCAAAAGTATTTCTCTCTGATGCAGTATTTTGGGTATTCTGCTCTCGGTGTCAGAGACGAAAAAGAATTAAAAAGTAACAAACAAAACAAAACACACAAACAACACTACCCCCTGCAAAAAACCCCAGAGAAACCAAAGAGATTCAAAATAAGTGGCAAGACAAAACCCAGAAGATTGTGCAGGTGATCAGTTTAAAGTATACTTAGAAAAAGGCTCATCACTGTTTTACAAAAGCTGTTTAGCTTCCCCCTCACACCTACCTGACATCTCCCCTTCTACACTGTACAAAGAGGAAGTCAATAATTTTGATGTATGTCGCCGGAACAGGGTGGATGAAAAATTGAGTATCAAACCTGAACTTGCTCTAGACTGCCTAATCATTTAGGTACATTTAAGGAACATCAGGGACAGAAGACAAAAAAAAAAGCAAGCTAAGAACATTGTTACCAAGATTCTTGGACCTTTGTGTCTTTTCTGAATATGGTTTTTCTTCTTATTTCAGACAAATGTAATGTTTAGGAGTTGCTACCTATAAAGCTGTTAATAACTGATAAAGGAATAGCCATATCAGGGTGGAATGCTATCAGTCTGCACACAGGATTGCAAAGTTATCTTCAAGGATCTTAAAGCCTAAGTTTTTTCTAGCTGCAACATTCAAAACTATAAATATTAACCCAAAAATTTCAGGTAGCAGCCTGGACAAAGAATGTCTTATTTGTAATCAATACTAGTATAATAAAACTGCATTCTTGGAGGTGGAAAGCTGGTGCCTGGAAGTGAATTACTCAGTCCACTGCTCTTCTGCTCAAGCTCTTCTGCTCGAGCTATAGGAAAATAAGCAGATAGAAATCTCTGCTGGCTTTATAGTGCTTTGGTTTACATAAAACACAGAAAAGCACTGAAAGCATTCCCGGGCTCTATAGTATTGTCAAGGGCTAGTCAATAGAAATCACGGATATGCTAAATTTAAAAATGTTCCCACGTGTAAATGGCCCTGTGTGGGAGCCAGTGAAAGGGACAGACCCCGAGAGAGCTCCCCAGGTTAAAGTGACTAAAAAAGCCTCCCCCAGCATGCCCTGTTCTGTTATGGAAATGTATCCCAGTTCTGCTTCCCCAGTTGGCCTCTCCGCCCCCTTGTACCTTGCCTGCTCCTTTGGANCTCTTTGCTGTCGGCTTGTCGAATAAGCTATCCAGTGCGTGTGTGTGTATCTGTGTGAATACAGTGGCTGCCGAGCGACTTTCTGTTGAAGTCGGTTCCGGAGGTGGCAGTACCCCACCAGAACACCTCCGCGGATCATGACAGCCCTGCATCCCAATTTGTTGTTAGCTACGATTTGAGTTTTTGGGCCTTGAACTATCATTTCAAACCATCCTTGTGTTTTCAACTTGCACATTAAAAATTGCATTGGTGCATAGAAATATACCAAAGATCACATATAAGGATCACTCCCTTTGTTGTGCATTTCCTCTTTTGGAACAGAAACCAGATGTTTCTTGGTGGGGTAATTTGGAATTAGAATAAAGTGGAGACAAGAATCTTTTTTGGTAACTGTTACTAACACCTGCTTCATTTCTTTCAGCAGTCTCAGGACCCTTTCATGTGCACTAAATAGAAGGGAAGAGGGCAAAGAGGAAAAACAGGGTCTCTGCTCTATCCATTTCAGAGAGCAGCTTCACATATCAGTTTGCTGTAGAGAGAAGTATCATCTTTGTACTTCTGTTTCTGGCAGAAATATAAAGCATAAGCTGTGAAAGCCTTCTTGTATTTTCCCTAGAGCACAGCCATTTAGATGTAAACTCTTACAGCTTCATTGCAAGACACTTCATGCAGAGGAACTGTCAGGTCAGAAGAGGAGAAAAAATGAAACAGATGAATTTCCTTTGCAGTTTCTCGGTGGGAGAGCTCTGCTGAAATGCTAGTCCAGCTCTACTGGTTTCTGCATCAACAGATGGCAGACAACATTCCTTGTGTTTGCGTCCCATTTGGTAAATCACAGGTCACATCTGGTCTGGCCTCTGTTCTTTCTGAACAGATGGAAGTACACATTCGTTATCGATTGCAACAAGGAGATGGGGAGATGATAGGGAGGAGTGTACGTGGTGGGGGGAAGGAAGGTGGAAGGAGTTAGAAATAGAAAAGGCTAAATGAAAGGTTTATAAGAGTAGAGAAGAATTTAAAATGTCCAGTCCCAACAAGTAACACAATTGGTGATAACTAAATATGGCAAAGCAGCAATATATAGATAAATGGCTATTAAAAATGATTTCAATATGTAAAGTTAGAGATTGTTTATATGGTCTCCTATGCAAGACTAATAAATGAGACATTAAAAACCTGTTTTCAGTCATAGTCTCTTTCCACACAAGGTATAAAATAAAAACCAGGAGACACACAGAGAAATGTTCTAAGACACTGTCAATCGTAAGCTGTGTTTTAGGCAGAGAAAACAATAAAATCAATTTTTGTAACTCCGTTGTCATCTCATACGCAAATATATCAAAACTTTTTAGATACTCTCAACTTTCTACTAAAAACTGCACTATTTCTGGTTTTATTATATTTTAATTGGTTTATGAAAGTGTGTGAATTTTTCAACTTTTATTCCTACTTTTAAGCAATCACAACTAAATATTTCTAATGATTTTAAGTAGCTATTTTAAGTATTGTTTTTTGTTAAAATTTGAATTTTAAATTTAAAAATCTCAAAATTATAATATATTTGACTTTCAAAAACTGTAAATAACATAAAGCTTGAAAGTAAATTTGCTATCATAGCCTCAAAACCACACAGAATAAACCTTTATAAATACAGAAAATTTGTGTTAGTAGGTAAATGTACACATGAAGCACAGAATTTGTAAATGTGCACACAAAATACAGGTACTGTCGATCCTTAGTCTAGGTGCAAACATATTTCACATTTGCCAAATACTACTATACTAAAATAATTTTTTTTTTGGTGTCGAGAAGCAAGGTAGGCATGAATAACTTGGGACAAGACATTGTTATTCAGGCATTCCAACTCTCTGATTTGAGTTATATATGAAGAGCTCTATGTCCTCCTGGAATGCAACAACTTTAATTTAGATCATTCTTTTTGAATAGGGTCTTTTGAATCTGGCCTCTTAGTGATTTACACATTTATACAGTCTTAAGGTATGTTTTGACAAGTGGCATTAACTGATCACACTATCTAATACTACCACTACTGCTAGTAATATAACCATTTTTAAAATAAACTGTTCAAGAATTTTCCCTTTTGGCCATTCATGTGTTTCTGTTTTTCTTCACCTCAAATAAAGTATGATTTAGAGTGGCTTTATAAAGGATAAGACTATTAGCCATGTTGTAAGGTTAGAAGCTTTTCAAACTAGACTCCGCTAGAACAGAACACATATATAAGCTGACTCTTTTTTTCTCTTTTTTTTTTTGTTTCACATCAATGTGAAATTCAGCATGGATGTTTGTACACATCTTCATCTTAGCAGCAACTCCAAAGAAGGAAAAACTTTTTCTAGATAAATGACACATATTTAACACGCGCTGTTTCTATCATCCTAGTATTTCCTGTTCTTGTACAAATCCCCAAAAGAGACCAAAAGTTTATTTTTGTTGTCAGAATGTCCTTTTAAGAACAAAGACTTTTGTATTCTCATACAAAATCAGAAACAAGCTTAAATACCTTTCTAGAGAACATCTTAGTTCTTGATATGGTTTCAGTGTACTTGTAAGGGTACAAGGCTCAACTCACTTCTGTTCCAAAGTAAAAGAACATAGAAATATTCCTGTCTTGTTTGTGGATATATGGATCCGCTATGATTCAGCATCTCGTGGAAAATTTAAACAGTACAATAGACTGAAAAGGCTACATGGAGGGCAGTGGGTGGTAGGACCTTCAAACATGAGGATACACAGTAAGCAAAAACCATCTAGTTAGTCATCACTACAGGATGTGCCAATAAGACCAGCCCTGCCCAATAAAACCTTTTATATACATGTGGAAGGGAATAAACATCCTGTAGAGCTTTTAAAAAATATGTTGGGGAAAACAGTCTGGGTTATTCCTGCTTCAGGCAAAGACAAACCCATTTGTGCAATTTTTTTTGCTCAAGGACCTGTATGCACTGGGTGGGTAATGCGGAAGGATGGGGAAATACAATGTATGCCCCAAAGGGACTTGATTTTGGGTAAGGATAGTCAATGAATTAATTTTACAGCATTGATTGCTATTTAACACTGTATATTATTATTTCTATGGTGGCTATATGCCCATCACCGCACCAGGTACCTCGTGGCACTTGACTCTGCCACTCTGGATTTAGGGATCTGAACTGATTCCTTTTTGATCACCATATCAAAGGTATTACTGTAAAAATCACCCAGATTAATGAAAAATGAACTTTGATTAAGCAGGACAAGCTCAGTGATGCTAATTTTGCATTTAACTTCTCTCATCGTGCTCCCCTCCACTGAGGCATGGTTTTTTACATGAATGAAAATCTGGTTGTAAGCCAGAAAAGAGTCACAAAGACTTCACGTACATCACCAGGATCAACACAGGAGAGACCAGGAACAGACTGAGGTTCATACCTGCTTCTTAATCTGGACAGAGTCTATAGAACTACTGTTAATGTACACCATCTAACTGGCCTTGATATATCCCTTACTCTCACTTCTGAGAAGGAAGGGGGCATGACTTAGGGCCAGGAAGAAAAAGGTGGCACACAGAGGGTCTACCATTTTGTTCTTTGTGGGCATTTTTTGCATATAAATGACCCTCTTTTTGATATAATTTTGTTATTAATATTGTGGCTGTTTCTATTCTTTTTCTTATCTCATTTCTATTTCTAGTAAATTGTTCTTATCTCAGTTTGAGATCTCTGCCTTTAGTCTCTCTCATCAGAGGGGGTGTTGGGGGGCAGGGAGACAAAAGAATTTTTCTGAGACGTAAGACTTTTTCCCCTTTTCATTTCACATTTAAGAAAATCTACTAACCTTAAGATTAAGATAGATAGATAGATAGATAGATAAAAACGCTTATTTCAACACTTAGGGAGATTTGTCCAGCACTCTAAAAAGATAAACATCTATCACCTGACAACCTTCAGAATGAGAATCAAAGATTCTTAGTTCAGTTAGTGTTGCACCTTAGAAATATTGTAATGTACTGATTTGGATATAACTATCTACCTGACCTTTTCTAAATGGAATTATTGTTTTTAAATTGTTTCATAAATCCATATTATCCACAGCTGGTGAAGCATCTAATTTATCGAAAAATTTAAATCTTTTGTTTTGAGCACAGGAGAATCCTTTTCTCTTACTTGATATAAAAGAGGAAAAACATAATGACAAATTTGAAGGTCTCCACAGCTGCAGGTGTGTCACAAAGCATAAACCAGCTACATGGCAAGAACTAACCTTACATATCTCAATAGGCTTGAGGTGCCACTAATCCAAATGTGCACTATTTAGTTCCTGGAAAATTCAATCTGCAAACAATCTGTTCTGTTTTTAAAAAGTGATAGTAATTCAGATATGCTTTATGTCTTCTTAATTGCAGATAAATGCATACCTTTTTATCCCTACAACATTTGAAGTGTTTAAAACCCTTTCCTGCTCTTAATAAAACATCATTCATCAAAGTTTTAAAATAAAATGGACTGTTTTCTTCTGCCTTAATCATGTTACTTGTTTTCCTCACTCCTACCATATTAAATAATTTTTTTTCTTTCCTAAAATTCATAATTATTCCTACAGTTACAGGAGATTGCATAAGGAATAAACCCTGCAATTTTCATTTTGTTGTGAGATTTATCACATCAGTGTCTGAATTATGTGTCCCTCTTGTGTGCTGATGATAGAATGCAAAATGATCCAAACAAACTGTAATCATGTCTTAGTCACACATGATATTTATTCTATAATATTATAATTTGAGAGTTAGCTGCGGGTCCCTGTTCTTGAGAAGTGACAAATGTGGTATCCATTAAAAGCTGAAATAAATAAATTCTGTGAAAATATGTTTCTGTTATTTCTATAATAACTGAAGGCAAGAAGACCAAAAATGAAGGTCAACTGCTGTAGCACTGGCAGTTTAGATAGTCACAGTTTTTGGGACTAGGAAAAAACAGTTCCATACTGCTTACTTCATACTCACTTAAATGTATCACAAAAATGTGAATAGAAGCCTCAAGAAGGATTTTGAGTTCTAAAAAAATTGGCGTGATCTTTAGACAGAAGTGTAGCACATATTCATAGTGAATAAACACTGCAGTTCCCAGGTGTCACTTCCGTGTGCCATTTAACATAAGTATTGACATGCTTAGACTTAATAGCTTTGCTTGCAAATCAGTGGGCACTCTTCCTGAATAAAAGTGGGGTTTTTATTCTTTTTCTCCCAGAATTAAGACTTTGATGTAGGCTGATGTAGGCTTAGGTCCTTTTGTTTGTAACAGGAATTAGACACAGGGAATTGAAAGCTATAGGTTACTTTGGAACGACAACAAGTCTATGTGACAAAGAGGCAGGCATATTTCAGGCACCTCAGAATAGGAAAGCAATAATTAAGAATTATTAGAGCATCTTATTCTTCTCTTGTGAGTACACAGTACAACTCAATTCCTGACTCAGAGTGCCTAAGACTTCCTTTTTTGCATGGTATACAAAACTTTTACCTGCTTCTAAGCTATTTTAGATATTTTTACCACCAGTTTTTTAGTACAGGCCTTATGACCTATGTACTGCACACTGCTCAACCCTTTAACCCTTACAGCCCTCTTGCTTTCCTCATCAAGTTCTCTATGAGGTTGTAGTTTCCTTCATAGAGCCCTATATTTCCTCAACATCTCTTTCAGCTTATGCGTTTAATATGCATGTGAAAAAACAGAGAATTTTTAACTTTTTTTTTCTGAGAAGGAATTTGGTGTACAGAGAGATCATAGTCAAAAAGCTTTTAGGTACAGATGTTTAGATATTCCTTGCCTTTGTACTTAACAATTTACAATATACAAAGTGTTCAGAGCACAGTGTTGCTAATTTGTAGCACTACCAGTTTTTCACTGCAGCAAATTGGACCTCCAAATCCCCTACTGCAGAAATGAGGTACCTGATTCTGAGATTAAACACTAAGGAAAAGTTCCATTTCAGCTATCCATGCCAATCAAAGAAATAGAATACCTTTTTCCAGGATTCTTTTCAGTTGCTCAGATTAGAGGTGTTAATTGGATGCTTCTAATTTCATTTCCCTAAAATCAATTCCTGATTCATTTTCCTCAGTTTTTTATCTTTCATACTGAATGAGTTATTAAGCTGATAGACAACAGCCTCTTTTACTTCATGAACCTTATTTATCTCCAGTATGGGTTTATATTTCGTACTAAATGAGTCAAAGCAGCTGTGAAAAAATATTATATGAATAAATAGTTTAAAAAGGAAAGGTATACTGCAATTAAAATACCTCTGTATAAAGTAATCTATATTAAAGTGCTTTAGAACGTATATTCATTATTGTTTAAGGCTGCAGAGTCATTCTTGCAGGTTTCTTTTTGGGTCAGGAATTCAAACACCATGAAGACAAATTAATAGGTCTTATATTTTGTGGTTAGTAGAGATGACTGACGTCTAAGGTCAAAAATACTGATATGTGATAAAACAAGGATTACAGGTTAATGTATTATCTGACTGCAGGCCATGTTAGGCAATTTTTGGAAACTAAGTGTTTGATTTACTGCTAGAAAGTTTGAGCTCTATAGGGTAGGCTGAGGATTTGTATAATGGAGGTGGTATCTAGAATATGTTTGCTTCAGTGTGCATGGTGAGCAGCTGGAAATCATTTAAGTGGAGATTGAAGACAATTTTCCAGTGTTTATTGTCTATGCAAATACAAAAGATAGCAAGAAAACTCTGAACAAAGGCTCAGGTATACCCTATGGACAATATGACTTACTTTGCTAGCCACTGTGTTAGATTTAAGTTTTGAGTTGCATATCCTGAAAACGCACCCTCATTAATGGACTTCATTTGCCCTGTGCAGGTACAATTAAGACTAGTGATGTTACAGTTAAATGCATTTAGCTGTGGATCAGGCAGGAGGTTCTGGCAAATGATCAAGGACAAGGGACAAAACAGGCTGGTTCACTGGAAGATCATATTTTGTCACCATACTGCGCTAGTAATTTGTAATTTATTTTTACTTTACAGTTTGCTTTAGTGGCCGTGAGAGGTAAAAACCACACTCATTTGTGTGGTGCTCTCCTAAAAGGTTCAAGTAACTTATATAGGTTCTATTTCTACAGACATATACATGACCCGTATGTGGAACTGGAAATTGGCAACAGTCTAATTTACAGATGTGCTTCAAATCTGCACCAGTTTAGTACATAAGCTTAGTATTACCTTGGATTACTTGACTAATCACCGCTACTTGACTCTGTCACATTAGAGAGAGTAGTTTGTGGACCTGTTGAGATGATAGCAGAATCTCCATGGATCCGTAGAACAATTTTAGAAGACCATGAATTTGAAGTCACCTGACCTGAGAAACTGGGCATCTTTTCAGCTGCTCTGAAAAATATGTCTAAGGCTAAATGGTAGATCCTTCTAAAACTGATCATAAAGTTGGAACGTTACAGCACAACAGTCAAGTTATGAACTTCTTTATTTATGGAATCACTAAAATATGGGTCTTTCTTCTCCCACAGGAGAAAGATTAATTTATAATCTAATAGGACTTTGTCTATTTCTGTTTATTATCTTGTGTATCATCTTTAGGTCAGTAATTTTGGCTTACTTAGATTCCATTTTCTGTTTGATATGCCACAGACAGCTGTAAGTGCTCCAGGTAATGGGATACTTAACCCGGGTTTACCTCACTGCATGATTCCTGATTTAAGTCACTCCATAACTGTAAGTAATACCAAAGCCAGCTGAATCAGGTCCATGAAGCTACTGTCCAAACAACCACAGCTCTTAAGCACACATATCAGTATTGCTTAACACAGTTCCACTCCTGCAAGTCTATATTTTGTCCTGGTTCAAAGATGTCTATTCAAACAGGTTTCATGAATTTAAAATGACAAATTATATTGCACAAAGTACCATTTGACAACACTAGTGTACATAATTTCCTAGGAAAACAAAAGTTCATACAAGTACATGTAGCTTATTTATACAAAAATAGTGTAAAACAGTGTATAAGAAAATGTGTAAAATAAAAGCACTTAAAATAAAATTGTATTCTTCTGGATGGTAAATGGCTACGTCTGTGAAGATATATCATCTTATATATAATGGAGCAGATAGACAATGTTAATAATTTAGGAATGAAGTTATTGAGTTAACTATAAAACTGTACCATTCGCTTAACTCCCAGAGAAGAATCAGATTTCCTCTTAGTGTAATGTTTTCAGAAGTGTGTCAGCTTGAGTTACATTCAGTACAGGTGTCCATACGTGAGCAAGGCATCTCAGGATCACTTATGGTCTAGGAATATCTAAACAATACATTCAGTAGCAACTAAGAAGTGCCTTGGCTTATTCTGAAACAGCTCTCTAACACTGGCTAACTGAACAACACTCCAGCTCCATTGTATGTATGGGTTGTGACAGGAGCCTAGACACTTAAATCTCCTCTAGACAGCTGCAAAGAAATGCCTTAACCTGGAATTGATTTTCTTCTTTTGTGTAAACAAAAGTCCTACAGAATGTCTATGCCTGCTCAAGCTTTAGACTGAAGAAATTCTGATCCTCTATCTAAATACTAATAATATATATAATTAGGGGAAAAAAAGTGTTTCTTTCACCCTCTTACCTAAAAAAAAAAAGAATAAAATCTATACTTATTATTTTATATGTTTATACATCCAGTATATTTTGAACTGTAAAAACAGAACTATTCTTGTCTTCTTTGTTGAAAGTCCAAAACTTTTATTACTCTTGGGGCGAGAAGCAGGAAGGATGTTAATTAACATTTTAAAAAATTTCAGAAGGAAAATGCAGAAAGAAAGGAAAGAGGAAAAATTAATTCACAAGAAGACTTTCAATAAAGACACAAAAAAAGGCAGATTTTGAAAGATGCAGAGAAAAAGCCACCCTGAAGAAGAATAGATTTACTAATTCTCTTCAGGTTTATTTGCACAGTCAGTTTCTGAAAAACCTCTATATGGTGAAGGATAAAAGACTTGGTCTTTTGGATATATGTCTGAGTAAGCCACAGAGAGGTCTGAAAACCTCTTGAAGCAGAGCTTTGAAGACAGGCTATCATAGGATAATTCGGGCTGAAAGGGATCTCAGGAGCTCTCTAGCTTGCCTTACTGCTGAAAACAGGGTCAGCTATGAGACCATATCAAATTCTTCAGGGATTTGTCTAGTGAGGTCTTAGAAATCTCTAAGGATGGACACTTCACAAGATCTTTGTGTAACTGCTCCACTACTTGACTGTCCTCCTGGCAAAAAACATTTGTCTTTTTATCAAGCCAGTTTCCCTTTATTCCTGTTGTTTCTCATCCTCCAGCCATACATCACCACTCTAGGTCATGGGTAAAGATGTTAAAATATCCTATAAAAAAGATACCGCAAGTGCACAAGTGGAGAAGTAGGTTTTGTAGGCCACCCTGTCCCTTCTTCATTTGAATTCCCTCTTGACGAAGCCCATCTCTCTGCTAAGCTGACAGAATGTCAAGCACAGAAGGCAACCTGATTGGTACAAGATTTCTGAGTGAGAGAAATACTGTATTATCTCTCTCCACCTTTGTGATGCCAAGAATGGCAAAAGTTTATTTCTTTCTGCCAGTCAGGCCCAGTAGTTCCTGCCCCTCCAAGTCATATACTATTCTTGATCCTCCAATTTAGCATATGTTACCATACTTACAACAAAATCCAGGATCTACATTAGAGCTGATGATTGTCCTTGTTTCATGTTCTTACTGTGCTCTCTTTTCCTTATCAATGTGTAACTAATATTCTATGTAACTAATATTCTAATATTTTATAATTTCTCATTTTCTTGTATTTCTCCATCTGATTCACACTGATCTCCACCCTGAAATGCATTGAGGCATTTAAAGTAGGGTATTTCCATCCGTGAACAGCAGTTTGTTTGAAAGCACTCCCCATGACTTATGAACAGGGACTTGAGAAATAATCAAATAATTTGTAGTCTTATTGCTGTTGAGAAAACCATACAAATAAGACATAGCTGTTGAAGAAGTCACTCGATCTCATTTAAAATTATTACACAATAGCTAGCCCATTAAAAAAAAGCACTCTCGTCTCTCAGCTGTGTGGTCTATTTCAGATTCTCATGTGTTTTTAAAACCAAGTGTTGTTTACACTTTAGAGATAGATGTTCCCTCTCTTTCTTTTCTATCGCTAAGGCTTTCCAGGACAACAGCCTGGCCTTTCAGCCTGTGGAATGGAGCACACTGAAATACTGATTATGTTTTACCTATTAGGTAAATAAATAAAGACTTTTTGGTGTCAAAGGGTGCTAATCTGGCAGCTTTCACCAGTGGTACCGTTAGCTGAGAAAATATATGCCTATGAACAAAACAGCTTTAAAGTTTTCCATGAAGGTTTATCATATCCTTTGAATACTTGAAGAACTATTTGGGGAAACTATTTTAAATTAGATTGAGTAAAAAGCTTGCACATATTACATTTCAGGAAATAATTTCCTGCTGTACAACAGAACTATTGTTTCACGGTTTTTCTGGTGGTGCTGATGTTTGTCAACAGTTTTCTTGTCAGAAAAGCCTCATGCCAGCATCAAAATCAAACCAGAACCATTCCTTTTAATAAGAAAAGTCTATCCAGGTTTGCAATCCAGCTGCCTTTTATAAAACGTATGTTACAATTATTTTGAACATAAATCATTTTGCCTTTGTCCCTGTGGGCCTTTGTATCATTTCTGCATTATCTTCCCACACCACACCACAATCCCTTCTATTGTAAGTCTGCCCACAGCACCACAGGCTTTGTCCTGATCATGCTGATAATATGCAAACATTCCTGTTGCTAATTCTGATTTCAATTAAGTGATACAGAAGGAGACTCCAGGGCCTCAGACAAAGGTCTCCTCAGAGCTGTCTTTAACACACAGACTTTTATCCCACCAAGGTATTTTATTATTTTTGCAATAAGCTCTTCTAGACCCAGTTGCTTTTCATCTCTGTATTTTCCTCTCGCCTCCTGAAATTTTGAACAGTTCAATGAGAGTCTAGGGAAAAAAAAAACAACCAGACAAAAAACCAAACCACATCAGAGAAAAAAGGTTAGAAAGCTCAGCAATTTACACAACAATCAAATTCTGTGGCTAGATTAGAAGCACAGCAATCAAATTAATGTTATGACCATTAATAACATTCACATAACTCAAGAAAAAACAATTTATATTAAGTCATAGAGTATGATTAGGTTAATAATTGGAATATAATAGATTCTCAACCCAACTCACAGCACTAGACAAAGGCCCAGAGGTAAGAAGCTTTGACTTAAAATAACTTTGTTTCACAGGAATTACCATGGACAGGACAAATACAACTATAAAGAAGTTACACAATCATCTCTAAATGATTAGGAACAGTAACCATTTATTTGGCATATGATATGATTATCTCAAGTGCTTGTAACCTGCAGCTTTTCAAAAACTTAATATTGATAAACTTAATTATCTCTGTTGTTCAGATAAATAAACTGACACTTGGAATATTCAATAACCCCCAGTAATTCATGGACCTCAACTATCAACCTTAGGTTTTGTTCATGGTCTCAGGATATCTTCCCTTTGTGTTATCTACATTTTCTGTACAACTCAAGTACTTAATGATACAATGAAGGAATTAAGTTTAAGATTTTTGGAAGCTTTACGATAGGAACTTTATACTGGTTGCTTTATTCTTTGAATAACTTAAGCACAATTAATGAAATTCCCACTAAGAATCAGATACCTTTGTCAAATTTTTGTTTGTGGATAAAATGACTCATCTGCACAGTAATTCTGCAGTGCTTCTTTGCCATCAGATTCTAAAAGCTAACACGCACAGTCTCGCACAAAGTGGAAGTGGAACAATTCCTCTTTCCTGTTTATAGGTAAAATGTGATTTTCATCATATACCTCACGACAATTTTCTTGTACGTTTTTCTGAGAGTACAATTCAATATGTATTTATTAATACTTTTGACATTTCCTATGGGAGAATGCTAATCATAGCTAAATAAAGTCTTTCCTCCCACCACCTGCTAAAAATGGAAAAAAAAGTCAAGCAAATTGGAACTCCATAATTACTGTTGGGGAGTAGTTCTTTCCCTGTGATCAATAAGGAGGTTTCCAATCACACTTTCTTACAATGTGAGAACATTTCTTTAGTTTCCTTTTTTCTCCGACTGTTTCCTGCACTATTTTGTTTTACTTTTTCTTGTTACTTCACATTCAAGTTCTTTGGACCTTAACGCTATGGCTTGATATGGCTCAAACTGATTGCAACTGATGGACTTTTTGTCTGGGTCATCATGTTTTAAAGGACACAGTATTAACAATTGTTTACACATGTCAATTTTTTAGATTTTCTTGAAGAGATTAAAATCAGTTTTCTGAATTGGTGAACTCCCAACTTAACATTGAGTATGTCTGTATTTTTTTCCGTTCTCATCATCACTGGTAAACTGACTAGCATTGAAAAATTCATGTAACATTCACTTGAGCTGAATTACGTTAATTTGTGGATATATAATTTTCAGACGTTTTGAAACAAACGTACAATTTTGAAAATCTGTTGCCTGTACTCACTAGTATTGGCATTTTCTTTAAAATTATTTTCTAGCAATTCTAACAATCTCATCTTTTTTATCACGCTCTCTATTCTGAGTCCTTTCATTGAATCATTTTAGAACACAAGTCAGGAATTTTCAGGATTTTAAACTCTATCTAAACATGCAACTAGTTAAAAAAACCCTAAGAAATAATCCCCAATAAACTCATCCTCCTCAACTACCTTGGGGATTAAAAATACCATTATTGTCAAGAGGAAATCTGGACTGGATAAAGGCAAGGAGGAAAGACTGAACTAGGTTTTATATGTATACACAGGGTATGGGACTGTAACAGGCAGATTAAATATGTTCCTGCTTCTATTTACATCAAAGACAAAACACTCTTTGGACTTCGGTTTTGCAGGATCAGGACCAGAGATACATAGGCAGGCAGGACTGTGATAAAATATGGAGTCAAATGATAAATTGAATTTACTCCGCACTTGTGACCATCTCCCCTGATCGGCTCACCGATCTGTCTTCCTTAGGGCTCTTTTTTGACATTAAAAGCCATGAGCAGTTTCAAATACATTCCAATTTTCTTTTCTAAAGCAACATGTCATGTCCTTTCCTCCCAGAATTATCCTAACCCTAAACTTATGACAAAAAAGTTTCTCTTTTACTTTAAAGACAGTTTTAATGATCAGTATTTTATCACTGCTTCTGGATAACAGGTTATGTTATGTTATTCGTACATACAAAGCATGCCATTTCTGAATTTTGATAAGAATTAGACTAATCATTATTTCAGTACACAAAGAAAATATTTAGAAATTTGCCAAAATACTATTTAAGTTTGAAAAAGCAAATAAATGCAATAAAGTGTGCGACCAAGCAGACTGAACATTCTTTGTTAGGTGGTGGAGTGCTAAAGCTGCAAATGATACAATAATCAACATATTTTGCCTTTTCTTTGCTTTGACTGAAAAAATATTCTTCAGTTTGTTTTTCTTGCCATGGGTCACAGACAAAAATCCTAACTATTCGTGCCACTATGTTCATAATTCTGTGAAGGTGTTCAGAGGAGCTTTACATTAGCTGAAAATGAAGAATTCCAACTTTCAGATCAGTCTATACACTTGCATTTGGGCTAACAAATTTTTATGGTAGTTGTGTAGCTGGAAATTGTGAGCCCTCTGTAAAAAGAATCAGTGAGGATCTTTTGTCCCTTTTTGGTTTAGTTTGCTTATCTGTTATAGAGTTGAGATAAACAAGATTTTTGAAACATTTTGCAAAATAATTTCTGAATTTCATGGGATATTATATCAACTATACAAGAGAGTATTTTCATGCAAAACGGGGGCAGATGTCCATTTCAGAGTAACTTCGTGTTTAGACTTCATGAATGTTTATCAATATAGATTTCTCTTCATAAAATATTATTTTATTGCTTTTTGCAATAAAAATGCAATTTATTGCAAAAAAAAAAAGCAATAAAAATTCAATTTATTGCAAAGTTGCCTTTTATTGCTAGCTTTACATAGAACATTATAAAGTAGTGTTAATGTGAAGTTTTAATACCACTTCATGATGGATAAAACCAGTATGTTACAAACCTGGTTAGTTCCACAGTATAATGTTTTAGCTTGTCTTAGCTACTTTAAGCAGCTTTTTCGCTAAACACGAACTTTATCGCTGCTGTTGGGATCAACTGAATGACTCAAACATATAAGACACAGAAAGAGCTGTGGATTTTCTATCTCAGAAAATATGTACAACACTATGCAATAACCTACATTCTTTCTACCTATGGCTCATAAAATTTCATGAATGCAGAATGTTTTATAAAGGTGAACATAGTTAGGTTATATAGCAATATTTAATTCTCAGTGGTGCCACTACAGGAGTTTCTTTCTGTACATCATATCTGTGTGTAACTGTATGCTTTGAATGTGTCTGCTTTGAAATCTACGATTTGCTTGCCCCTCTTTTTTTCCCATCCAGATAAACCGGCTACTAAAAAGTCTGCTGCTTGTAACAGAAGGTAAATGATACCCCAGAAATAGTAATTCTTAAAAATGGTTAATCGAAGATGACCTGAAAAATAAATTTTAATCCTCTGATTTTAAACACCTTCAGTTTCAAACTGAGAGAGTACTTCACTCTTCATGTCACTGTTGAGGTGAGAGCGACACAAAAATACCCCAGGCTGTTTCTAGCAAAAGGATCTTTATTCAAAACTCCCTGGACATTTTATAGACTTTGCTATGTTTATCATTCATGTTACTCATCCATTGGTTGCTTAACTACTACAATAGATTCATTGGCTATCATTTAGCTACAATGCACTATTCGTAGTTACCAGTAACATAAACATCCTAAGCATTCTAAGCATTTAGAAAAACACCAACTGCAGCTCTGCTGTTTTGGTTTCTTACTTCTGTTGACACTAAGTTTCTCATGGGTACAAACGAATTGTGCTAAGATCAGTGTTGGAGCCAGACAGGATTGCTGACCTGCTGTCAATTCCCACATCTCCATACATGACTTTGATGCTCAGGTTCCTTTTCAAATTCTTTTCAGGCATTCTCTGCACTTACTCATAAAAGTTCCGTTGTTTTCACACCAAAGTTCAACAGAAGCTCATTCTGGGCAATGTTAAAGAGAATTTAAATGTCCCAGATTCCTAACTAAGCTGTAAAGGACAAACCACTGCCAGTATACCCGGCAATTATGGTCAGCTGTATAGGAAAAAAGTGGGGGGGAAAGATAATACCCCACTTCCAATTCAGTAATAGTTGTCTTAGGTTTAATTATATTTAAAGTAGTGTTCATATAATAAAAGGCGCTCAGATCTTATGAAACATGTTTTCTCTTTCCAACTTTCATCAAATGAGAATACAGAAGTGATCATGTGAGGTTTGTGTTATGGTAGCATTTTACTGGTCTTGGAAGAGATGCCATTAAGTAATTTTACAAAAGAAAGCAAATTGCTAGATGAACTAGTAATCTAGTAAAAGGATGCCTTCCCACTTTTGCAGTTCACTTTGGTGAAAGAACTAGACTTTTCTTTCTTGACATTATGCTGATATAAGGGTACTTGACCATGGTCATCACTTAACAACATATAAATAGTATGAAAACCTTATATACAAAGTGTATATGGATTTAAGAGCATTAAACCCCTCTGTTCATGTGTTTAATAACCTGTATTTCATTTCCTAAACAATGAAACTGTCTCCCATACTATTTTTCGCATTCTTTTATCGTTCCTATATCTTCTCCACAATGCTATTTCCTCTCTCATTGCATTTTCTTTCTTCAAACAATAGTCCTTGCAGAGCTGGAGCAGTTCAGATAATGAAAGAGTAAAGAGAAAGCAAGCAAGAACTTGTAAGAAATTAGTACAACCTGTTTTATTGCTAAATATATAGGATTAACCTTCTTAGAAGAGTTCTTGAAATCCGCACCAGCACCACCATAAACAAATGTATGAATGACAGACTGCTCCAGAAAATCCTGTAACTAAGCTTACAGTCTTTGGCACCAACCATAAATTCAAAGTGTGAAATGGGATTAGTTCATTCCCAGTGAATTAGTGTCTGTGTTAATAGAGTTCTAAGTATATAATCATATAAATGCCAGTAAGAGAAATCTTAAACAGGCTTTCCCTGTGCAGATATTTTCACTATAGACTCGGGAAACCAGCCAGGTACATTCACCTTTGGGAGCAATGCTTCAGACTTCTGCATAGTTGGACTTTCTGTCTAGTACTCCAGGCAGTAAAACAGGCAGGTCATGGATTTTATCAAGCTTTGTCAGATCTCTAAAGCATCACAACTTCCCTAATTTTTTCTGTCTCACTCTTGGATTTTTGTAAAGCATAGTGCAGATGCCAAAAAAAAGAGCCTACAGAAGGTGTTTGATTTGGAACACAGCCAGCTTCTCCAACTTGGTAGGACAACATCTCATCCAGAGAGCGATACAGTTCTCTACAGGTAGAGAAAACAAGCTTCAGCATTCTTGGTTTCTTGAACTCGAGCCAGATCTGCCTGTGACTATCCTGATCAGCAGAACGGAGTTTTATTTAAACAAGACACTTCAGAAAATCACACACTTTGATTGGTATGGGTTATCTCGTGCTAAGGAGAGTTCAAAACCACTGTTTTCTCTTGAAAGACTGTCTGAGGCCTTAAGTTTTCAGTCTGTGTGAGGCAGTCAGACGAGCTCTTTTGAGCTGCTTGAAGAGCTAGTGTACATTCAACTTTGAAATGTTGTGTTCCAGAACAGTTAGGCATCTGATTTCAGCCATGAAGTCCACTGCAGTTCAGACAGAGCTAATGTTTTCTCTATGGCTTCCTCCTTCTTGTTATATTTTATCTCATAAATATGTATACAAACTCATCTGTATTTATACATTCAAATCAACATTAGAAGGCCTTCAGAAAGGAAATTCTAAATTACTAAATACTAATTACCTGATTATAAGTAGTGGGGGAGGAATCTAGATTATATATATGTCTCAGAGAGAATGAAAGTAAGTGTGTAAACAGCTATCTGAAGTACCTGCTTTTTATTTCTGTTTGAACTAGTAAATTATGTCTTTGCACGGCAAATATTTTATTGAACATCAAGCAAGTGAGGTTGGTGATTTAACTGTAGGCGAAAAAAGCAACTAGTAGAAGAACAAGCAAAATGGCACGGGCTAGAGGTTAAAAACTATTTCACATCATTTTCTAACTAAAATTTCTGAAAATTTTGTATACGCATGATTCAGCTCTATTTCTATTTTACAGTCTATGTGAATATTTAGAAAAACATATTGATGTCAGGAAAAAGTCTCATGAGAAAAACATTAACAAATACTACTAGTTTTACAAGAAGGAAATTCTAAATTGCTAAGTCCTTGATTATAAATCTTAGGGGGAAAATCAGATTCTAAGTCTCTTCTCCCCCAGAAACATACTACACACATTTTTACATAGCTATCCAGAGCAGAGTTATGGATTAAGAATGAAATTAAAAGCTATCCCTTTATAATAAATTGAGAAAACCTGTTATATATAGATTCAGATATAAAAAAACAGTCCTAACTTCTGAGAAATTACATCTGAAAATCCATATTTCTGTCCTCTGGCTGAAAAGGAAGTCTAGTATGCATAGTTCAGATACTGAAGTCAACAGTGTTAGGTGACGTGAACAAATCTGATTCTTTACTTGGTTTCAAAATCAAGGAAAGGTTTGCCAGTTTAAACACATTTTGGATAAATGTTTCTATTATCAGCAAAGTCTTACAATGTCTGTATTCAATTGTTCCGTTTTTTAATTTAAGATATGAGGTATAATGTCACCAATAAAATAATAATTAGCCTGTAAAATAAGTTTTTACTGAGAAAATATTGAATGCTTTCTGTCAAATACAGTTTCTCACCTTATAATTCTCTTCTAATAAGGTTATCATCCTCACGCTTCTTCTTTTTTTGAGAAATTAAGAGAAAAAATTTGCTTTCCAGTCATGGAAAGACTAGCAGTCTTCACCAGTCATTCTAGCAGACATGATATAATGGAAATTCAGAAGTTATCCCGAAAAAGTAATTACCTTTTTGAAAGTGAAATTCTGAGTCTTAATCTGTCTTAGGAAGCACTTTATTTTGATGAAAATTTAATTTATCACACATTTCTCAATGGAATAATCTTTAATTATTCTGAATTCTGCTATTAATCAAAACATTCAATGTCGGAATTAATTTTTTTACACATTTTCTGATTTGGTCTGCTCCAAACATAGTCTTCAGTATATTTCTGGATTCCCAGTTTCCACCAGCTGTTTCTACAACTCATATCCAACTAATGACAGCTGGATAAACTAATAGTTATGTCACAAAGAATAAGGAGCTTGTTAAAGCTGTACTTTCTTTTCTTGTGTAGAGTAGCACTATGGAGCTTCCTTAGGCTATGTAATGAATAAATAAAAATAATCAAACGAGGTAGGAATTAAGTGTATGTGAAAGCCCACGAAAAGGGAGGTGCTCTGGGATTTCACAACCAGTCTCTGCCTCAGGAGTTTTCAGATGTCCCAGTGTCTCTTTAATCCTGGTTTCTGAGTCTTTACCTATTTTTCTAGCATTAGTCAAACTCAATTAGAAAATGAGACTATGAGATATGTTGCAATTAAAATATCAAAGTAAATAATTTCTTACCCAGTTCATACATCCTTTGACAGTGTTTCAGACTGATACCACTAAATTATTATCTCTCATCAAAATTTCAGAGGGTAGAGGATCATTCATTTTGAGAAGTTTAGAGCTATCTGTAGTGATATGGCAGATTGAAATTTTCACAAATATAATTATATTCACAGAACTCCAAAGATACATCAGATTTCAGAATCCATATCAAGCTGAAGAAACTGCAAAACTGTTGGAGAGTGAAAAAATGGATATGGAGAATAGAATCATAGAATCACTGGATCATAGAAGTAGATATAAAAATTAACAGTTCACTGTACACTAGCATAACTGTGATCAATTATTGTAATATTAGATGACTGTCAATGGCTTCTTTTTCTTTAAAGACCTGTATTACCTGTGTAGCTATTGCTGAAAGATACAACTTTCCCTTTAAAGATAAGGAAAGAAAAACAAGGATAAATTGACATAAAAAATATCTATATGGACCAAGGGAGATCCATCACATTGTAAGCAAATCAATTCCATTTGTTTTCCTTTCCGCTAATGTATTTTTAATTGAGGTGTACTACATCATTACAGGTATTAAGCGATGGAGAGCATTTGATGCTACATTTATCTATGAAAGAAGTCAGATGCTTCAAATGAAACCAGAGATCCAGCAGCCTGAATTGCAGAAACAAGCTCTGGCATTAGGAAATGAAAAAGAAATCATAAATGCCTTTCCATGTGTTTTGTCATTTACTTATATCAGATCACAGTCCCCTCCAGTGAATTTAAGAGGTCTGAAAATGGTTGAGATAGAACATAATGCTGAGGGGTTGCACTAATAAACTAAAAAATATAGATGGGAAAGGATAAAGAATACAAAATGTGAGATAAAGAGCTCTGGAGGAAGGGAAAACGTTCTTCCTCAGGCAATGCATAATGTGGGGAATAAAAGCTGGAGAGGACACAGAAATGACAGGAAAAAGGAAAGAAAATATCGGGTCACTGACAATGCAACGCACAATGTCTGGAGAATATCACAGATCTGAAAAAGTAAAATTGAGTCATAAATTGATTTGACACTATTGGTTTGCCTTTGATAGTAAAACCAAGAAGAGACCAAAACCTTGCCTGTCATAAATCGGTGATGCTTGGCTTTGATTCAGTTATCTCCAGTTTTCATTAGGAGAAATTTTGAGTCCAAGGTTTTGGAAAGGAATTAGGGATTTGAAAATAAATAGAGATGCAGCTAATTTGGATTTTTCACTGCAGTCATCATTTGAAAAAAGTGATACCTTTGTATTGTCCATGACTTTGAATGTGAAAAACAAAATACTCAGTGGTCCCAGTTTTTTAAAAAGATGAAAACCTAATTCCTGAGAGGACAGAGAAGGATGCATGGCCCTTGAGGACATACTTCTTTAAATGTAATTATTTTAGTGACTTCTGACATAAGTTTGGGAATCTCTGAAGACATACCTTGACTCCTATCTCTCACTTTAACTTTTACTTGCTAGTTATCTGAAATAAATATGAAAAGGCAGCACTCTCTCACTCTCCAAAACTGGCAGTGCTGCTGAGCACTGAAAGAGTAATTCTAAATGTAGCTGCTCTGTAACGTCACTTATATCAAACCAGATCAACCATACCACAAATAGCAGAATTACAAAAGTGCACCAAAGTCAGTCACAGAAGAGGTAATAAAGAGCAACTACTGAGAGTGAAGTACCAACTCTTAAGACAAGGTTCCTGATGTTTTGTTCAGTCTTCAGTTTTGTTCAGTTTTCAATTTTTTCCAAGCAGTGGTACTTCCTGTCTTTCTTGGGAAAGCTGCTCTTCAATCTATTAGGTCTCACCAGGACACTTTTCTTTATTTTGCACAGACTGTTGGTATGGAAAGGTTCAAGTGCAGTGCTTTGCCTACTCATAACAGCAACTCCACATGTGTAATCTTTAAGGGCTGTACTGATGTGATCATTGGTTTATCATCGTACTGGAGCATGAATGGCCACACAAAGAAACTATTGCACTGCAAACTCACTGCAGTCCAGTCTTTAACAGCTCTCCCACATACAGTCTAAAGATTCTTCTACCCAGAAAACTTTCCAGAAAAGTTAACAGCATCCTACTCTTCCTAGTATGAAAACAGAGAATTATATTCTCATCAGACAGAGCTCTTCCTTACCTATTATCCCTGACTGCCTTTTACAAAGTTGTTAATACTGATTAACAGTAAGTCACTGGCTTTTTAATCAAAGTTGGATGGAAACCATAATATCTGCAAACAGGTAGTGAGGTATTTTATAGTTTAAATAGTTAAAATAATTTTTTTTAAAAAGTTAAAATAAAGACCGAAATAATAATTCAAAAATTAGTCTAACTTATATCTCTGTAAAACCCTACTCTTTCTTTTGAACAATAAGCTCATTTGTAAAATCCAATTTTTTTTGCTACTATTTACACCATTTTACTGAAATTCCTAAATATGTAAGATGTCTTGGTGTCTATTTCCACTTTTTGCAGTGCATTTCAATCACTGGTTTTTAACTCTGGGAATAAAAGATAAATGTGAATGAAATTGTAGCAATTTCATATTGTGAAATCTTGAATCACATTCTTGGTTCAAGTTTTGTTGATCAACAGTTTTAAACTTTCAGGTGTTTAGCTCAGTAACTGTGAAGGTTTATAATTTGGAAGTGAATAATGCCTGTGTAAAGGTTTTGAATCTCTTCCAAAGAAATGTGTTTAAACTGACTTTTTTCCTAACACAGGGTCTTTGATCACTTACTGGTGAGGATATACAAGCTAATAAATGTATCTTCCATCTGTTGCTACGGCCTGCCTACTGCAAAAAAACCAAAACCCATAGAATTCTGGTATTGTTTCCCCCTGTGTAATAATATAAGTTAAGCTTTTATGGAGAATAAAGTATTCACAAATGCAGGACATGGATCCTTTCATCACTTAGATCTTTCAAGGCAGAGTCCTGGAATGAATAAATGAATGATAAGGAAAACATGCCTTTTATGAGTTTATGGGACAATAAAATTTAAATAATACGCTCTCATAAAATCAAATCTCATTTTATTTACCGGCAGCTTTCCCTATGCTTAAGTAGATTTTTACATTTATGCACTGAAGAGTTATTCAGAATAGTTTCACTGTGAGGATAACCAAGCAGTGGAGCAGGTTGCTCAGAATGGTGGTGCAGTTCCAATCTTTGAAGGTTTTCAAGACCTGACTGGACAAAATCCTGAGCAACCTGGTCTGCCAACTTAGCTTTAAGCAGGAAGGTGAGATAGAGAGATCCTGCGGTCCCTTTGAACCTCAATTGTTCATCAACTTTGTGAACGTGTGAATTGTCCATAATGCAGTGCACACAATAGTTGTAACCTCTCTGCATTTAGGTCAAAACTCCCAATCCTTGTTTAAACAAATGAGTTAACTGGAAGTCAGAAGAAGCTATCTTTTCGCATCCTGCATAATTGAAAAAGGACAGTCAAGATTCATAACTACCTATAAGATCCAATTCATGTTGTCTTACTGGGCACCTACCCTTACTTCAGTTTTTAGTTTGTTGTGTTACATTGGCAACATGGTACTTGCTTCAGATGGGAGAATTTTTGACCTTTTCCATGATGTTAGCTTTTTTTCGTCTCTCTCTTTGTAATATGCTCAAGTTGTACTATTTTATCTTCTCTCATCTTGTCCACATAATTCAATAAGATTCAACAGATTAGCTTATACATATCATTTGAGTTCAGCTATTGGACACATTTCAGTTCCTTATATTGTTCCCCAAAATGTTTGGTTTTTTGTCATTCAAAGAAACAATTGGAGACAGGATGTCTAGAAAAAGAACCAACTTCAGTAAGTCAGCCTATGCTGCAACTCAGCTTTCTAACTACTGCAAAGTCCAAATAGTTGGTCCTGGTTCATTGATACCTTTTGTTTCAACACCATACTTTAACAATATTCTGGTATATTGGTTCACTTCCCCCCTGCTACAAAGAAAATCAGTGGGCATCACAATGAAATATTATCCTGAAGCATTTGTAATGAAATATTCCTGTGGTGTGCAATCAGATACTTCTATAAATAGGTAGAACTACAATATCAAGAACTGACACTATACCAGTTAAAATTTAGCTCATGCAAAATCTCTTCCTCCTCTGAAGTTTACTTGGTTCAGAGTGTTTCTTCAGCAGACACAGTACCGGATGATTAATACATCAGCCTCACAGTATGAGAGTTGATTTAGTTATGAAATACATGAAAGTTATACAAATGTTTCTGCCTTAAACTCTTCATTTAACATATCTCCATATGGCAGATGAGCTGCAAAATCTGGTGCAAAGATTCTGATTTATTGATGTATTTCATTCCACAAATGGAATTTATAGCAGGTGTGCTTGAAAGTCAAGGAAGCATGAGGAAAGGAAGTTAAATCTACATGCTGCATGCCACATAATGCCAGTTTCCAGTGAAGAAAATTTCATAAGCTTGTGGACAAAATATATTGGAAAAAAAGGGCAGGTAGTCTATTCTTTCTGAAGAAATCCAAGTGAAAAGAAAACAGCAGAGTTTTTTAAACTTTTTTTTAATATAACAGAGATGTTATATTCAATCAATATAACGTTGGATCACTTTTAGAAAAGGTTGAAATATCTCTTCTGTAATAGGAAAAAATAATCTGACATGTCTAAGCTCTGTCCTTTCTTTAATACTGTTCTCAAAGTTATGTTCAGATAGGCCAGGTTGGATGGGGCTCTGAGCAGCCTGGTCTAGCGGAAGGTGTCCCTGGCCATGACAGGTGAGTTGGACTAGATGCTCTTTAAGGTTCCTTCCAACATAAACCATTATATGATTCTATAGTTCTGTAGTTGCAATAACTTTACACTCACAGAAAAAAATATGAATCTTCAAAGTGCTTAAACCACAAAAGATATTGAAACAGCTATCATTAGATTAATTTACACCTCTCATATTATTGACATCACACACCAGGATCAATCGTAAAGCTTTTAGGTGAGCTTTTCACGGTGCCCAAGTTGAGGTTCTTGCTATGAGTTGTCCTCCTGAGCAAATTTTTTCTTATTATTCATGGAGCCTTCAAAAGCTAAGCCTAGAGCTCCCAGCTGATATTTTAAGCGTGCAGCACTTATCATTCTAGCACCAAGGATAGGCTTGAGTGAGAAAGCAACTTGTATTTGTAGCTTCATTATCACTCCAGAATTTTGTTATCTTCAAATCTAGTTTCACACAAAGAAAAATATGCATTAACCTCACACATGAATTGTGATTGCCAAAATGTGCTTTTAGAGTGAAATGCACCATTCAGCATGGATAGAAGATTCATGCTGGAGCAATTCTTTTTCATATATTGTAGCTGGAGTCAGCTTTGCGTGAGAAAGTGAGTTGACTGAGTGGCCAGTCAGACCGGAGAAAAAAAAGTAGACATCTGTGCCTGTCAGCCTGTATAGAAGAGTCAAAAACCAGCACAACTGAGTTTGAAAATAGGGGACCAAGTTATGAGAAAACTTTGTTTTCATTATGCCCAACCTCCTGCTACCCGCTAGTGTCCTAGCTGACCTCTGATAACTGCACTGATGTAGCTTTCACAGCCTCCCTCAGGAGTTTAGCCATTTGGCCCATACAGTTCAAAATCTTTTCTTAACGTCTAGCCTAAACATTTCCTTCCTTAGCCTCAGGTCACTGATCCTTGTCCTACATCTTCTGAGACTGTGAATAATTTCCTGAATTCAATTTCCACTGCTGTATAGAAGGCATGAGACTGAGAACAAAAAAAGACAGAAAAAAGAGGGAAAAAAGGTCTCTCTAGTCTAAAAAAAAACCCCTTCAGCTTTCCCACAGACTGTGAGTTACAACAGAATTATCAAGGTTTTTATACTTTCAGTTTTATCAGAAAGTTATAAAGATCAGCCTAATGTATAGTACTATTAAAGTAACACTACCCTGAATTAAACAAAAATAATCAACAGATGAGGCCCATCAAGCACTGACAAGGAGCCTTTTCCTTTTTTTCTCTTCCCAGTTACTGGAGGGGAGCCAGCCAGCCAAATATACTGTAGTCTAAAAGAGTTTTTAATGAAAAATCTTTGCAATGTAAGCTTGAACACTGCTGTTAAGGCTGAAAAAAAAGAAGATAAAGTACTCTGTCGTGAATTTATGTGAGGCAATTAAAATTCATTTCCACATTGTATAAACATATGACAAACTGGTTGTTTCAAAAAATAACACAGGGATGAATTGAACTACAAAGTTGAAAGAATTAACCATTTGCATTAGGATGCCAAGGGCTATGGAAATCTGAGTCAGATCACAGAGGTAATGAACCACTGGGCATACTTTATTATTCATGACAGTGGAGGCACAGTTAGGGAAATACTGTAAAACATAGATCGCTAATACCTGACATTGCTATCTGCTCCCCTTCACACCCCAAGAAAAAAAAATAAGGAAAAAAAGAGCATTCAAAGAAATCAGATCCAGTGATCCTGCAATTCTGTGAGTTGCAATTAATGAATGTTGGTTATTTAGCCAGCATTTTACTTGAAATATTTAATCTATTGCAAAACTCTATAAAAGTATTTGAAGCAGCAAAGAAACTAAGCATACCTGAACTGAAAACAAATCCCAGAACAACTGAAGAACATATAAGAAGAAATTCTACATGTATTTTAGCTATATCTCCTCATTTATCAGGACAAGTTTTCATAGAGAGTTGGGCTTCTTATGTTCATACGATATTGCCTGAGCCCATCCCATGTAGGATCAATGTAGCAGCATGCAGTTGTTCAATTTAAAAAAAAAATTAAAAATTGATGAAAAGTTTTGGCTTATTATCCTCACTCTATCCTGGGGCTGTGGTACTAATATAATTTTATGGCACATACATTTTCTCTTGCTGTGGTTTATTATGGTGGATAGCCACTACAGCTGAATAGGGCATGACATACCACAGTTTAAATTTTCATGAAGTGCAGAAGCACTTACACTTCATGCCCAACGTTTAAGTTGATATGACAGGTAATTTTCCTCCACAAAGATCTGATATACAGGATTCAACTCAGAAATTTCAACTAGTTTCCTCACCCATATCCATCAAGATCCATGGCACAAGCTTACTTCAGCCCGTTCCTAAACATGTTAAAATGTTGATAGGATATTTGTGGAGATGTACTCTGAGAGAAAAATCTTGCAGAATTTATTTGGTTATGATGATTAGATAGCTGTTTAAAACTATTCATTGATGATTATCTATTTCCATTAATTTTAAAAGACAGTGTTCATTATTAAAAATATAAAGAAAATCCAAACCTACTTCCCCAGCAAACTTGAAGTTGAATGAAGAGAAATTCACACTTAACAATGACAAATCATTTTGAGCCTTACGTATCCTACATTGTCCTATGTATCCTATTATAACTGTACCCTACATTAAGGCTTTGACAGGATTAGATCTATAATTATTTAAGAAAAACAGGAAAAACTGAGCAGGAATCATATCAATGCAAACATACTTTGTCCTTGATGGGAAAAAGCATTGAGGTATCTGAAACACTGTCTTGACACTGAATAAAATTGTATCTTTTAGAACATCTAAGTTTTTCAGTTTAATAGACTTGATGGCTTTCCATGACACCTGACACCTTATCAGGGAAGAGTTGACCAGGACTGTTTCAGATCTTATATAAGAGGTTTACCATTTTAATATGGATGATATCTGCCTCCATATGTGCCACTGACACCAAAGAAAAAAACATCTTTATTTCTTACTGAGATTAAAATGGTAAATTAACTATATTGAAACTGCTTTTGGATGCATTCTCAGTTAAGCTGTGAGCAGGACAGAGTCTGAAGTGCAAAAATTAAGTCTATACTTCAGAGACTTTGTCTTTCCTGTAGTTATTCGGAGGTAGCTTTGTTTTGTTTTGTTTGTTGTTAGTTTTTTGTGAGTGCTTAATTTCCAGTTTGAAGAAACAAAACATTTTTAAAAAATCTATCGATTATACTGAGTGTATGGGAACATCTTCTGGATTGATCTTTTCTCACACACTTCTGCCTCAAAGTAATAATGAATATGAGAGACAGCTGGATGTTTTTCACTGTTTTCTCTAGTGAGAAAGGATGGAAGCAACACTGCTCAAAAAATCAATTTTCTTCTGATGCCTGAAGAGCAAAGAGGAAACCTTACACTGATTGCAAGTGGAGTGTCCTCAGATATTTCTTTCCCCTCGTGTTACACCCAGCCTGTAATAACTGACCACAATAACATCATCAGGAGTAGAAACTGATGAAGCAGCTAAGATAACATTCCCTAAACCAGTTTAGACATTCATGGATATTCCAAAGAATGTTTTACATTTGCTAGTCTGAGATATGTTTTATCACACTTACAAGGGTGACCTTTAAAATAACATATTTGCTACTAAAAAAAAAAAGAAAAAAAAGAGGACTCTTTATAATCTGAACTTATTGCCTATAAAGTCACTTTCTAGCAAGAATCTTGATCACAATCAAATAACCCACCAAAATGAAACAGTTTATCTGTGATCAATTTAATGTGGTAGTAACAACCTATTAATGGGCAAAAACATATTCAAGGTTTGTGATATGATCAGGAAAATATTCATGGAAACTAACATTCTATGATGCATAACACATAGTGGTAAATTAACAAATTATTTATAAAATCAGAGTTTTCCAATGTCTATGTTTTTTGGAAAATAGTTATGTCTTCTGTTATAAATCTTCAATCTGAGATACAACTAGTATAATCTCAGTCCAGCTATTCATGCAAGAACATGACTAAGACTTGCAACAGTAGGAGTTAGGCTAGGTTGCACGATCAAATATTGTTTGGAGCCTCATTTTGTCCCATGTTATAAAGCAGAAATAGACACATACAGCTTTAAAAAGAAGAAATGCTTGTAGAGGGAACTGTATTTATAATTATGGATATTGCATAAATACATATAGAAACAAACAGAATCTGAGCTGGGGGGTAACCTGAAATAATGCTTCAGGGGCAGAGTAGCAAATTGAGGAAACTTAATCTACATTCCTCCCTTCATCATCAATATTAGCCCTTTCTATGTTTTCATTGTCCATTTTGGAAAGGACAGTTTCATTGCCCTTTCTGTTGCCTTTCCCTGGGCTTAGAATTAGAAGCCAAACACAGTTAGAGGGGAAAAAATGGTTTTACCTTGCTATTTATTTAAGGATCCTCAGGTGCACCACATCCGGGTAGAATGCATCAAAATGCACCCCCGAATGCACACTGAAAATGCACACACACGATGATTCACGTATACAATTATAGACCTTGCACATTAGCATATCTATCAAAGATTCCCCAGTGAGAGACTCAAGAGAAGCCCCCGTCCTGAGCAACCTTCCCCCTGGATGTGCCTATCTTGGTTTACAGAATGTGTTCTGGAGAGGACCTTGGTGTCTGGGGCTTTCTGATCCCCAGCTGCGAGGCTTCCAAGATGTTTGGTCTCTTGGCTTAACAGAACTTTGGGTCTACGCTAGTTATCAGACTTGGGGAATTACAAGTATGTGGGCTAAAAGCACTAAGGATACATAAAAGCTGTATAAAAGGGTATATGAAAGGGTATATAAGAGAGATATATATAAAAAGCAAAAAATCATCACGGAATCATTTCCAAAATGAACCACTGAGCCATCTTATCTTCTAGCTGTTCTTCCATTGTATTTTTGAATGATATTTCATTTCCAGTATTTTAATTTTTGTTCATAACATTCTTCTGCTGTTGTAGTTCTAGCGTGTCCAAACCTGTATTATCCATTAATAATTGTGGCAGCTTTTGGTAACATTGATTTCATAGCAGTACAACATAAAAAGTGAAACACTTCTCACAAAAGCTCCAATGGTGCTTGTAAATTAAATTGTATTATATTATCTATTTCAGATTCTACTTGTATTTGAGAAAGGGTCCTTCAGAATCTACCTGATGCCTGTTGCTGAATAGTGGTCACTGCAACCTGATTTTCCTGCAGCAGTTCCATCCTTTTTACCTTAAATGTTATCCCTATCTTTCTATAACACATGTGCTTTCTCCACTATGTGCTAGTATAACTTGTTGAAAGGGTAACTGTAATTTACTTTGTAGGGACAAATACATCCAAATTGCCTTACTCAGCCTGCTTGTTTGTCTTTATCTTTTTTATCTTGACACTTCATCAGAAAATGTCTTCAGTAAAACAGTATAAATACATGAGAACTGGTCATCTCTAGCTACAGAAGTCTTTTCTGTGAGTAATGGAGCCCCAAAATTAAGATCCTCCCACGCTCCTCATGCAGCAGAGCTAAATTCTAATTTTAGCATTTCCATACGCTTAGAGGAACAGGCACAGTGAAACTGTGATGCCTTTGACAGAACAGTCCATTCATGGGTCCACAGCCTTCCCACTCCACATCAGCAGCCCCATCAGAGAACCTGCTGTTTCTCTGATGAAGAAGGAAGGGTGTATAAATAACTCAAAAAGGATGCTGCTGTCAATCCAGAGAGCTCGTGGAAGACTGGGATCAACACTCTTGTTCTGAGCTGCTTTTCCGTCTTTGTTCCAGTTGTGTAATATAACACCAGCATTCTGGCTTCTCTTTGCCAAGCTGTGAGCAGGCACAGATGGAGGCACTTGACCACTTCCGTGGTGTTTAGACAAAGATTTTACTATAAGGTCAAAACTTCACTGGGGACTCTCCTAATTTCTTAAGACATGAGTGAAATTAATCATGCTTTGTACAAAGGTTCCTAGCCACGTTATTAAATTAATTTCCAGTACTAAGGTTAGGCAATTTCACTTGTTAAAAGAAATGGAGAAAAAAAGCTAACCTCAAACAGTAGTAAAGAATATATAGTAAGTTACAGACAAAAATTTAGTGACAGAGATTTATTTTTACTGTGCATTTCAAGCAGTTTTTTTTCATTCTTCATGTTTCTTCCATGTTGTTTCCATTTACGAATCACAGTTGCCAAAAGCTTTGATATTTAATAAGCCTTAAATGAGAGCAATTTATTGCAGAATCTGATGTTAAATTCCTGGATTTTTTGCTTTTTGTGCTGCAAGCATAAGTCTGTAGACACACAGTGCTCTCAGTGACCATGCCCATACAAGAGGGACCTGGACAGATCTCAGTCCTTCCAGATCATTCAGGTCAGCTCAGGTCAGTTTTAAGTGCAACACATCTTTGAAGTTAACTCAGTATACTCTACAGTGCACTTATACACACCACAGATGAGTAGTTCCTGATGCAAAAAAATAGTTTGAAAAACAAGAAAGCAAGCTGGAAATATGACATCAATAAACCATGACCTATCTGGGATATTTTCAGCCAAATAAACATGTTTCATTCTCTACAATATGACTGTGTATATCTCCACAGTTTTTGCATGTTTTCAGCCAACATCCTCTATTTTTGTGTGTGGTATGGTAATCCAGATATCTGATATTTCCCATATTGTCCAACACAGATTCTGCTTCTTTTTGCACATACCATGGAAATGTTATTTTCTTTGTTTAGTTCCCGTGTCTTCTGGTTTCCATCTCCTTCTGCTCCTTAAATGTAAGTTAGCCTCTTACCTAGATTCCCAAAGCTCCTGTTAAATGATTGATTTCATGAAGTGGCACAGAGAGCAATAATGTAACCCAGTGGATAAAGAAACAAGAAAATACTTTAGGCTGGTCTCAGCTATACTAGGAGACAAAAAGGAAAATATGTTGCATTCCAAAGCATTCATATCTATCATTCCTCAGGCCAGGTTTCCAAAGAGCAGGAATTTAATACATTTCAAAACAATTGTCTGCCAGTTTGGCTGCCCACTGTTCTTCCTGCTCCCCCACACATCAAACACAAACTGCTCTTTAAGTTTTTTTGATATTACACATCTAGAATGTTTTTGTTATTAGTTACAGCACGTGTAGCAGCCCTAAGCTTTATAAGAAACATTAATTATAATTAATGATTTCAGAAAAGAGATAAGTGAAATAGTAACGTGTACCGAGGATTGGCGCGACTTCATTTTGATCATGAAGTTGAGATTTATGAAATGAATAAGCATAATTTTTGTGAAGTCAGCTAAAAAAAGTTAATCTTTATTTTACTCTGAAGGTACATCTAAGAAAAGAAAAAAAAAAAAGGCATGTTCTCACTTGAAGTTAACTCCCCTGCAATGAGATTCAAGGGGCGAAAAAGGCTTAACCACTAAGAAAGTAAAGCTTTAAAGAATTCAGTTATGTATGCATTATTCACGGAAACACAGTCAGTGATTTCATAAGCAACCAGCAATTAAGGAGTTCAACAAAAACTCAATAGGGACCTTTAACAGAGTCAAAGATTGGATTTCTAAAAAGGTTCTGAGTCACAACTTCCTGAGCTGCCTTCTTCATGGGAAAGAAAGGGAAGGAGAAAGAAAGAGGGTGAGGGAGAGACCGGTAAGGGAATGCAATAAGAAAGGGAGCAAGGGAGGAATAAAAACATATATAAAAAGCAAAATTTCCTTACTGGAAGATTTTTATTACGGAAATTTTTAAAAAACTATCTTAATAGGAGACTAATTGTGATGTTCTGCACCTTTAGTTGTAGAACAGACTGAACTAGAAAATTAAATATTTCATAAATTTAAATTATTGACTAGTTTCTTGGAAACAATTTAAATGCTAAAAAGAAAATCAAAAGAAAGAAAAAACCACTCATTTTTCTACATTTGCATGATATTTTTCTCTTTCTGAAGCAATATATATCAGAAAGAAACTCATTCCAAGGGATATCATCCTTTCATTTCTTCCTGCTCTGATAATAAAAACAATAGCAGTCTGTGATTCAAGATTGCGAATTGTGACTGAAAATGTCAGGGTTGAGGGTTTGTAACTACTCTTTCTGGACTTTCAGGTTATTGGTGGTGTGTGTACTTTGAATTTTAAGGACTGCAGTGTAATAGTCCTCTCCTCCCTGGAGATAACTCTAAAGTAATTGGAGTTGCTGCACGTGACCTGATATTACTAACACCAGCTAGAGGAATGGAGCTCTGCCTTAGAGATTAGACCACCAGAAGTACAAATGAGATAGAAGAATCAAAATATCTATGAGAAAGGAAACAGGTGAGCAAAATCTGCAATAGAAAAAAAAAAGAGACAAAAGGTGCAGATGCCCTTTAATGGATACTCTGAAACATCTCTTCCCTTTCAGACCTGCAGTCTCACACAGTCTATGTAATGTGCAACACAGGGTTGGGGGGGTTGTTGTTTTATTCAATTTTTTTTAATGTATTTTTAAATGCCTAGTTTCAATCATCTATTACCATGACTGATGTGTCTTATTTTGATGGGCAGATCTAGGTATTTCCCATGAACTCCTGGATAAGACTGGGATGATGTTTTTCTAGGATATTCTTCGCATTTGCTAATTCTGCATGACTTTATTGTTCTTTTGCCAGAACAGGTAAGCTTAACTCAGGATCCCACCAGGAAAACCTTTGATTTTATTGTTTAGGTGCCTAACACTGAAGGTAGTTGCAACTTTTGTTTCCACTGTGGGATACAGATCAAGATTAATGGGTCACTAGCTGGATAATGTTTCTACTTTTGAGTATTGACTGTCTGTCAGATCTGTTGTTGAAGGATATTACTCTCTTATCAATATCATTTTCCCTTTTAGAAAGGGAAAATTTGAAGCAGTTATCAGGGTAGCTAAAAAGGCATCTCTAAATCCTCAGCTAGTATAAACCATGATATGCAGGACTCTTCAGCATCATATGCTATTAATAAAAAATATTTTAAGTTCGCCGTGTCATACTTGCATTTCACAGCTATGTGAGCCCCCTCTTTTACACAGACACACCACAAGACACCAGAACTGTCAAATTCCAGGGCTTCATAAGCCACGAATAACTGATAGAAAATCAGCAAGCTGTACTCTATGGCTCTGCTTAAAACATTGTTTAATCTTTTCCAGAATTTCACAATCCTCTTTTACTATTTAAGCACAACAGTCATTTGGTCACTTGTTAGGTCCTCAGTTAAAAAAAAAAAGGTATTGTTCTTAAATTTATGTTTTATGTAAACTCATTGAATTTTCATTACTTAAGAGATAATGTTTTGTTCAAAGAATTGTTGATGTATAACATAAATAGTATTTTTCTGGTTTATGCATAGGTTACTTGCCAATAAAATATAGAAAAAAAACAAACTTACTCTCAGTGTCAAGCAAATAGTGTTTGGAAGATATTCCAGTCCATTTCGTGATGACCATATACCTATCACATTGCATCCATTCTCACAGAGTAAGATATTTTTGCAGAAGAAACAGGGAGTAAGGAAAAAAAAAGTCAGGAATCTTAAAAATGATAGACAAATAATAACCTATTAAATATAGCATACAACTCCTAATACATTTCTAGATTGCCATGGGGAATTAGCACGAAATAGTTTCAGTAAAACGCTTTGTTCAGGCCTATGTTATTATACTAATGACAGAGAAAATGAAAGCAACTCTAATGCACCAGATCACTTGTAGGAAGTGTGTGGACCATTGTCTAGGGATAGGATAGCCTTCTTCCTCTGTTAAAGGTTTATGAGCATCAAATGGAGCCGCTGCAGGAAGACTGAAGGTAAAAGGTACTTTGCCATGAACTGGACTCCTCACAAGCCAAATCTACGATTCAGTGCAATGGGAACAAACTGCCACATGAAGTGCCTCTTCAGAGAAGTGCTCTAAATCCACCAGAGAAAAGATTTCTTCCGGAGTTTCACGCATTCCATCGAATGCCCTGCCTACCATGTCATAGTTCATACTAGGACAGGTCTCTTTCCCTGATGCTTTTGTGAATGGGAAAAAAAACCTCTCCATGAATCTGTCTTTAAAGTCATGCCATTCATTCAAGAAAATAAACAAACAAACAAAAACATTTTTAAATTTAAAAAGCACCAAACATTTCCTTTATTACTGTTGTTGTTATTAAACCTTTTTTTTTCCCTTGAGAAATATTTCATTTCCTGGAATAATATTTCTTTTTATTGTCAAAAATATATTAATTTTAGTGAATTCAGTTGCCTTTTGAGACACTATAAGGTATCCAAACCATCAGTATGGGAAAAATTGTCAGTGGCTGAGATCCAGTCGCTCTTCTTGGGGTAGGTGCAGAGAAGAAAAGCAGGGAAACTGTGGTTGTCTGTATTAAAGGAACAGAATCAAGTTTCAGTGCTCTGGACCTTGTTAATGTGTGCCAACATTTAACTAATATGCCACTCATGGGGGGAGTAAATATAAACTGATTACAGATCTGTTTGAGACATAAACCTTGCATAGTTCATAATGACCTTAAAGTGACTGCAAATATTCTACTATTTTAGGTGAAATATGGATGACTTCATTGCCTAAGGGTCTGGAAAGCCTGTTAAAGGTTGGTGACATCCCAGCAATGACATTTCTCACTTCCAGAGATCATGACAGACAGATATATCTTGGTCTGCAAGGAAGAGGAGTGCAAAAGTGACACTGTATAAACTTCTGAGCTAGAGTATCTGTCAACTTACTGCTCCTTTGAATGACTGGAATGACACTAATGAGCCAAAAGAAGTACATGATTCATTAAAGTACAGTGTGCATTAAAGAATGGCAAGATTTGAAATCAGAAAATAAACTGTTACAGAAAATTTCAAATTTTCTGGTCCAAAATGCTTTCCTTTTTCTTGTCTCAACCTTTCTTTTTGCTTCCCTTAGCCAGCAGATTTTTGTCTTTCCTCCCCAAAACCAGATTGTATCGAACAGTGAAGGATCTATAAATCACACACATTTGCTATCTACTCCATTCCTACCTACTCTTCCTCTATGGTTTGAAAGATGCACATGCATATTGAAAAAGCTTTCTATGATATACGGAGAGATCTATGTGGGAGATCTACACATCTTGCAGAACAAAAATGTAAAGCCACAGAGACAGCTGCTGGGTTTGTGTTATAGGTGATTCTTCTGGCAAAGACTTGGCTTAAAAATCAGCTGTTTTGTAAGTCTGTAACCCTTTGTCCTTTCTGGTTCACATCAGATGTTTATGTGTCTAACTTTTTTGAAGACTGATTCATATAGGTTGGTACAGACTGCTTTTTAGCTCAGTTCCTACTTTTAATCTTTCTTCCAATGCAGGATGTGGGGCCACAGTTGAAACGTGAGAAAAACCTCAGTATGGTAGTTGGTTTCTCACTTCTTCCTTGTGCTTTGTTTAGTGCTTTTCCAAGTGGCTTGTGGCTGTGCTACCTAGGAATTCATCACACATTAAATTTAAGTGAACAAAACCAAACTCAGTCTTTTGACAGAAAATAGAAGCATACTCGGGAATAGCTGCAAGTGCAGTAGCTGCAGGCCTTAACTGTCTTCGTTCCTTTTATTTACTGTTTTTGATGAAAAAGTAGTATTCACATAAGTGTTGTGCTCCTACCTGTTCAAGATAATCATGACCATCTTTCCAGTGTCATCGTCCAAAACTGTTATCGAGGTCTAGGTTAGCACATTATTTCTCCCCAGCATTATGAACATGAATAACTGTATCTGATGTTATAAAAATCTGAATGATAGATTCAAATAATGTCTCACAATAAAAGATAATTACAATCTAATGTCAATCTGTGTAATGCTCAGGATGCCTTCAGGCTGTTTTTTATTCCCAGCTATAATCAAGGAGCATTTTCATTCCTCTGTTATTTTCCATGAAAGCTAATGATTTTCCATAATTGATAAAAGTGTGATGCTAACAGCCACCTAAAGAATTTATGCCTATTCTTGGACTAAGGTAAAAAGTTCTTTGCCATTTCAATCACTCAGCTCAAAACAAGGCATAGCTGGCATGAAACTTATTCAAACACTTTTATTTATCCTGTGTCATCCATAGGTTCTACTATGCAAAATATTAACACTGATGAAAAAGTTCAGTTTCCAGCATGATTTTTAGTACAAAATGAAAAGAACTAATTTATTTAACTACTAATCATTTTCTCAAGTGTCCTCTTTCATTTTTTTCCTTCCTTCCTTCCTTCCTTCCTTCCTTCCTTCCTTCCTTCCTTCCTTCCTTCCTTCCTTCCTTCCTTCCTTCCTTCCTTCCTTCCTTCCTTCCTTCCTTCCCTCCTCTCTTCCTCCCTTCCCTTCCCTTCCCTTCCTCTCTCTCTCTCTCCTTGCTGTTTCCTTGTATTTCTACCACCATGTTTGTTACTATCAGTTGGTAAGAAATGTCCACCTTCCCTAAATAAAAATCTAAAGAGGTGGTGCCATTTTAAAGGGATTACTCTGAAACAAGTCTGCTTTTCTGCTGGACAAATAACTCATGTGCTCTAGAAGTGTTAACTAAAACCTCTTCTTCTCTGAAACTGTTTCTGAAATAATCATCTTTTACTCATGTACTATACGGTAAAGTACATGTTACAGTGAAATCTTAGTCACTGTTTATAACCAATAACTGCATGCTTAAAATGAATGTTTATATATTTAATTTAAATGTACAGGCTGTTGATTTTTTTTTTTTGAGATAAAAGTGGTAGGAAATCAGTACTAGAATTTCAGCTGAATTAGAAATCTATAAAATTACAGGTGGCATTTCCTTCCTTATCATTTAAACCTCTGAAAGTTGGGCTCCAGAACTAGCTGAATTGTTCACCAATATTTTATATTCTACAGAAACTGATAAGTTTCTCTACAAGATGACTCATTCATCTATCCTCACAATCTGGATAGCATAAAACACCTTTAAAAGTGTCTATGTTTTTTCACTGAACATAGAAGGGCCTTAAAGTTGAAAAATTTGAAGTTCAAAAATTTTTTCAGATTAATCCTCCTTTTTGCTGTTTACTTTTAAACTCTTCCTGCACTATCAACCACATGTACAGTGATAATGGCAGCCCCCCATCACGATTTCTAATTGAGCATTTCAACACTACTTATTCCCTGTCTCTGCACAGAAATAAGGACACCTCAATTTGGTTTTGCCGATGCCCAGCAGAGTTTGTTCCTGTATCAGTGCTCCAGACACTGATTCAATGCACCCATGAAAACTGGTGTTTCTATACATGCAAAATTTGAGAGGGGATGGCAGGAAGGCTTGTGGTTCATGTTCAAGTAGTTTTTTGCCAATAACATACTGAGTAAACACAAAGATCTTTTCCCTCTGTTTTGCCAGTTGTTTCACTGCTATAAAATTTTGTTGTGCAATACGGTGTCTTAACAATGTCACAGTGCTAATATACAGTGGCTGGTAATCTGGCCTACTACATGAATGGCTGTAAAATGGTTTTAGGAGGTTACAGAGCTGTCATTTTTCACTCTAGATTTGACTGTGTTCCCATGATAAGAAGTCCTTCTATGTAGGAAGTATGGTGCCACCCTTAAATGCAATTTGAAATATATTAGCTCAGCACAACCACTAAATTTGACATGGATTTTCTCCCAGAATACAAATTTTAACTCTAATTGCATTACAGCTTTATTAATGTACCAATGTTTCCAGCATGGTTTTAGTGGCATACTTTTGCAAATCATTAATTGTGCATTCTGCCACTCTTGTTTTAATGACATTGTAATTTATTCCAAGACGGCTAGAGAAATGAACTGTATAGTTTGCATTAAATGGTCTGAAAGAAAGTAATAAACACACAAATAAATACTTACTAATAAACAGATTATTTACAACCATTTCAAAACACTGGAAACCTCTCTTGAGACAAAAACAAAAGACAAAGACAAAATACGAGTGGAAGTCTGAAGTCCAAAATTTCATTTATGGCAAAATAAAACATCATAAACCTTATCAAAGCTTTCCATCAAATTATTTTTCTCATACATTAAAACTATAATGCCACTGGAAACCTGAAATTCCATTTGTTTTGAACTATTTCTTCATAGTGTTTCCTGGTCTTATCAATGCAAAAAACCCCTTGAAAATCTCTCATGAATACCTCTAGATGTTATTCCTTTCTCACGGCTTCTGAAACATTAAATAAAAATAATAGTAATTTCAACCTTTTTTCTGAATGTGAGAGTCATTTGATAGCAACATTCATCAGAAGTCTGAATATAAAAGCAAATTTTCAATGGTACATGGAATAACCCAGGAAAACATAATAACGTACATCTCAAGACCTAGTAAGAATGAAAAAAATGTGGCTAAAAAAGACTCAAAAGAAACCCTTCAGGCTACAGTGAAGGTAAACTGAAGAGCTGGACTGGGAGAAATACATTTAACGGAACAAATACAGTCAAGCATCTGCATGCCTCCATTTAATAGAATGGAGAGGGTAGGAAAAAAATTAAAAAGACTGGAAAACATTAAAAGACTTAAATGTTTAAGGGATTTAAAATGAAAGTTTATCTAACAATTTCAGCTTGAATACTGTTTTATTAATTATTTTATTTAGTTATATTCCCTCCTTCTCTTTTTTCCTTCCTCCCATCCTTCCTTTATTCTTTTCTTCCTGTCTTTGATATGGCACTGATCTGGAAGAGATCCTCTTGTTTCAAAGTGTCTCTTCACAACATTAACTTGTGTCTGAATAAAATCAAACTGGACATCACTATGGCCATTCTGGGGGCTAAGCAAATTTAGTGTAAGCAAAGTGACTATACATGTCAGCAAATGTCCCAGAGTCAGTGTAGCAAAGTAATTTTGTGACTATTGCTTTCTCTGGACCCATTTAGTCCTCCACAGAAAGAAGGTCTCCAAACACCTTCAGAGAAAAAAAAATACAAGTTCCAGGCTTTTAAATGAGAGAGCTGTTTTCAACCAGTGGGGAAAGAAAGGATGGCAAGACACAATAAATCCATGACATCTGTTTTCTCTTGATGAGAGGCAGTTTGTTTATAATCTCTCCATATATTAAAAAAAAAAAAAAGTCCCTGAAGTCTACAATTTGCATAAAGCTCTAAAATTGTGGAATCTTCCAAATGTCTGGATTCTGCCTGAATTTGGCATTGGATTATACTGGTCTGTAGGCTACCTATTGCTACACATTTAAATGATTATGTTAATATTGCATGTTCTTTCTATACCCGTACTGTTTTCATAGGTACAACATGATACAGACATTTCTGGCTACACCAAGATTTTAGAAACATAGAACTATTTATGTTGAAAAATACCTCCAAGCTCATTGTGTCTAAACATAAACTTAACACTGACAAGTCCACCACTAAACCATGTACCTAAGCACCACATCTACACGTCTTTTCAATACCTGCATGGATGGTGACTCAATCATTTCCCTGGGCAGGCTGTTACAATGCCTGACCATCCTTTTTCAGTGAAGAAATTTCTCCTGATATTCAACCTAAACCTCCCTTGGTGCAACTTGAGCCCATTGCCTGTGTATTGTTACTTGGAAAAAGAGATTGGCTGGCCTCCTTTCAGGCAGTTGTAGAGGGTGATAAATTGTCCCCTGAGACTCCTTTTCTCCAGACTAAACATCCCCAGCTCCCTCAGCCACTCCTCATAAGACTTGTGTTCCAGACCCTTCACCAGCTTCGTTGCCCTTCTCTGGACATGTTCCAGCAGCTCAGTGTCCTTGTAGTGAGGGGCCCAGAACTGAGCACAGGATTCAAAGTGAGGCCTCACCAGCACCCAATCCAGGGGGACAATCCCAGCCCTAGTCCTGCTATGTTGCTGATACAAGCCAGGATGCCTGCTGTCCACATGGGTACACAGTTGACCAGCACCCCTGTTTTAAAAAACAGTATATTTCAAAGAAGACTTAGTAGCATGTTACTGGCCTAGAACTTCTTTAGTGACATAATTTTGACACCATAATGATTTTTCACAAGAATTAATTGTCACTGTCTTCGGGTAAAAAATTGAAAGGACTTTAATTTCTTCTGAAGTCTGAAATGCTGTGCACTAAATCCATCATCTTATATGACACATTTTTACCTTCACCTTTATTCTGAGTTTAGTGCCTGAGATTTTTTTTGCAAATGTCCTTCCAAAGCCCTGAAGTCTAGCTATTGCTAGACATATTGTAAAGTTTTTTCTTGATGCAACATACAATACCACATTATGTCTTTATTTCTATTTCCTTTGGGCTGTTTCTGATTGTGCCTTAATTGGTTTTGAGACACTTGATCATGTCTTTGAATAAACTTTATTGTTCTTCTTTATTATTTTGTGATCCTTCACAAAAAGCTTAGTTTTCACTCACTAAGCACTTGTTGAGCAATTGAGTCTCTTCTGTCAATTGCATGACTTCTTCACACACCAAAATTTCAAAATCCCTGAATTCTTTCCTGTCAGGCTACATCTCATAATTACTTTAATACTGTTCTCATATTTCCATTTCTCTTAACCTTTTCCCATATCTTTCTTCTTTGCTTTTACTTTTCCTTATCTATTGTCACCAGTATCATCAACACCACTATCATTGTCACTTATTCATTTTAGCTATTCATCCTTTCCTTCTTTTTTTTGTCTTGCACATCTTTTGATAATCTGAAAAATCCTGCAACTCACTTTGGAAGGCACCTACTTCTCACTGGAATGCATTTTATAAGAGTTTGCAAAAAGAATGCACTATAAATAAAATGCAACATTATTTATATTCTTTTTCCTAATTTTGTGCAGGCACCAGCTGCTGTTCTTGTGAATAGAGTTATTAGGAAGCTAGAAGTGTCAGAAGACAAAAAAGCAAGACATTTCAATAGGAAGATATTTTTAAATCATCTAAAAGGCCAAGGCACAAAAAAAAACCTAACCAGAAAAAAACCCAAAAATCAAAAACTTAAATAGATTTCTAACTATCGTAAATAATAGACATTCAAACCCCTGTCTAAATTTTTAGAATTTTGGGTAAGAATTAATTACTCAAAGGAAGCCCGTATTTGATAAGTTGTCTAATAATATGCTAAAAGAATTTTTAAATACATTATTTTTTTACCTCCTATCATTAATTCAGTTGCAGCTGTCTCCCTCCTTTGTAATATTCAAGCTCTAATGATTTTCCTCTAAATTCTATGTTTACAGGGATGACTTTTGTTTTCAGGAATACTGCCTCATTTGTGAGAAGAAAAGAGAATATATCCAAGAATTTTCTGTTCATGCATAGGACATCAATCTTTCCTTGTTTTATAGTTACTATTTGTGCTTCCAGAGAGTAATCCATTACCAGACATTTCAGAATTAAAATATCATTTATGTTTTAACTCATTGCCAAAATGACTGTCAATCATCAGGTTTTCATAAAAGGTCTTCATAAAAGGCTTGCAGGTTTACTGAAAAATTAAAATTTCACAGCATTCATCAAAGTGCTTTTGAGAAAGACAATATCCTGAAGGTATAAATCCAATTATTTAGTTTCCATGAAATTAGCATAGTTAAAGTTATTTTGATTCCTAAGGGGATCGTTCTTTACATTTCTGAAAAAAGGAAAAACATGATACAGTAAAATTTACAATAAAGTAAGAGGAAGGCCAATTTCAGATACTTGTATTCTGGGAAATCTCGTAGCTGTAGCCAAAATCTGTGATAGTTTCAATAGGATCAGGCAGAATTTCTGATGGTTCAAAATTTGAAATTAACTGCCTTTTCATAAGTAATTTTTACTTCCTTAAAACAAATTGATCAATTCATTAGTTATGAAGTAGAACATGGTAATATATTATTCCAATGGAAAATATTCTAGGAATTAGGGAAAACTACACACCAGGACAGATCAATCATAAGAGATCAAACAAACTGTTCTGATCTAAATAAATGCTCATTAAGCTCTCCGAGATTCAAACATATATCCAGACTAATCTAATTCTCTTTCATATAGTTTCTTTCATTCAATTATATCTGGAAGGCCAGGTATCGGGATCCTGTTGAAAGGCATGTGATGGAGAAGACTTTGAAAGGAAAAATTTCCAAAAAACAATACCAAACTAAAATGATATCTGATGAATTTTTAACAAGTAACAAAATTCAACTCCTCTTTCAAAGTATAAAAAATAGTTAATAGTATGGAAAATTAATAACTGTTCCTTCAGGTAGTTGTAGAGAGCAGTGTGGTCCCCTTTAGTCATCCACTTCCACAGGCTAAACAACCCCAATTCACTTGATTTCTCCTCATAAGACATGTTTTCTACACCCTTCACAGGCTTTGCTGCCCTTCTTTGGACATGAGAATACACAAAAGTTTTTACAGAAATGCAGAACAAAACCCGAACATTCAGCTGGAAGATAAGAACTTAATATCTTTTGAAGGAAAATAAATGCAAGAGCTGAAAACAAGTCATCTAGTTCATTTATATTTTAGACATAGAAAATGAGAATAATTTAACACAAACTTCATATACCTGCAATGCAAATTTCAACATCTAGTCTAGTCTATCTTGTTTCCTATTAAATTTAATGGAGTGAATTAGGCTTTTCAGGATTAATTCAATAAACACTATCTGAGACATCTTTTTTAAGATGAAGCACATTATGGCTAGATCCAATTATAGCTCATGTGGTACCTGATTATGGTTATTGTATGAGACAGTACACCTGACCATTGTCCAAATAGCTTTAGGAATGAATCATTACCATAATAATCTTTGTGTAAGACTGTCTCCATTCTTCACAATAAATCTATGAAATCTATTATAGGCACATATGGCAAGTATATCAGTTCAAAATTAGACTACAGATATTTCTGAGGCCGTGTGGAGAGAATGGTATCAGTCACCAATAAGTTTTCGGAAAAAACGCTGTAGAAATTCTGTGTGTACAAAACACTATTGTTTTTTATAGCTCTTTAACAAAAACTACAGATTTGGACCTGAAACACATCAAAATGCGGAGTTTTTACAACGTCAGATTTTAGGTTAATTTTATGATTCTTACAGGTTAACCGAAACTAACTATTCATACACTAAAATGGATAATTTTTGATTCATTTTTCTGTAAAAGGGAAAAACAAGCAAGAAAAAACTGTACTTATTTGGAATCTCTGAAAAACTCAAGAGGAATAGTTTTAGATGAAAGTAATTTCATGAAAGTAATGTCATGGGTTAGAACAGTTCGGAGTTTTAGTTAAGAAAAAAAAAAAAACTTCCACTGACCACAGAAGTGATGTTTTTCCAAGGAGCTGTTGTAACTTCCTCCAGACCTGATAGAACTAATTAGTTGGCTAATTTGAATATTGACAACTCTGTTAAGCCACTTAAGAAGCTGGACAAGCCTCTGTAAAAAACACATTTAAATACGAACAAGCCCAGGAATCGCTCTCTTGCTTCCGGCCCTTGGACAGGTATCTGGGGTGCCTGCTCGGCCACAAGCAAAGGAGCTTGTGCTAAGATAAGTAAATGTTGAAGTAGCTGTGATCCATTGAGAAGCCTGAACAGAGAGAGATAGTGATGAAGTGAAGACCTTTGCTCCCAGGGAAGAAGAAGACCTCTGTTCCTAGAGATGAAGATGATCCCAGAGATAGATGAAGAGAACCTTTGCTCTTGAACAGCTCATCCTTAAAATAGTACCCCATTAGCTAAGATTGAACCCTCGAAAACAGTTGTGGGGAAAGCTGTAAATCGAGGGAAAGCACTCACACACGCCAGCAGAAAACAACCCCGGATGACTGTTGTGCTGTGACATTGAAGCCACGAGAAGACTGTTTCTTGTGGAGAAGCCCCAAAGCATGTGCAAAAGAGACTCCTCTCCCTAAGTGAACTGATGAAAGTCTATTACAGAGGTGGTAAACTGACTGAAATAATCCCAAGTTTGCGTCTTTATGTTGTAAGTGAGAGGAGGAAGGAGGATGGGCGGAGGACAAGTGTTCTGAAGGTTTATTCTGAACCTTATTATCCGTTTTTCTTTTAGTTCTGTTAATAAACTTTATATTCTTTAAAGTTTAGAGCCTGCTTTGCATTCCTCCTAGTTCTTATCTCACAGAAAGTAAAAATGCGGATGAAACCACTACACATGGGGTTTTTTTTCAGAAGTTAAACTTGAGGCAGAACAATGTTTCATTTTATCCTAGAAAAAGTGTGACATTTTAATAATTATGAGAACATGCTGATCATCGTGACTCATTGTAAGGGTTTTCTTTATGTGCTAAAGCTAAGATCTTTCTTTCCTCACAGTTTATAAGGCCATTAATCAGCTCTTGAGCCACTGCTTTTGAGTTTAGTCCATCTCAGAAAAATACGTCATACAATTTAAAAGAACATGATGGATACAGATACATAAATGAGTAACCTGGACATTGTACATTAGGACAGAAATTATTGCCTCCAAGAGGCAATTTTAAACAAAAATGTGATCAAACTCAGACATCAGAGAAAAGAAGAAAACCCCTCAGCTTTTCTAGAGGGTATTTAAACTCCAGATCTACAGGTCAACCAACTGAAAAAAGATCAGCACACATCCAAACTCCTCCATACTGTATGTCAAATGTCCTCTTTTTTTTCATAAACACATCTATTCCAACTCTGTTAAGTATAATCTTCATTTTTTACCGCACTTATTTATTTTTAAGGGGAAAACATTCTGTAACAGAATTTGGACCCCTGTTGAATCCTAGGGATGGATACAACTTGTTGATAAGGCAAAGGTTCTCAAACAAATTTGGTGCCTTACTTAAATATAAACTTTAATGGCAGTGTTTAAATCAAAATCTATCTCAAAATACCTGTAGAAGCAGCAGGAATTCTGATGCAGTGTTTTATAACAGATAACGTAGAAATACAGAAGTTTATAATTTAGGAAGTCAGGAGAGAAATTCCTTTGTTACAGTGTCCTTTGCCCTACTTTAAGGAACCCATACTATGGTCTCCTTCATGCAAACCGATCAAGATCCATATTTAAGATGGCTTACCTGTTAGAAGACTGTTTCAAAATCTCACTTTTCTGATAGTTAAAAATTTCTAATCAGTTTTCACTCTGAACTAATGTATATGCAATTTACGTATCTTTGCTATACATGTACACAAAATAATCAGGTACTTTGGCCAGTACATTCTCAGGGGCAATAAAAAGTCAGACAAGTCTGCCTACACGAAAAGCCTAGAAGTCTTTTCACAGTTGTCTTTTTGATGCTAAAGGAGAGGCATGCCAAACAAATTATCAAGTTAGTATGCATATTTCCAACTGTGCAGCATTTTCATAATCACCTCATATGCTTTGTTTCATTGGCAGCCAGACACTAAGACAACAAGCTATCCGTTTTTCTGAGAGAATGTTAAGCATAATAATGTGTCCTTTCTGTAGGAAGAGATTACTCCTGCTGCAGCAAATGTTGCTAACATAGGAGACAATACACTGAGATTATTATTTATTTTACCATATGATTGCCATATTCAGAAAAAAACCCAAAGAGGTACTTTATTATCTTTGTGTAGTTCACTTGGATGAGTAGTTCACTAATCATGTATTGCAAATTATTATTGTCTGTGTGATGCCCAGTTTTGCAAAATTAATTTATACAATATTATATTTGCCTTTGCAGTTCTTTGCTCTTTCTTTGCTCTTCTGGTTCTTTCCTTTTTTCTCAAAGGATGCTCTTTTGAAATTAATTTTTGGTAACACCAAACTGCCTTCTTCATCATGAAATAATTTTGCAAATTAATAAATCATTCAGCTATAATTACTGTCTTTATAACAGGTTTTCTTCAAAATGGACGGTTGAAACACATTTCAAAATATTGACTGTGAGTCTCAGAACATATTAACATTTAAATTATTCTGAAAGTTCTACATTTTAAACTTAATGAGGATAGAACTGGATCATTACTAGGGTAACAAATTAATCAGCTGATTACTTGATCAGTGTCCTAGGTTACAATGTAAGATGTAACCAAAAGTATGTATTCTATTATCGTCTTCCCAAGCTGTTAAAGCAAGTGGGGCAGTGCTCATTATCCCCTACCATGACTCACCCCTGATAACTCCGTCCAGGGGCTATCTCTGTTTAATGGGCTATCAAGGACCCACTGCATGACTCATAGAATCACATTTACCCCATTGTGAGATGCTCCGCCCAGGGGGAGGAACCAAGAATTCCCACCTGGATATAATCTGGGGTTTGGAACAGCACAAGCAGTCCTTACCTACTGGATTCCCAGAGGACAAGAGCTCCCATTAGACCATCAGGTGAAGACCAGACCCTTCTACAGGATCACTGCTTCAACAGAACTACTTCATCTGGACTACTACCACCAACCTGACTAACAGGGTGTCAGGTTGTATCCTGACTCTGTCAGTGTTCTTGTACTATTGCATTTATTTTAATTTTCCTATTAAATTATAATTCCGACTTGTGATCTCCCACTGTTTTTTTTTTTCAAACTAGTACAATCAATTAGAATGATCTTCCTTGGAGAAAAGGTGTCTAAAATTTCAATCAACCAAATCTATGTTTTGTTAGGTTGAAGCTTAGTAACTCAAGAAAAGTATGATGGGTTTTACAATCTTCTATTTGCTTTGGCTTCCTATATGTCAGGAACTGTTGGCAATAAGTTGTACAGTTATTCTGTGATAGATACAGTTTTGTAACATCACTGTCAAATTAACATTACAGCTCTTCTCAACCACCAATTCTTAAGGACAAATCTCAGTCAATACATAAGGAAGTGGGAGCATTTGGAGCGTAAATTTCATCCTGATGTGAAAGTTAGGTTGCAAATTATGAAAAGCTATACAGAGTAAAAAAAAGGAATTATTTTTGTTTGGGTTTTTTGCTCCAACTCTGGCTTTCCAGAGGCATACTTCTTTGTCATCCCCAAATCCTTCTCAACATAGTGGAAGGAAACAAAGTGAGGACCACCCCAGCCACTCCCAAAGTATGGAGCCAGGCTTCAGAAACAACATATGCTCAAGCAGCTAAATCAAATCAGACAACTTTCCTGGAGTCAAAGAAAAAGAACAGAAATCAAAGTTAAATACTCCCCTTGAGGGTACAGAAGAACGATGTGCTCTGAGGGCTGGTGAAAAGAATGAAAACAATAAATGTTTTAACTCTGAGGGGAGCTTAGATGTAATAGATTTGAAACAGAGAAATCTTGTGACACTCTAAAAGTGAAATATGACAAAAGTTTTCTCACTGGGCATACAGTTCTCAAAGGTCAGCTGAAGGTAAGATCTTGACACTCAATCGTCTGCTTTTTTTGTTGTGGAGTAGAGGGAATAAAGAAAAGCAAAATTTTCAGTGATGCAGAGGATAAATGACATAGCAATCAAAGTGCACTAAAATGTTCACTGACAGAATGTTGAAAAAAAATTATGTATATGAGTGAAACTTCTTGATAACAAGGCACATGCTTCTACCCTCAATCCTAAAAAAATATTTCAGAAATAGTATCCTTGAAAGGAGGAAAGGATAGGGAAAATGGGTTCTGATTCATTGCAATAGGAGAGATGCCTGCCCAACAGTTGGTTTATTGTAGTAGAACTAGCTCCATATTTTGGGAACATCTAAAGCACATGTAGATTCAGTGTATTAAGAAAAGATTGATCCAGACACATAGCAAAGACAGACAAGTCTTTTTCCTGTCAGCTGCATGAAGATATCACTCACTAGACTGTAACTGTTCAAGCATAAATGAAGCTGACATCTGTGCCTGAAATTTTATTGGCAATATTAAAATAATAATTAAAAAAAAGCAAGTTGGTGTCACTTAAATGTAATTATATAATATATAAAATTTATTATATATAATTATATTATAATTACATATGTGTATATAATATACATATCATTGTAATATATACACAATATGTATGCATGAAATGTATAATACATATGATTTACATACAACTATATGTGTTTCTATAATATTGTATTATATTATTATGCAAGATTATGTTACAAAATATTTTTTTGTAAGAAAATAATTGTACCATGAGAACCTAAAATTATATTTAAAGTACTAATATCCTGATTAGAATAACAGAAGTATATCATGGAATGCAAGTTCCACTAAACTGAGTGAGGGTAAAAAACTGCACTAGACAAAAATTTCCAGTTGACCTGGAATTAACCTAGGAAAAACAAACAACCAGACTTCTTGAGAATACTTATGAAGTAAGGTTAGTGATCCCTGATAGGCTTACTCAGTTTTAATTTCCACAGAAATGCCACATGCTGCATTTTGGAACACAAGTGAATTCTTCCCTGAATTAACTGATTTCTTTGCTCTTCATTTATTTTGGCTTAGACTAGTCCAGTGTATGGCTCTTGATAAATTAGAGGTCTAGGAAATGACCAACCATATGAACTTCTTCACCCAGAGGGTGGTTGGACACTGGAACAGGCTGCCCAGGGAAGTGATCACAGCACCAGCCTGACAGAGTTCAAGGAGCATTTGGACAACGCTCTCAGGCACATGGTGTGACTCTTGGGATGTCCTGTACAGGGCCAGGAGTTAGACTCAATGATCTTTTTGGCCCCCTTCCAACTCAAGATATTCTGTGATTCTATAATTATATGATTCTTCTAAAGCTTAATTTTCACTTCAAAGAATAGCTGAAAGAGTCCCCTGTTACAAATACCAGAGATAATAAAACTGCCTGCCTTATAAATGAATTGTCAGTTTCAAAAAGACCATTAATATTGTGTGCATTTTGACAGGAACTGACTGCTACCTTATTCTCACTTCAGTTTCTGATAGAGTCATAAAAGGAATTTAAATGAAATATGATTGTGGGCATTATGATAAATACTTATGTTTTAAATGTATGGGGTTGGTTGGTTTTATGTGATTTTGGGTTTTGATGTTCAAATTGGATACTAATATCACTGTTGGTTTTTTTCATTTTTGATGTGTTATTGGACACTAGATTTACTAGTTTACTGTTACTCTTGATCCATAACAATAAACCTGAATGTGACAGCAACGAATAGCAGCCAAAGGAAAAAACTGATTCACATTTCAAGCAAATCTAATTGCTACTAACAGCTGGAAACCAGAAGATACCCATATTTCCAAAAATTAATTAAAAATTAAACAAATTTAAAATTTCCTTATATTTTGAGGCCATAAATAATTAATGATCATAAAAAAAAATGAAGTGAGTTCTCTATGGATACTTATATGAATACTTTTGAAAATCCTTTCTAGTCCATGGGTTTTAACTAGGGCTGAAGTTAACAAGTGCATGGAAACCTTTTGCACTAATATTCTGTTAGATAAATAGTTTGCTCCAGGTAATAGTTAAAATATTTTAAATCTGAATCCCAGAGAAGATGATTCTCACTTCAGAGTGATTATTTTTTATTTCATTGCCACTGCTTTCTCCACTATGAGAGTACCTTTTTTAGTCAGTGCTATAAGCACAGAACTATAATGAAAATACAGAGAAGACGTGCAGCAGCACTAGTGAAGTAAATCTGGTGATTTTAGCATAGTCTTTGTAATCAAATACTTACACTGATTGATACAATGGTCTGCAAATTTTATCCCTGTGTACAAGGTCAACCCTTTGCATTGCAATTAGGACAACACAAAGAGTTGACCAGAGAGCATGAGATAGCCATAGCTGACTGACTGTGTGTGCCTGAAAGAAAACTTTCAGGGCACAAGACCACTGATGTAACATCTGTTGACACTGAAGTTGCTAAATCTGTATCTGTGGCTTTGGCTGTGCTCGCCTTCCTCCTCCCCACGCCTCAGATGCAGTTGTGAGAATCCATACAGATTTCCCAGCTCTAAGACAGCTGAGCTTGCTTTCAGAAGTAGGAAACTTCAAGGAGCTTCAGTGGATTTGGTCTTCTTTGTTGAAGATTTTCCAGTAAGGGCAGACTACTTGTGTAATTTTCTGTCTGCATGTGGTGGTACATCCTCCCGCTCCTCAGGCCTGCTCTATGATCTCAGGAGTTCCTGATAAGCCTTAACCAAACCAGCAGAGCAGTGAAGAACCCCTTCAGAAGACCCCCTTCATGTTACACACTGCAGGTGCAACTACACAGCTCATAAACTGAGCTGCTGTCATCCCTACTAAAGAACAGAGAAAGAAAAAAGAAAGCTTAATAAAGCTTAATACAGCAATGAGAAATTAAAATTAGAAGTAGTTATGAACTACTAAATCATAGACAAAATTCCATTTCCATGAAAGACTCTATTTTAACTGACCCTTGTTAGATGTAATTGGTAATAAAAATAGCTAGATGTGTAACAGCTGTATCTCCTGACCACATCAAGGGTGTATGGAGCCACTAGATGCTCACAGGATGGTCTCAGTTCATAAGTACCTTCATGAACTCTTGGGGAATCCATTTTCTCCAAGGTATTACAAATTACTATGGAGAGGAACATGGATTGCTATTCTTACCTTGTAGTGGTCTTTTCATGACTGGTTGTGAGAACTATGTTGCTAGCTTTCTGGTTTTTTGGGTTTTTTGTTGTTTTTTTTTTTCACTCGCAAATTTATTTAGCACTCAGTGCACTGAACCCTCATAGAAGTATACAGAACTGCAATGGCAAAAATATTAGCATCAGCCTTCTTACCAACTGTAACAAGCAGCTGATTAATATCTGCAGTTGTTGTGTCCCATAGCTTTATCAGTGCAAATCTATATGGACCATAATCTAGAACACTTCTACCATGCTTCATAATACTGAAATAAATAAAATTTAAAGTGAAAAATAATGAGCATACCAGTATTTTAAAAAGTAGTACCAATTTCTTTATTAGTGACCTGGTTGTTTACAGAAATGACAGATATTCATTTGAAAAAAAATCAACTCAAAGATTATTTTCATACCATGAATGAGTATGCAAAAGTGCAATCAGAACACTGCTTGTGTGCCTCTAAATATAATAATGCTTCTCATAGGAGCGTGAATACAGTCTTACAAAATATCCTTGAGGTTTGATTTTTTGCAAATAAAACCCAAATGGCCTCTCAGTATAGTTCCAGCTGAAGGGCCAATTAGCTGTATTTTAGAGATGCTTTCAAGATATTTTGATTTTTGCTAACTTTGTCACATGCTCTTTCTGTAATACAGCCTGATTGCAGTTCCAGCTAAGGTTGATATAGATGTTTCCTTCACGATATTTTTGACAGACATTGTAAAGCAGAAATCTTCCATATTAATACACTTTTCTTGCTGATTTATCACTGTAACTAATCACAGATTAATATGAAGGTTAGCCACCTACAGGTGAACGCGAGTGTTACCGGTGAGAGTTTTCATTTGGAATCTTATGTACAGTAACTAAAGAAGTGTCCATTTCACAACTAAAAACCCATAACATGAATAACCGCTCTGATACTCCTCAAGATTCCTGGATACCACCACAATCTTTACTACCTGCAGCCTGTGGATCTCTGTGGTTTTCTGTGTCTAGTAGTCCTCATCCCTTTCTCCCCTCCCAGAGGAGATACAACATTCAGATTCATAGATTCATTCAGATTCATTCATTCAATCTGATTCATTCAGAATCAGAGCTATAACATGCCTGAATGATACAACATTCATTATATACTCTACAGTAGGAGTGTACTTTCTTCCTCACTTAGGCCATGTCCAGCAAGAGAGGCATATTTTTACTCTAAGTCAAGGAAAATCCCATAGTTTCTCCTTTTTGTCATTCAACTTTAGGAAAAGTAAGAAAGATAAATTGAAATATTCATGTTTCAAATAATTATCACAGGAGTTAGGAAAGGACTAGGAGTAATTTAAGCAGATTTCTTGAAATGTTGCTCTTTCAAGGACATAGTTCCTCGTATTTCCAGAAATGCGGTAAAGAACCTTGTGCAACCTAAACTTGCCCCAGCAGAACTTCAGGCCATTCCCTTGGGTCCTGTCACTGAGCACCGCAGAGAAGAGATCAGTGCCTGCTCTTTCTCTTTGCCTCGTGAGGAAGTTGTAGACTGCAATGAGGTCTCCCCTCAGTCTCCTCTTCTCGAGGCTGAACAAACCAAGTGACCTCAGCTGCTCCTCATATGGTTTCCCCTCAAGGCTCTTCACCATCTTTGTGGCCCTCTTTTGGACACTCTAATAGTTTGATTTTTTTTTTTTTATAATGTGGTACACACAGTACTCGAGGTGAGGATGCACGAGTGCAGAGTAGAGCAGGACAATCACCTCCTTCAACCAGCTAACAATGACACCAGGACACGGTTGGCCCTTGCTTCCAGGGCACACTGCTGACTAGTATTCAACATTCTCCAGTCTGTAAGTACATTCAGGATACCCCCATCCCAGGTGCAAAATCTGGCACTTGTCTTTGGTAATTGCCAAGCTCTCTAATTTTCTTGATATTAGGCTCAGCCATTCTGACAGGCTAGATCATGAACTGATTGGGTCTTTGCTCTAATGTGGTAGTGTTATTCTTATGATCTGTGACAAAATATTCAAGACTCCAAACAGGCTTGATCAAAACACCCTTGTCACATTTCTCAGTGTTTTTTTTAGACTTCAACTGTAGCATATAACATTTTTTTTTGTGAGGTTTTCTTCCACTTTAATTGATTTTGCCTATAGCTTTTCTTTCTTCTTTTTTTAATCTAGCTTTTCCTCTGTTAATCCAATACAGCTAAATTATTGATGACTTTATCTTTCTGATTCATCCTCTGAAATGGAGTCAGAGAACAGTTATGTCCAAGTGAATTAACTACAGTCAGCTTAGTTTTGAAAGGTTGCAGAGCTCTCCCTCAACTCTGTTTCAAGAATTAAGACAAAACACTCTGATTCACAGTAAGTGACTGTTGAATATGCAGACAAGGCCTGTACCAGGAATAGAAAAAAGGAAAAACTGTAAAGTATTGATAAGTTGCACAGCCAGAGCTCAATGGAAAAGACTTATTCTCAGACTTAGACATCTAAAATTCCTACACAAGTTTTATTAAACTGCATCACTTATATTTTCAGATCCTTAGTGTTGTAACACAGAGTCACACACCTAACACACTGTGCCTGAGTGGTCATATTGTTTGTTTTTTAACTGACATCTGCTTTTCTCAAGGACTCAAGGACATTCCTCTTCTGAGAACTGGACTGGCTCAAGATTTCTGCAGGGAGCTTGTAGAGTACATTTGCCTTTATGACTGTGAACATCTAAGAAATGGTCATACATTCATTTAATTTAGATGGCACCATTTTCTTTATATACGTCATTTTTAACAAGGCTAATGGTTCCCGGAAAACAGAGGCAGAACATCTATCCAAGTAAGTTAGTTCATGGATGGTTTGAAGGATGATAAATCTTCAAAGATCTTCCATCCTGGACTTCTCAATCTGTGTCCATGGCAGCAAAATAGGGTAAGTCCTTACAGGATTCTCAATTACTCAGTGATAAACCTATTAATGGCTACCTCTAAGTGGCAAAATACTTGTTATCTTGAAATAGAATATGTTTTACTTTCAAGACAGAATCCTTTGTAACACTAAGAAAAGGTACATCAATGCACAAAAGCTTTAAGAGACTCTCTAAAAATTCACCTTTTGGAGAGCAAGAGAAAGGAGCGAGCCCAGACACAAACTTCCATGAAATAGAACGGTTCATTTAAGAATCAAAGCTTAGCCAGTGCCATGCAAGGACCCTATTGCTGCTCTTCCAGGTGGTTTGTGCAACAGGAAGCATTCTTGATTTCGTAGAATATTCTCAGTTAGAAGGGACCCACAAAAGTCATCGAGTACCTCTCAAACTGAATGGCCCTTATGAGGATCTAACCCCACAACTCTGGTGTTATTAGCACCATGCTGTAACCAAATGAGCTAATCTTCAGGTATATAGTCCTTCCTTATGCATTATTTAACATCTATCAAGTCACTGTGAACATCATACTGCCTTTGTTATCACAGTAGTGCCTGTGTGCACACTACTTTCTTCAGAGGTGAAGATGCAATACCAGCTTCAAATCAATGTCATGTCAGGAAAAAACACACAAACAAGCCAGTTGGTTGAAATTCACTTAGTATATTGTTACTTTCCACCCTAGAAGGTGAGGGTAGCCCAGATTTTTGTTAATGGATCTCTTGGGGTAGATTAAAGTGAAACAACATTGAACGATCATTGTAAATATATACATATGTAAGTTTTATTTTAGAACAGTTTGGTTGCATTGGAAAGAAGGTATGTGGCTTATTTTGGTTATTATTTTCTAAAGTAACATAGCAATATAAAAGCATAAAATAAGAGAATGTATAAGAAAAAAAAGAAGGGAAGAAAGGATAAGGCTAGAAAAGATGTCACCACCTGGAGAACTCACACGCCTTGGTTGTTGCACTTTTGATGTCGGTTGGTCAAAGTGGTGGTCACAGACTGGATTCATCGGGCAGCAGGAGAAACTCACAAAACACACCATTCAATGGGTTAATATTTATGCTCAGGCTCGATGGGAACACCCTGGTACCTCCACTGGGGCTGGCATTTCACACTGAATGACGTAATACTGTGGATCAAGGACACTTCAGAAATCTTTTGCACCTTCTAAGTCTCTAGAGCTGCTTATTAAATCACTGCAGTTGAGTTCATTATGGCCTGTGATGGCCCATCAGCAGAGATGAGCACCTTCAGGCTACGTGTGAATGTTTGGGTACTTCCCCAGCAGGGGAGTGAACTCCACAGCTGAGTTCACTTGTGTAAGGACAAAGCAGTAGTTCCCGCAGCTTGCAGGGTTTGCCTCTTTACGTGGGCAAATTCATTAACCTTTTCGTGTAGATTGGAGCCATGGAAGCTTGTTAGGAGTTGTATCGTAACGCAGGTAAACAGTCAAACATTAGTGGGGAACCAAGGCAAAAAAGACAAAGTAAGCAAATTGTTGAAACAAATAATAGAAAAGAACCAAATAAATTCAAATTGAGGAGGAAGAAATCTCTTCCTCAAAGAGACTGCAGGATAATTATGATTAATCACAAACTCCTATTCTTGAAGTAGATTGACACTGTTTATCTAAGGATCCAGAAGAGAGGGAAAAGCAGTTTCCCTCTAGAGAAAGATTATACTCTAGAGAAAGATTATATGGATTATACTGTTGTAATTTAAATTCGACTAACAATAAATCCTTAGTTCCATGTTAAAGATGTTCTCCCTTTGCCCATGATATGATTCTGAGTTTAAACCTATTTCAGAATTAAGTACTTGGAACTGGTAAATAGTAAACATATCTGAATGTTTACTATCTTGTCCCCACTCTCCTTCCCAAAAAAGAGAAAAAAGGTATGAGGACATCCAGTACTCAATTTTAACATCTTCCTTGATATTTTTGGGCAATACTGATATACAACGAAATAGATATAAGTGGCTCAGGAATAATATTAAGGTGCAAACTGGGAAAAGATTTCAAGCTGTAACACTCAAGTCCGTAACAGTTTCCTAAATAAGGAAGTTAGGACAAGGAGCTAAAACTTTTAATGATTGTTCCCCAAAAATTTATCAAATTGATTTTTTGTCAATGCAGAAGTGATATTGCAGGATACTATTTTCAGCCTGTAATGGGTGATTGACTTTTCTTAATTCTGAGGGCATAATGAAGGAATAGTTGAATTATGTTTTTGTATCATGCTTTTATATTAAATTTCTATCTCAAAATGTATGCTTCAGGGCCTCCCAAAAGAACCGCCAGGTAAAACAAGGGTTTCCCTTCCTGACTACCAACACCCTCCCACCTGCACATCTTAAGTGGGGAAAATATAAAGAGGAAAATTGTCTTTTGAAGTATTAGAGTTTTCTACAGCTAAATCCAAAAGAAACCACGTTAATGATTCCAGCAGAATTACAGTTCTGTTGTTATTTAGGAGTGCTTTTTATTTAGCTGTAAATGAGAGTATCAGAAAGACATTAAGGAACAAATTTTATCCAGTTCAAGTTGTCAAGAAAACAAGATATATTTTCATTTTGTGGTTTGCCTTTCTGTCATAGAATGTAGTCTATTTCTGAAGGAATGAAGGTCAAGAAAGATATTTTAATGTCTTCTAGTTTATGCTATAAAACTAGAATTTTCTGCATAAAGAATGAAGGCAGTCCTTGCTGGCTTCAGGGAGGAAATTCTCAATCAGCCTGGATGGGAAACTCTAGCAGCTCTAGAATTCCATGTTTTCTTGATGCATCATTTACAAATGTAATATCTAAAATAACGTACTGAGTAGGGGAAGTTACTCATATAAAGTAACAATAAGTCTCACACACATTTGACTCAGACCCAAACACTCCAAAACATGTTATGAATGTAAACTTCTGCTAAAACTGCCCAATGTTCTCCATTGTGCTTCAGAGTAAGAGTTCACCTTTTCTGAGTCACGTGGAAACAAGCGACATCCCACTGTTTGAATACTGTTTAAATGGTTGGATGCAATAATGGTGGTTCTGTTTCTTCTTCATTGTGTGGTTTATCGACAAGAACCAAGTAGCAGAGGCAAGGCGATAGGGTAGAAGACCCTTGACTCTCCCTCCGTGTTCCTAGAAATCATTTTCAGCAGAGATTTTCTTGTAGAGATTACTTACTGTTTCAATCCAGTGTGTGTCAAATGGCATAGACATACCCATTCAATGCCTTTTATTGCTCAAAATAAAGATATTGGCGTTTTTTAACAGTAGTGAGGCTCTTGCAACAATGAACTCCCTAAAGTGTTGAACTGGAATCCCAAAAAAATAAATACTTTGCTATTTTTTTGGAAAATTTGGATTTACGTATCAATATAGAGCTTTATTTACCAGCAATACTGTAAAGCTTTTAGATACCTAAACTCATCTCAGCTAATTTTGATTCTCTCAAAAAGAGTTGCTTAAATAGCTTGTGCCTATTCACACAAAGGAGCAGCCAGTGATAATTACAATTAAGCCTCTTCTAGTAACATGCAGATACTTATGGCAAAGCTCATGTAAAAATGCACAGTAAAAAACAGGCTGAAATGAATATAATTAATTGCACAGGGCTCTAAAGACTTACTGCAAATTCTTCTCTTTGTGCCAAATAGCTACTAAAAGTCCTTGATGCTGCTATTAGTTATCTGCAAGCTGTTCTAGTGGTTTCCAAATGTTTGTGATTCCCAGCTATGTTTCTAATGTGCAAAATAACAAAGTCCAGTGAAATTGTTAGTTTTTTAAAATGCCAAGTTTGAAATAACCCAGAACCCTCTTTGTTCAGTATGTTACACCTCCATTCCCATACCTACAAGCAGTATGGCTACATAATTATACTTTCCCCAACACTTTTTTTTTCACTTCAAGGTTTTTTTGTGAGTCTTGAAGAATACTGATGCTAACTCTTCTGTCTCTGTATTTTAGTACCTCAAACTACCATAATTTGAAGTGTAGCTTTTCAGTTCTCATTTTTGTAGGTATTGGTCTATGTGGACTTTTACAAAACCTTAGTCACAGAATCAAGTCCACTTTATAGGTGTGGCAGGTGGTTTGCATGACAGTCAAGAAAACTAAGCCAGTAAAGGTAAAATAACAAACCCTCTTCACTAATACATTATTTTTTAAATTTGAATTTTATTGGAATGAGTTTATATCCATGCCTCTATTTTTTTTTTTAACTGAATTTCAGAATGATTCTGAAATCTAAAAATAAACATTTTTATAAACTTTCTGTATGGTATGGTGCTTCTTCCTGCCTGAAATGAAACAGTTCCTGTGAAACAGTTAAAATTTTTAACGACTGGATAATTGGAAGATAAGTATTCATGAAAGGTTGCTTCTCATCAAAACTGTATTGCTAGTACATTCTTAAGTTTATTCATAAACCTCTGCAAGAGACCCAAGTTCTGAACCATGGAACTATTTGTATTTATTTATATTTTTGAATTGCACTATTACCAGTTTGATGATGTTTACTAGAAACAATCATATATGGAAAAACCTGAATCATTTGCTAAATCTAAAGATAGGGCTATTTCCAATGAACAAGTAATTTTCATCTGACCAAATTTTTCATTGCTATATCAATTTAGTGCAGCATTCATTGTGAAGAAAAGGCTAGTTTTCCCAGATTCTATGCTAAAATGGGCAAAATTTTGGCTTAAATTAATCTAGTCAAATTATTATCTCTGTATCTTATGTATTAGCACAGTGACTGCCCAAGAAATCACTGCCCCAGACCCATCCCATGTGGCAAAATAAGCAAAAGAATAGCAAATGAATACCTTGATGCTCTGTTCTTTTTTTCAGCTGTGTTATAGAACACTAAAAAAAGACCTTTAGATAATGATTGTCAAATAAAATGTCTGCCATTTATGATAACCTACCATAATTAACAGCTGTAGTTAAAACATTACACATTAAAATGCAGAAAAGAACTTCAATAACAGGTATAAATTCAAATGATATGACCAGGACTCTTGAAGATCATCTTCAGTCAGGGTTGCTTTTTATTTTAGGAATAGAAGATACATCACTGCGTCCATTTCAGGAATACATCAAATGAGTTCTTCACCTCTACTAGAAAAAAGTTTCATCTTAAAGAACATGAAATTACTGAAAATGCCATAAATTAATCAAACTTTCATCTAAAACTTAAACCAGTCATAAGCCAATTAGTTCAAACAGTCAGTGGGAAACAAAACCCCTTATTTCAATATTTTTAGCATTACGAAGTTCCAGAAAAACCAGCCAGTTATCATTAAAATGTCAGCCAAAACATGTAACAGCTGGAGCTCATTTCACTCTAACTCTCAAGCATTTTGCTCAAAGCAGTTTCCTACACTCCCTAATAATAGAGGTATGGGCAGATAACAACTTAGGTCATGACTTAGGTGTTTATGTCTTTCCAGTGATTACAGAGGAAAGCAAATAAGCAAAATAGCTTAGACAAGACGTTTAAATTTGATGGTTAATGCTAGGTAAGAGTAATCCTTTTTCCATTATCTACTATTTTTTTTCAGATATTTCTTTCTAAGGAACTTATTACATTAGATCTGACTTTGTACTTTCTATGTACGTGAGGTATTGGCACAGTGATATACAGCAGTATACTGTCTTTTGCCTGCCTTTGGCAAAATATAAAATATTTCACAAAACAGTCTAGAATAAGATGCTGGAGTAACTATTCCCAATGGAGTTATATCAGTTTCAAATATCAAGGGATTTTTTTAGTATTAACCTCATCTGGAAACATATTAGCCATTCTAGAATAAGCCAAGCAGAATGGTAAAAAGCTTCTCAAAGCCAAATTAGCTAATGCCTGAATTAAGAGTTATAGAGCACTCTCTGGATGGTACTAATTAGTGCTCTCTAAATCACCCACATACATCTATTGTAATTTTAACTGATGCTACACTAGCAAGAATTACAGTTCCTTCAAAGCTATTTGAATGGTGTCTATCCTGTGTTTTGCAGTACAGAAATGCCCACAGGCACACATATTAGAATCTGGATTGAAGCTATGAGAGGGGTGAGTTCAGAAGCTTTCTACTGAACTGAGCAAATTCTTTTTTCAGTTTCTGTTCTGTAATGTCATTCTGTCTTCTGTTCATAATGTCTTCTGTTCCGTTCTGTAATGTCATTCTGGGAATTTCGTAGATAAATGGGGGAGAACAATTTGGTGACTAAATTAGTACTAAGAGCTCCAACAACATGAGCAGGTCTGCAGTAGTGTGCTTTGTAAGAAACACATGGGTACTTCAGTTTACTCATCTTAAAGTCTCTGTTCTGAAAGGCTGTGCAGCCTTGCTGTGCTGTTCTGTCACTTGCAGATCTTTCTGCTTGGAAAACTCTGTTTAAGTCATTATTATCCCTTCCAGAGGTTTTCCCAGACAAAGGTACTGCAACACTTCAGATGCCCTCAGGGATCTCCAACTCTAATTATTTACATGAGTGAGATTTTAAGACCCTAAGAAAGATTTTACATCTCTAAGGGAAATATATTGTAAAGGTTTTAAAGGCAGTGCCGAAAGACTTCAAAAGAATTCCCCACCAAGTGAGACCTGGCAATGCTAGCTCAGCCAAACTAAAGTGGAAAAAGCTGGAATTTTAACTTTAACTCTGGGAGCTCTTGCTTTTGCCTATTTTTGCCATGATCTTTAATTCTACTTGTATCCTGTGATTTAGTATTTTATTTAGGCTCCAAATAATGAAAAGCATTTGGACCCGAAATCTCATCAACATATCCAATAAAATGTTATTAAATTCTGAATATTTCAAATATCAAATAGTTTAGGAGACTTATGTACTTTTAAATATTTAAATGTCAATACGTAAAAAATATATTTTTGAAGTTTAAGGCAAACTGTCACACAGCTGAATTATTTTCCATGTCTAACTATTAATTCACCTGTTATTTCTTTACAAAATATTTCATTTTGGCTATAGTATAGATATATAGTTCTGAAAGTTGTTTGAGAAACTAATTTTGTTATCGAGCTTCTTTGTGGTGAGATAACCATGGGATAATCTGTTTGCAATTTGATGAAAGTATATTTTAAAAGAGAATTCTAAATCTGAACAAGTTGAATCAACTGTAAAATTATTAAAATCACTTAGGTCATGGGAATAATGACTACATGTGTGAATTCAACTTAACCAAGTGTACTTGATCTAATTCAGTGCTGGTTGCAAAGCAAAATGGAGCTCCTCAGTGGAAAAAAAATGGCCAAAAAGTGACCTAAATATGCAGGTAACAATATACTCAGACTAGATGTATTTGTAAAATATTAAGAAAAAAATAAAGCTGATTGAATACTTTTTTTAAATAAAAAATTGTCAGGGTCCAAAACCAAAAAATTTTTCTAAGTAGCTGTATTCCAGACCTATCTTCCCCGACCTGAACCTTTAATTCAGGATACTAATCTGCAAAAAAACCCACAAACAAACCCCCCAACCAACCAACCAACCAACCAACCAACCAACCAACCAACCAACCAACCAACCAACCAAAAAGAACCCCACAACCCCCTCGCCACACACAAAACAAACAAAAAACCCCAGACAAACAAACAAACAAACCAACCAACCAACAAAATCAAACAAAAAAAAACCCCAAAAACCCCCCCAAAAACCAAACTAAAACAAATGAAATACAAAGCAAAGCAAAACACCCTTTTCAGAGCCATGTAAATGTATCTTTGATGTCAACTGTCATAATGCAATTGCTGATTCTGGGTCTACAGACAAAATATGTACCTCAGGGTCATTGAGATAAGGATCTACAGATATCAAAAGTGAAGAATAAATGTTTGAGAGCAGGAAATCCCCACTAATGTTGAAGCAGTACATGAATGTATAAAAATACTAGCACTTTTTGAAGTCCATAAAAGGTTACAGTGCTCTCCCTGTAATGTCATTCTGGGAATTTCGTAGATAAATGGGGGAGAACAATTTGGTGACTAAATTAGTACTAAGAGCTCCAACAACATGAGCAGGTCTGCAGTAGTGTGCTTTGTAAGAAACACATGGGTACTTCAGTTTACTCATCTTAAAGTGACATGCATTATTAATTCTTATTCTCCAGACAGTTTATAAAGGTGATTTAACAATCCTGCCATGCTATGCATCATAATTTTTACTTTACCAAATAACTGTATTAAATATAACAGGGACAAAACAATAATTTTTATGTGTTCTCATTGTGTCTGCCAAATACTGTCCCAGAAAGATTCACTGTACCTGACCAGACTGAGATTCCCTGCAATGATTTTGTTAGTGGATAGTCAGACAAAAACTTTCAAAGATCACCATTATCTTCACACTCAACTCTTTTTATTGTAATTTTCTTCTGTTAGTTTGTTAGAGGTTATATTTTTAAAAGTACATTTACATTCCATTCCTTTACATGGGACAGAATTTTTCCACAATAAACCAGTGGAAGAAAAGAGATCTTCCTTCATGACTACATTTAATTTTTTTTTTGCTTAAGTAACAAGAAAAAGAGGTTTTTGTTAATAGAGGGTAATATCAGCACCATATCAGTGGGGATGTTCCCAGAGATATCAAAACCGGGAGTGCGTAGCACAGACTGAAGAGACTCATTCCTTCTCACGACTGCACAGCACAAATAAATCAGAGCCATTTACCAATCAGGAATATTACATACCAACTTTTCTTACTCACAGATTATAGGATTTCAAGTTTTATTTCTCTCTGAAACCATGATGATGCATTTTTTGTTTTTTAACATTTTTCTTAGTACTCTACAGAAGTGACTTATCTTTTCCTCAAAAGACATATCTCCAGCACCCTGAGAATGCCTCAGAGCCTGTATTTTCAGTAATTTTCAGTCACTTTGTGATTTCTGCATAACGATATTTACTTCTATTCTGTTTGTTTGTCTTTCTTTTGTGTAGAAACTACATACAGTGGATCAGAGGACAGTAGGCAGTTTTAATACTGCCTCAGATAATGCATCTCTGAGTGACGTAATGAAAGAGCAGCCATGTGAAGCATCTGAATGAACATCATGGCCATATCCACCACCCTACAAGGCTTTCTAATTGTCTTTCTCATACTCTTGAGTGAACTTTTTAGATTCTATAGGGACAATAGTATAATGATGGTTTCCACTTCTACTCAGTACTGTTTGAAAACCAAGCTAGCAAAATTGTAATGTAACAAAGATGTATTTATTTTTTATTGAAGAAAAATAATTTGCTGCTTTTAAATTCAATGTTAATTTTCCAACTATGGCACAATAAAATGACATTCCATAAAGATAAGAATACAGCTTAATCTGATAAAAGGGTTTAGATAACAGGCTCTTCAACTCACACTTCAAGTTGTACAATCTTGCTGCTATTCAGGCAAACCTAGCCTTTCAGTCAATGAATTAGTGAGGATTTTGTAATGGAGATGAAGTTTTACAGACTTTCAGTAAAACTCTTCTCAAGAAAGTACAAACAGTTTCTCCTTCCTTGTTTTCTCTTGCAAGCAAGTTGCACTTTGAGCACAAGTAGAGGAAATTCCAAGTTTCCCATGCTATCCTGGAAAAGAGTCTACGAAAGCCTTAGACTTTCCACTTATAAAGCCATGCCAAAATCTTAGTTCAACCTGCTTAAAGAATAAATTTGTACTTGTATTCAGTCTTTATTCATCTTTAATTATGTTTCAGTAACCTTTGGTGTTTATTTATGTTCCTGAATAAGAAATAATACCTTCTTTAGGCAGTATTTAAAAAAAGGTTTTACATGGTGCACATAAATATAGCTTAACCACTGACAGTAATTTCCCAAAATGCTACACTCTCTTCATGCACAGTAAAATATGCGTTAAAGTTCATGTACTTCATTAAAAATGAACAGGAGTATAATTTTGTTCTTTTCTTCTGAAAACGGCTTTTAATATAATGTGGATTCTTTTACTTATAATCTCTTTCAAAGCAGGCACTTTAGGATACATGCAAAACATGCTATTCCGGAGGGGCAAATGTCATGCTTTCCTCAAACCTCCCTTATGACAACAACACTGAATAATAGCTACAGGTTTTCATTAGTGGGTCAAACCACATTAATGAGGTCACTGTCTTCTCTGCATTTAACCCAGAAATAGCAGCACTGAGAATCAATTTGACTAAGGCTAGTCAGTTCAGTGACAGAACAAAAAAACATGTTTTCCCTGAATCTCATTCCATATCTCTAAACTAGGCTGTTTCCAATTTAATGGTTTAGAAAAAGGAACATGTAGGACATTCACAAATACCATTTGATTGTCTGTCTTACTTTTAAATATTTCTTTACAGAATAGTGGTCATTTTTTGTTGAAATAATCACATGCAAACAGAGATACAAAATCAGTGAGGTGAGACAAATATCTGCAATTTATGCAAGTACATTTCCTGAACAGTTCCCTGAATGAGGCTTTTCTGAAAGATTTGCCTCTTGCCTTAAGAACTGCTGATATGCCACAGAAAGTCTTGAAGAAGAGGATACAGGAGATGTAAGAAGATTCTTAAGGAATTTCTCTCATGTGTATCGACTATTTTTCTGTAATTCTAAGACTTTTTTTGTTTGTTTTTTTTTTTTTTTCTCATAAAGAATGCATACTTTCCCAGTTTGGGTTTGTTGTTGTGTTTTGGGGGGTTTTGGATATTTTTTCTATTTCTTTTTTTTCGTTTTTGTCTTCCTTAATAAAGAATGATCTGAGATTTTGGTATGGTCTTCAGATTTATTTCACACCTAAAGGTTTATATCATTCTCTCCAGTCTGTACTGGTATTATACTTCAATATTTCTGTTCACTGAGTGTTCAGAAGCATAGAATTAGTATTTGGATGGTATTCAAAAGGTTGGTCTTACAGAGCCTTTTGCAAAGCTTTTCTCAGAATTTGTGGCCATCAACATATTCTATGTGTAATCATGAAGAAAAGGCTGGGTATATAAAAATGCCAGGCACAAACAAAAAAAATACACGATTATGCAGTCTTTAATTGCAATGTGATGCAGACACACCGGAAGCTGGAGAAAACTTCCAAGTTTCTGTTAAACTGGTATGTCCTAATGTTGTGTGGTTAACCACACAGCTCTAAAGTATCTTTTAGAAAGTATTTATTTCACATATAGTTTCCTAACAATTCTGTGCACAAAGTAACAAAAATAAATTCTGGTTTCTGCTTATTTAAGAATCTTTCATCTGTGAGTTAACATTAAGTTTAAACAATGTACTTTCAATACCTCAACATTTCACCAGTAGAAGTTGAAGAGCGAGTGGCTATAACTGAGTCAATGGGAGACTTTCTTTCATATGTATCAATTCCACATACTGTGTTGATAAAAGGTATTTTTTCATACAGTTCCCTTAGAAGAATCTTTCCGTATATTTAATCAAGGGATAGAGGTGGTGTTTTCCCAGATCTTACGAAAGATTTACCAAAAGTTCTCCAACTTCAAATGTCTCCTGGGAACCCTCAGACTTCCCATATATTTCTAGGTAAATATCTTCCCATGTTTCTTTTGTGACTATGAGGCTTTTAAGTTTAAATGTTTTCATTATTTACTTGATTGATATGTTCCCAACATTTTTTTAAGAATTAAGCATCTGAGAACTGTGGCCTATATAAGTGGTTTCTTAGAAAAACAAAGCACCATTTGAAATAAAGGGAAATTCTCTAACCTGATGAATCTTCTTGGAAAATCTTTGAGATGTACTGTAAGTAACAAACGCTACCACTTCTCAAAGAATCCTATTAATCTTTTAGAGTTAAAAGTGTTGGGAAGCTAAATGCAGTTGTCTTTTTCATCTGTTTCTATAATAATTCTTTTCACCTCAAAGTGCTTCACAAGCTGAGCCTATTTCCCTCGTCACAGAATAAGGATCTTCCAGTTTGAAAAAATCAACTGCTACTTAAAACAAATAGAAACATCAGAGATACTTGAAGATAGAACTTGAAACAACTTCTTTTTAAAAGGACAGAAGAAATTTCTGGGATACTTTTGCAAACACATTAAGGATATTCATTTGTAAAATCATAAGAGATGTGAAAAAATATGCTCAGTATCAGAAATTTTCAATTATTTCCTATAAATTAGAAAGCAGTGATAGGTGTATCTTCTCTGCCATTTATTGCTTAATTGGTATGATAACAAAGCTGTTCTGTCTAGATTGGCTGTATTATTCTTTTATATGGATTAACATACAACGCTGCAAAATGACCACCAGAGAAAAAAAAAATTGAGCTAAGAGTTCTGCAGGTTTCAGGGATTTTCACCTCCAACTGTGTATGAGGAGAGAGCACTGCCCTAATTCAAGTTCTAGTTATAAAAGAGGGGATAGTGTACTAGAAAGGTAATACGTCTGCTTCCCTACAGTTGCCACATTAAGACAAAATAAATTAAACCATTAAACCCAAGCTTTCAGGATGGTATTTAACTGCCCTGTAGTAGGTCAGGAAGTAGCAGATGTCTCTAAATGGACTTTTGCTCCAAACTAGTTAGGTTTACAATATTTATTAGGGAGAGGATTACATCAGTACTGCATAAGATTTACTGTAAAGATTGATATAGATTTTCAACCCAATTGCTTTTTTGTGCTGTCTCTCTTTCAAATGTACTAATACACAACACTTTCTAGACAAATATTTAATATTTGAATTCTGGAAATTACCTGCTGTGTAAAACTGATTCGGTTCTGAAGTTGTATCTAAGAGAAAAAATTAGTTCCTAACTAGAAAAGACTATCTGGGGTTTTGTTTTTGTTTGGTTTTGGTTTTTTAAGTAAATTCTGCATATTTTGTACTTACAGAAAGTGCTGTCATCACGTATTTCACAGCAGTTTCCATGGAAACTCTGTTGCATTTCTTTGTGTGTCTGTGTTGGTTTTTGATTTGATACAGTAACAGCTGGTGGTCATCCTGCAAGTTAAATTAAATAAAGAGTTCATTGATTTTACTGCCCTCGTAGTCTCTCTCTCTCTCAAACATTGACCTTCTCTTCATATATTGGCTAAGAAGCACATCATACTGAAGGGCATCTCTATATCCCCTGTGCATTCACTTGTGCCATATGAGCAAGATACACAAAGGAACATTAAATTATTGGTGGGACATGTGGAAATAAACTGAGCATTGAAAATGGCATTATGAGAGGGGTGAACCGGTACCTAAGCAAAAGATGTGGACTTTGCATATGGCCAAGAATAAATCAGTTTGGGTACAACATGAACTTCAACCAACCCTCAGATAAAAGTTTTTTAGTTCAAATAGTATTATAAACCAGTGTTTCAAAACAGTCTTGATATCAGGAATATCGCTTCATTTCATTTGTTGCCAACTAACGTAAATTTTTAGTTATGGTCTCAGGTATTGAAAATGAAAGAAAACAATTAGCTAGGAAAAAGCCACACATTTTCTGCTTGTTTCTCAGGTTTTGCTCCAGTCTACCACCTTCCTTTCCCTTTTTCTAGTTTCAATTTCCTTTGCTTTTGTAGCACAATTCATGCAATCCTTCCCACACCCTTTGGAGAGGCAATGGGCAATGCAAGAGGTTAAGGTTAGTGTGCAGCCATTTCTTTCTACTGCCATTTACATCTTACTCTTTTCCTCCACTGCTTCTCACTTCTTAATTATTGCCTGTGCTCCAGTGTGGAGCATTCACGGGCTGCTGTACACTTGAGGGTGACCTTGCCCTGGCAAGGGTCCGTTCATGGCCCCAGTCCCTCTGAGGGTGTCACTACCCCAGACCCTCCACAGGCTGCATTCTCTGTAGGTTTGTTCCTGTCCTACTGTGGGTTCATCCCTGGGACCAGTCCCTCAGGGCTATCCATGATCCAGCATGGGTTGCACATGGGTCGCCCATGGGTCACAGTGCCTCCTCTGCCAAAGCACAACTCCTTCCAAGAGTGCGTTTCCAGCATGTCTCCATCACTGGCCTCTCACACATTCCTCTTCCATTTCATTTCTGCAGACAGGCCTCTTCACATTTCTCCTCACATGTCCTGTTTTTGTGTCCTCCTGTGTCTTCTCTCACATCTCCTTCTGCTTCCCCCTTCATGTGGTGTCATGTACATCCTGCACCAATGTTTACCACCCTTTCTTAAACATGTCCAAGCTAGTGCGCTGTGTTCTCTGACAGACTGATTTTGCTGTATCCAGTGGGACAATCTATGTCAGTGGGACTCCCTTACTTTCTAAATTAATTTCTAGTAAAACTTTTGTCCCTTTTCAGATAGTCTTTTAGAAATAAGAAACTCGATTGGCAAAACAGCTGAAGTCCTTGGGATTTGCAAATCAGCAGAAGTCTGGGCATGTCTAAGTTATAACCATGACGGACTAAATTAAACTCATAGTGAATCAAACTTCATTTTTTATACATATGGTCAATACTGGTTCCAGATGCCTTCTACAGTCTCCTGTGACACCTCCAAAACAAGATCTCGCAGTATTCTCTGCTCAACCCAGCCCTCATCTTCTCCCCCTCTCAACTCAGAGGTAGAACTAGAGTAGATAGTGCAGGCTGCAAAGATTAGGGATCCTTACTTCGAACAATTATGAATTAATTTGTTTATGATCCAGACATATTTTCTGTCATTCCTGACATATATCTGTGCACATGGATTGGCACAAAGTTTAATGTGTAAGGAAATGCCTGCAATAACCTGGTAAAACTGAAAAATAAATGCTGTTTGGTGCCATTTTGGCAAGTGAGGATTTTGCACAACTTCTCCCACGCTACAAGCAACGGAAACTTTTCTTTATGTAAAATTATATAAATTTTCATTTGCTAATCCCCCACTGACTTTCTATCAATCACCCAAATAGTGGTTACAATAACTTTTTTTTTCTTGTTCTAATTTTGCTATTTTTTTTCCCACGGTTAAACATTTTAGGCATAATTCAGGGCACCTTTCTCCTTCTCTTCCCTCACCCCTGTCTTTCCTGCAGATCAACACCAAAGCAAGAAATCTGTGGGAATGAGACGAGCTAGGCAATTTTGTTAGGTGTGTAATAACTTCTTTTCTCTACAGGCATCACGACCCTCAAGAGGAATGAACTCACGACCTTTTACTCTGCTTATCAAAGGAACATCTTTATTACTGGCTGTAATATCACACAATAAAGTGAGGATATAAATTCTATACACAGAGAGATAATATCAGGTCTTATATTCACAGAAGACTAGATTAAGTTGAGGGTGACATTAGTTACTGCACTAAAGTCTGAAGATCTTTTACAGAAAAAAGAGCGTACTTTTATTCTCTCCCCTCCTGCACGTAGCTAAACTCTACATACACATATACCACGAGAGCTGGAAATTACTGGTCACTTTTCATTTGCGTGCTCACAGTTTATTATTTACTGTGTCTCTGACTGCTTCAGGTAAACATATCACTAAAATTAGAATAATATTCATTGTAGAATTATTTAATTATAGTCAACTGTCGCAGGAGGTCAGGTGCTGCTCAGCACCAGTATGCCACAACCTTCCTAGAGAGAGCGTCCGGCAGAGAACAGCTCTTTCCAGGGGCACTGGCAGGCCTCCCTGGGCAACAGGTGATTTCAGCAAGTGTAGCAATTTCTCAGCTACAAGTGATTCCAGCTCTTGTGGTTCAGCTCTTTGTGGGATCACCCAAGGCAGACTCGGGGACAGAGAGACAGGAGCCTTGTACAGCAGCTCCACAGAGGCAGCCTTTGTTATCCAGCCACCCTGCAAAAGTCAGGCCAGGGACAAGTACTCCTATAACTCAGAGGCAAAAGGGTGGGCTTTTTATGGGAAAGGCAGGGGGTGGGGTAGAAACCAATTAGCCAATGGGATACAGGCTATTACCATAAAGAAGCAAGGCATGTTGGGAATGGCTCTTTTAGTCACCATGACCCGAGGAAGGTTGCTTATGTCTGGGGAGATTTTTTTGGCACTACAGTCTCTCTCCTGCTAGGGAGTGCAGAGGGCTCCAGCCCTCCACAGTCAACTAGCTTTTTACAATGGTATGTTTATTGACTATGAGAATCAATCAGAAAAGATACTTTCTTTCCCTCCAAATTTTACTTGGTTTCTAAAAATCTAGTAGGATTACATGGCTAACAAATACTATGAAAAGAAAATTTTAAAAGTAGGTACATAATCTGAAAAAAGCTTAGGTTTCATTTGTTGCCAATGATGTATTTTATTTAAGACAATCTTTCTCTTTCAAGGGGCAATTTTAAAAACAATTTTACCCTGTTGGAAACAACAGTTTTATTCTACTTCCTGTACAGGGAAACAGGCCACACACATACTAAGTACAAATACTATTGCCACCCTGAAAATTTATTTTTTTAATTACTATTATTTATATTCAAACAGATGAGAATTTTTAAATGAAAGAGTGATTCTTCTGCAGACTTCTCTATGATATATTTGACTTCCTTGGATTATAGGGATGTAGAAGTACTTTTAGAGGTAGAGAGCAGTAACAAAGGTAAAGGGTCTGTTCTAAATTCTCTACTTTGAAGTTTAACTTATTAAACCTGAGAATTTACGCACCTATCCTAGTATCAGTGGAGAGATAAGTGACAACATACACAGGTTTTGAAAATTATGGCTGCATAATAGTTAAATGAATATGTGGGGAAATGTTCCTTGTGTGGGTATGCAGATGATTGCATGTTTTTTTTTAAATAATCAACTATGTCAGTATATCAGTATAAAAAGCATAAAAGCCTTAACCCTATTATTGTCATTGCTTCCTTCCTTGGCAACTACAGCCGTGAGAACTAAACCACCTTTCACTCTGCCACAAATTTTTTCAGGACTTTTTCTCTTCTGTATCAATGAATTCTTTTTCCCCAAAATATCTTATATGGAATCAAAAAAAAAAAATTGACTTATTCTTAAATGTGGTGAAAAGACTGTGCCACCCACAAAATATTAAGGATTCTGTACTATAATTGTGGGTGAGGATTTTATTACTGCAGTATAGCTAAAGCTGTTTAATATCATCTTTTCTCCTTGTCCATGAGAATGCTTAAAAAAAGTACTGAAGTTACAGATCTAGCAGTCTACTTGTGCAAATCACATAAAAAAGGACTGGAAGTCCAAGAACTGAGTGATTAGATGTATCCCATGTCCCTTTCAAATAGATTTCCATGCTAATTTTCATAATTACCAGATACTGTTTTAGATGCACAGATGCCCAAGTTTCTACATGTCTTGTAAGCAGTTACTAGACACCCACAGATAGACTGGAGGTGAGCACTTGATTCAACTGTGTCACCATGATCCTGTCCACTGGAAATCTGACAGAGGTTTTGTGTCTTTCTTTAATAGCTGCCTCTTTTCATCTTGATCTCATTCTAGTCTAAGTGAATATTTCTTCAGATATCTCTAATCTGCAGCTGTATAAACTACATATGGGAAGAGTAAGCTTTAGGAACACTATGCTATACTCTTCCATGAATGGTGCCATTGTGCTCTGAAAATGTCATAGCCTGAGACTGATAGATGCTGTGTATTTATCTTTCTAATTTGAAAAAATAGTCTTATATTGTAATAGCTGGTTTTGCATCTGTTAAAGAGCACAGAAACAGAAAAAAAAAGGATTTTTCACTGTACAAAGGAAATGTTAAGAAAAAAATAAACAAAAGGCAAAAAAGAATTCTTAAATAATAAATATATTTAATGTAAATGTCTTATCAGCAGTTTAGGTGTTTGTCGATCTCTCTGTTCATGCACTGGATAGATGATCTTACTGCTGAGTAGTAGACATGATTTATTCCATCTTTTAATCAAGTGCACGATCTACTGATAAGAGACAATGTTTAACAACTGAAAAACCTGACTGGAATCAGCTAGTCACATTTTATAACAAATTTTAATTTGGATCATAAATTGCAATGGGAGATCATTTCCTAAAGATATGAAGAGATGTGAATAGTTTGAGAAGACAAAATGTTCTTTTTTCTCTCTGAAAAAGTCATCTCACTCTACTACTGTTTAAAATCCTTATTTCTACACTTCTTAAAATTTAATGTATTTTATGAATGCTGTGATGTGATCCACAGGCATGAACTTTCAAATACTTTTGTAATCATGCATGTCAAGTGATTCTACAAAGATTTACAGGTTTCAAACCAGGATGGGAGTAATACTTTCCTTTGTAAATAGGTTTAATTCAATAAACCTAGGCTATTTCAGATACACAATGACTGCTCTCCGGACTGGCATAAATCTCTGTAGTTCAGCTGAAATCAGTATCCACAGTAGTGGATCAGTAGTGGATCATCCACAGTAGTGCAATCAGGGCTTTACAATGCTTTAACTGAAATCCCCACTCCAAACTCTAGAGACCAGACAACAGTGGTAGAGAACGTAGTTACTTAGAGTTAATAATGTGGTGAGAGAAGTAACAGAGGCAGCCTGAAAATGTAGAACATCAGAAAGGATGTGAAAGAAAAGCAGAGGTAATTTTTTCATGTAGATCACAAATCTCTTCTACAATGAAAGACAGGAGGCTTAGGACCTCACAGCCCACAATACAAGAAAGAGAGAATGGGACTAAACAGAAATACAGAGGGCACAGGAGTGAATGGATAAGCATTAGGAAATTAGGTAAAAATACAGTAAATACGGTAAAATACAGTAAATAATCGTATGCTTTTAATCAGTCATAATCTCAAAGTGTTATGATGTGTTTGAGGTTTTCATTTTTATTTCTTGCAGAAACTATGTGGAAATATCCTTAAGCCATCCTATAAATATTCACTAAGACAGCTTTTGACTCAGATATTGTCTTTTGAAGTTATAGGAAAATGACAGGGTTTTGTTGCTTGAATTACCCTATTTCCTCTTTTATGCTGATACATCACTTTTACTTCCAAGGTTTCTGTCTGCCCAGATTAAACAGAACTCCATATGGAAATCTGCCCATGAGCTGGCTGCCTTTTTATACCTTGGAGCTTTACGTTTTGGCCAAGCTTTCCCTTTAAACTGTGTGATAAGATTTAATTCCATATCTGCATCTTTTTGTATTCCCAAATCTAGTTATGTTCTATGGCTAATTAGACACTCGTTTGCATAATTGACCCAATTAACTAAAAAAAAATCTGTCAAACCAATATTCTTATAATAGCTTTATTGGTGATAAACTGTAGAATAAATCAAGCTGCAGGAATCTTGCTGTGGCCTTTCCTGTAGGCATTTGTGTATCTAATATCTGTTACCTCAATTTGATCTCATGGTCTTTCTAGCAGTATCCACACCATACTCTTGCGTAGGGAACCCTCTCTACAGAAACATAAAGACACTTTTTTCACACATGTGAATTAACATATCATCTTTTGCCTTCAAAGAAAATTGTGTAGAGCCCCCAAACTTGAAACAGAAAGCAGTATCATGTTAATTTCTGGTGTTACATTTAAACTAAATCTTTCAAAGATCTCCTTGGTACTGGAGAAATACAGTCCAAAAAACAATCCCTCCACTAAAGCACCGGAAATTCTCTAAGACAACATCCACTGAAAGCATTTAGAGTAATTTGTTTCAACATCTTATGTGGCAGAAACAAATTTTAGGAGAAAGTGCATTTACAGATTGAATTTTGGGGTGATAAAAAGGCATTAAATTAAAATTCTAAGAGAAAAATAAATCCTGAAGTGATACTACCAGCAAAGCACTTAACCACTGTTCAGAGTTAGCATTTATTACAATTGCCAAAACACTTGAGTTCCTAGTTAGACAGTCAAAACTTTACCTTATACTTTCAATTTTTATGTAATCATTGGCTATACAGAGATACAGGGATTCATGATTATGGAGAGACAAATAGAATACATGAATTTCTAAATAACATTTTTCCCCAACTATTTACTATATCAAGCCCTACTCACTCCTTGTAAATAGTCTAACACACTTTGCATGTTATTAATCTTCTTCAGAAATCTTTGCCATGACTTTGTATTTCTTCAGTACTCCAAAGGCACATAGCAAAAGCAAGAACATTGGGCTTGTTAAATAATATTTATCATTCCCTATAAGAGTGTGGATAAAACATAGAACCAAATCTCTTGTGAGAAATATGCATCTTAAGGAATTTGTCAGTAGGAAGATCATACAACTTACTATTTACAAAATTAAGAAGAGCACTTTTTCCTCCATTTCTTCAAATTGTGTGCAAAAGATGTCTATCTACCTTAGATTTTACAGAACCTTCCCACAGAAAATGGAAATGTTGGACTGAAAATGGAAATGTAGTGAAAATGTAAAAACAAACTCATTGCAGTGAAGTGAAGGAAAGAAAAAGACAGGAGGTTTTGTCATAATCTAGGTGTTTAAAGCTTTTTTAGGGTTAAATGTCTCTGTAGCATCCATCATACGCATGTCTGTTGTACTGTCACTACCCACTTGTGTTCAAACTGTAGGTGTCTACATTTAGCCAACAATTGCAGAATGTATGCAGCACACGCACACAATCCTACAGTTCAGGATGCTAAAATGCATCTATGTCTTATCATCAAACAGCTCCTACTCTCAGATGTCCAATTCCCCCTTCTATCAAGGACTTAGTTTTTAGTTTGTATCCATGCGAAATTACATTGTATTTTAACAGCAAGGATTGTAAAACAGCAAAGCCAATCTTAGTAATTGAGAACTAAGGACATCCTATGCAAATTCTTTAAGACCTTAATCTGCGTGGACTAATTGAGTTGAAAAATCCAGGAGGAACTGTGAAAGTGGATTTTTTTATGAAGGGGGATTTCTAGCTGGTTTCCTGGTTCTCATGCATTCCTGTTAGACTGTGTTTGTTTTTTCTCAATCCCCCTTCCATGACCATTATCTTCTCCTCTACAGATTCCGTTCAGTTTGGTACCTAAGGAACATGTGCAGGAATATATTCAGAAGCAACTGATTTCTTTCTTCTTATGTGTGTTCTGGAACAATGGTATCTACAGAAGAAATGGTCTCTCTGAGTCCAATGCTTTGGCCATACTTTTCATAAAATATTGCTACTACTAATAATGTAAAGGTTCAAGTGCTCTGAGACTAAAGTTATTCCTGTTTGAAGGTATTTCCTTCCTCTCTTTCTTGCTCCACAAAGTTTCTTCTGAATTCCTTTCATTATTTATCATCTCTTCCAAAATGTTGACAAGTTAATTGAAAAAGAATGCAAAATTTTTTGAGTTAGCAGCAGAAAGGAATTTCAGTCAGCAAATATACCTTAAAACCCCCTGTTTCTCTTCAAATCATCTTTGCACTTCTGTAATGTGTTATTCTTATAAATTTTTCATTGCAGGCACTGCTTCTTGGAGGTCATTCAGATGTCCTATACATGTTTTCTAAACTCAGTAATGAAAATATCTACAGAATAGTAACTTTTGCTGCAGAAAGGTTGCACTGTGTATGCATTGGATGCTCAGCTTAGTCTATGGCTGATTGCCATTCGGAGTCCAGCTAGGCTACGGAGTTGGAAACTGCAGGAATGAAGCTAGATTTACAGATTTTATTTTCTTTACTGGGGAGAATGTATTTCTGATTTTCATTCTTGACAGAACTGTCTAATTTCCACTAATAAAACTTGTGTTTTAAAAGATAACTCAATAGTAAATGGAAGCATGATATCAATGAAAGAGACAGATATATATCCAATTTAAAAAAAAAATACCTTAAAAATGTGTGAAGAACAAAACTCCAAATTGATATACTTTTTTGTTTTTGATCAAAGATTGACTGAATGGTAACACCAATCTCTAGAGCTCTGTCTGAATATACATTCGCTGATACAATGCACATCTAATCCCTTAATAGTAATACTTATTTAGTAACAATAGGACAATAGGGAATGGCTCTGCAATGCACACTGAAATTTTATTAGATGCAGTGACCTAATGTGCACTATATGTTAACTATGTACAATTAGTGCTAGATAATTGCTAACAATGAGGACAGACTTATCATTCCATTGGGCAAATTACGAAGGCCATACCTAGATCTTGTTGGATCCTCTCAGGAATGCTTTGGATATAGAAAGCAAGTAGTTAAACCTCATTACTTCTTGTTTAATACAGCCTTTTAAACGGCAAAACGTTTGCCTTCATCCTTGCTCAATAGGTTTCATTCCAAAACCAGTTCCTTGTCCCAAGCATTCACACAATATCTTTGGTCAACAAAACATTCTAGATGATAAATCAGGTTAGGAATTTTTTATGGTTTCATAGCTGAAATAAAAATGTTTTGAAAATAACAAATATGTATGCGTATACAGGTTGTAAGAGAGTAGTGGATGTTTCTTTAAAAGTCAGTCCCTCTAGTGGAAACGTTTGCTTGGGTGAAAAACTGTTTGCATATTTCTAAATACTTCAGCAGGATTTTCCTCACACTTAAACTCTGTTACAGCAGTTTACTCATGTAATTCTTAGAGAGAGGAAGCTATAAAGGCCTTGAAAGGTATTTACTAAATATTCCTCTGCAACAAGAATGATTTATGGCTTGCTCATACATCATTTTTCAGAGGCAGCTGTGTCAGCTGAAGATGTTACTGCGGTGTGTTGCTGCCTCCTGCCAGAGGTTGCCATGCCCTCAGATCTGCCCGGGCTCTGCTGCTCTTGCTCTTCCCTACCCCGCTGCAGTCAGAATAAGACAGCAACAGTTCACTATTTAAGCTGCCTATCACAGCCCATATAGCAGGCTTTTACCTGAAAATGCTGAGCAATGTGACTCGAAGGAAATCATTGGCCTTCAGCTGGGAGGTGTTTCAAGGAACTAATCAGTTGTGATGAGCAAATGAAACCTGTTTACATAAGACCTCAGAGGTCCCTTTGAGCCTCATTTTCTACAATCATGCAGTTCTTATGTGCAAGAAAACAGAAGAGGATTTGAGAGTTAGGTTGACAAGTACAGTGCATAAAGAAATAGAAAAGAATTCTTAGCTTTATATTAAATGAATTGTGTAAATTTTTCCATATGAGAATAACCTGACAATAAAGCAGAACTTTCTGCAATGACTGAAGATTTCTGTAAATAATCATTATGACTGAAAAATCATAATTTTTCAAATGTTACTATTGCGGGTAGTACACAAGGTGGTGTGTCCATGTATATGAATAGGTGCTGTGTTTGCATCAGTTGTCACAATTCTGTGAAATATTGTTTATCAGTGCTTAGAAACAATGAAAAAGTAAAATTACAGTAAATGTAAAAATGTCCTTCAATACTCAAGGTATAGCTGAAAACTATGAAACAAATTCTTAGTGCTAGAAAAATTGACATTTCTTTTTAAGAAAGGGACTCTTTTCCTTCTTTTCACTTATATGTAGCATTCTGAACTATCCAGTTTTTATTTAGAAATTAATGTAGCTTTTTTTTAAGAGAAAAAATCAGATGAACTAAGCTATGATACATTAGGTTTTGATCAATGTATTTAATTAATTAATAATAATGGAGATATTACAATAACTTGGAATGTGAAATGAAAATTAATCTACACGCTTTTCAATTGATAGCAAAAACCCTTTGCAAACATGCTGAGCAATGGGATTAGAACTCAAACCAATACTGATAATTTGAGAAGTGAACAAAAATTTAAAAAAAGAACTTCAATAAACAGAAATATAACGAACTACATCCAGGAGAATCAGATGCATATATACAAAACAGAATACTTGGAGAGTCAGACAAACATATGGATATTGCAGTGGAGAAGGGCCAAGCAGAGAACAGCAATATAATGGGAAAAGCACCTTTTTGGAATGTATTAGGAGAATAAAGAACAAGAAGAAGATAAATTGTCCTATTCTACTCAGTAGTGTGGAGAGACCTCAGTCAGAGTATTGCAGCCATGTATGGCAGAGACTATTCTGAAATATTTCATCATGAACACACAGAAAGTCATGTAGGGTAAAATAACCTCTTTCTCTCTTTCAGAACAGATTATCTTTCTTGGATTCCACTGCACATGAAGAATAAGCAAATTAGTATCCTTGCTAATTTGTCACCTAAATTTTGCCATTAAGAAGGCTTGGAAATCAAATATGAAACTCCCACAAAATTGCTACATTACAAGAATAAAACATGAAGAAAAACATGAAAACATATTTTAAATATTTAGAGACCGTTATTAAAAAAGAATAATTTCCTGTACTCTCTGCCCAAGTACATAAATTTTTTTTAAATTTTTATTTTTTAGATAAAATTTAGGATACAAAAAACCTTCTACCTAAAAGGCCGAAGAATGGAAATGAACCAAGGAGAGAGATTGAAGAATTTCCTTTATGGTTTCAACTCATATAGATAAGTACCTACTAGGCAATCCTAAACCACCTTTGAACAGGAGGGAGGTTAGATGTTCTTTTGAGATTCTTCATAGTTCTCCTTTTTTTTTTTTTCCCTTTAACTTCATGAATCTTATACAAAAATGTAAGAGATTTAAACATCTTGCAGATTCCTGTAGGGCCACAAAAATTACCAAAATTTTAATGAGTTTATATGACTATAACTTCAGAATTGCCCGAGGTTTATTTTAGGTCATTACAGACAGAACTACTCTTTAGCTTCAGAAAAAAAAAAACCTATGTGAGGTTTTCAAGTGGAAATTTAGTAATTTTTGCCTTGAGTGGTGCCTAGAAGAGCAAAGAAAATGAAATGAAAAGAAAGTGTAAGGAAACTCTCTTCAAGTTCAAACAGAAAGGTAAGAGAATTCTAACACAGTTAAAGTCTACATATGTTATATAAACCCTTAAAAATGGGTATACATTTAGAATGTAAGCATCTGGTAAATAAATCCAGTAAAAAGACCAAAGGAACGCCAAAATAATGTATGCATTTAATGAAAGGCCGAATAGATGTGCTATGTACTGGTGCTCTGGAACAATAACAAAAACTATAGTGTCAAGGCAAAACAAAAAAATAGACCTTACATGTTCATTGTATTTGACCCAAATGCAGTGATCGTCCAGATATTGCTGCATTCTGTTAAAATAATTCCTTACAAAGATTTTCCTTTGCTTATAGTGCATGGGTAGCCAGCGATTTGTCAGTAACAAAGTATAAGTAGTAAAGGAAGTATGTTTCATTCAATATGTTTTAAAAAAACTGAATTAAGTTTTATGGCAGAAGAGTTACTAGAGTAGATTTACAAGGATATGAGAGTAAAAAGGATTATGAGGAATCTTTGCAGTGCTTCTTTTTTTCCTTACCATTTCCTTTTCTCCGTTTACTACCCCACAATACGTAATGGACACAATTACTAGAGGCTATGTTTATTCTTGAAGTTATTAGACCTCAGTTATTGTTTGCATGGTTGTATCTATGGTGTTTTAGAATTGCCTCAGAAAGGGCTGATTTTTCTTTTTGTAAAAATGCAAAATTTGAAGTTCATTAGCATGAGCTGTATTTTGGAGAACAGGGTTAGTGCCTGTTCTAGACATTTATTTTTTAAAATTTACTTCTAAAAATGATGACTCCAGTTACTGAGAAACTGCTTAGGTCTAATGGCATTTAATATTTAGAAGAGCAAGTATAAATCTGAAGTGACATCATTATTGTTATTTAAAATATTGCATATTATATGACTTCCTTTTTTTTTTTTTCTTTTTTCAGAGGCCATTAACCTCTGAGTTCATTAGCTCCCATGTTTCTCTTGACAGATAGCAAGCAGATTGGCTAATAAGTCAATAGGTGTCCATGTTAGTGTAGAAACACATAACCACGGACAGGTTACATGCAAGGTGCTTTTATTGAGGCGCCAGGGGAGAGGGGTACAAACCCAAATCAATCCCCGACAAGGATTTCAGGTGCTTACATTATATACCCTTCTTGTTATATAATCACATGTTGATTATTTACCCAATGCATTAATCTCAAAGCCCCCCCAAACAATCATCTATTATGTATTTTTGCTGAAGCGTGATTTTCAGCCCCCCCCCTTGTTCCCAGGTGCAGCTACACAATTAACTCATCCATCTTAGCTCCCAGGTGCAGTTACACAATTAATTCATCCATCTTAGTCCCTTACGCCCCTTAAGTGAATATTCAGGTTCAGGCTTGTCTCCCACCATCCAGGTGAGTACACAGGTTCAGGCTGGCCTGAACAGAATGTCCATCTTGCTCTCAGGGCCTACTTTCGTTACTACAATTTAGAAACATTTTAACCCTATGCTATCATCCATAGGTGTTTAATTAAGTTTTCTAGCTATAGCTCACATCTAAAAAGACTGGTGTTTTTAGAAGAAAAAGCTATTAAATTTCAAAGAATAGAACTTCATATTTTCTGAATATAATGGTACCTAAATAGGAAATTATTTTGACATTTGCCATCCTCTTCTTGGTTCTTGTAATTAATAAGAGTAGGATCATATACTTTGCTAAGGAAAAAAAAAATAGTGTCAGGGATTGGTTTAACTCCTTCAAATTAAAAACAGAAATGCATTTTTGTTAGTTCTGAGATATGTAGCTTAACACACCAGAAACACATCAGTTATCTTTGTCAAAAAAACACTTGTCAACTGTTTATACACATAAGAATTATTGTACTCAGATAAAATTATCTCTTTTGTGTCTTTTAAAATTTTATATCACAGAATCACAGAATGGCCTGGGTTGGAAAGGACCTTAAAGATCATCTGGTTCCAACCCCACTGCCATGTGCAGGGACACCTTTCACTAGACCAGGTTGCTCAGAGCCCCATCCAACCTGGCCTTGAACACTTCCCAGAATGGGGCAATGACAGCTTCTCTGAGCAACCTGTTCCTGTGCTGCACCACCCCCACCATAAGGAATTTCTTTCTAATATTTAATCTAAACCCATCCTTTTTCAGTTTGAAACCATTCACCCTTGTCTTGTCACTATATGCTCTTGTAAAATGCCTCTCTCCATCTACGAAGTTGCAGACTCACCTTAAATATTGTGTGCAGTTTTGGTCACCACAATATAAGAAAGATGTAAAACTATCAGAGAACATCCAGAGGGAGGCAACAAAGATGATGAAGGGCCTTGAGGGGAAGCCATACAAGAAGTGGCTGAGGCCAGTTGGTCTGTTCANTGCACCACCCCCACCATAAGGAATTTCTTTCTAATATTTAATCTAAACCCATCCTTTTTCAGTTTGAAACCATTCACCCTTGTCTTGTCACTATATGCTCTTGTAAAATGCCTCTATCCATCTACGAAGTTGCAGACTCACCTTAAATATTGTGTGCAGTTTTGGTCACCACAATATAAGAAAGATGTAAAACTATCAGAGAACATCCAGAGGGAGGCAACAAAGATGATGAAGGGCCTTGAGGGGAAGCCATACAAGAAGTGGCTGAGGCCAGTTGGTCTGTTCAGCCTGGAAGAGACTGAGAGGAGACTTCATTAAGGTCTTCAATACCCTCACAAGCGGAAGAGGAGGGACAGGCACTGATCTCTTCTCTCTGGTGATCAGTGATAGGACCTCAGGGAATGGCCTGAAGCTGAGTCAGGAGAGGTTTAGGTTGGATATTAAAAACTAAGTTTTTCACCCAGAGGATGGTTGGGCACTGGAACAGGCTCCCCAGGGAGTGGTCACAGCAGCAAGCCTGACAGAGTTCAAGAAGCGTCTGGACAATGCTCTTGCGGATGGTCCTGTGCAGGGCCAGGAGTTGGACCCAATGATCCTTGTGGGTCCCTTCCAACTCAGCTTATTCTTTCTTGTAGGCTTTCTTTGCGTACTGGAAGGCTGCAATTAGCTCAGCCTTCTCTTTTCCAAGCTGAATAAACCCATTTCTCCTAGCCTTTCCTCATAGGAGAGGTGCTCCATCCCTCTATTGAGACTACTAAACTGAGCTAGTTATTTAGTGTGAAAATACTTTTTTTTTTCACTCAGTAAGAACTTAATTTCAATCAATGCAAGTGTGTAAGACTTATGCTGTCTGAGATGTTAGTTCATTATTCTTTGATAACTGAAAATCCCAAATGAGATTTTTAAGGGGCTGGTAGAAGCCTATAAAGGATAATTACTTAATTTATTAATGAAAGTCATCAAACTTTTGGATAGATTGTGTGGCATATGGCAGAACTACCACTGGAACGCAGTTTCTAGATGAAAAATAGGAAAATTAACATAACCAGAGCAACTTATCACAAGCTGAAATGAGGGAAAAGTCCTACAAGCATTCCACACTCTTTCAGAAATTGACTTGTGATATTTATTGATCCATAAATACTGTTAGCTGTGTTTAAATCAAAAAGCATCATCTGGCTTTCCTTGCTTGTTTGCTGCGACAGCAGAGTTTATTGCATCTTTCTGCACTGTTTCCTTCCTTCCTACTGTTATCCTCTGCTTTGTCTCTTCCCTGTGGCCAAATATTACATTTTTCATTATGGGACCTCAAAATTTCAGCTTTCCAGAAATACATTTACCACTAGCTGCAATTTTTATACAACCATAAGTTTTTACTTTTTAAACCCGAAATTTTGATAATTCATAAGATTAAGAATGAATTCAGTGTAAGATTGCATTGGCATCAGTGTTGTAAGGCAGGTCAGATGAATACCTTAACATATACAAAGACTTATGTCTTTATTTAAACTATTAATGCTATAATTGTAATTGCAATAAATAATAGAAATGTCTTTAATATTTAAAATCTTTATTGATAGATTGTTGTGGAATGATTTTGCACTGATATCTATCTAGTGCCTCAGAATCAGAAGTCTGAAATCTGTATAGAAGTATTAAAAAATCAAGAAAAAATGTGCATGCAACTATAGTCATAGCAAAAAGAGTACAGATATCACTGAGTAAGCCACCAAATCTAGTCATACTTCACAGTTCCAGAGTCCACTCTTCTCAGCTAAAGCCAACCACACCCTGGACTGCATCTAAAGCAGTGTGGCCAACAGGTTGAGGGATGGGATTCTGGCCCTGTACTCTGCTCTTGTGAGACCCCACATGGAGTGCTGTGCTCAACTCTCAGATGCCCAGCATAAGAATGAGGACCTGTTGGAGCAAGTCCAGAGAAAGGCCACAAAAATAATCAGAGGACCGGACCACCTCTCCTTTGAAGACAGGCAGAGAGATCTGTTGTTCTTCAGCCTGGGGGAGGCTCCGGGGAGAACTTGTGCCAGCCTTCAGGTACCTGAAGAGGGCTACAAGACACATGAAGAGGGACTTTGTGGACTGACAGGTCAAGGGGGAAATGGCTTCAAACTGAAAGAGGACAGTTTTAGATTAGATATTAGAAAGAAATTCTTTACAGTGAGGGTGGTGAGGCACGGGAACAGGTCCTAGAGAAGGTGTGGCTGCCCCAGTGCCTCAGCCCTGGAGGGGGTCAAGACCAGGCTGGATGGGGCTCTGAGCAACCTGGTCCAGTGGAAGGTGTCCTTGTAGGGGTATTGGAACCAGATGACTTTTAAGTCTCTTCCAACCCAAACCATTATATGATTCTCTGATAATTTCTCCAAAAACTGTATTTCAGAAGGAAAAATGAAGGTTGTATAGATTTTAAGGGAGAGTAAAGTCAGCATAAACAACACTCATAGCTAATAAAATATCACAGGACATAAATCTTTGCTTCCAACTATTATTTATATCATTTAATACAGCAGAGAGTATTTTCACTGTGTTATTCTCTGAAACAATGTTTTTTGCATTTCACGGTGCACCATGCTACGAATTTCATGTTGTCTTTGTGATGATCTTCATTGCTTTTGTAATCACTGTGAATAAAATGTTACCCTCAATTTGTTATAGCAATTATCTTACTAAGAGAAATAAAATGACCCTAAAGTGAATTCAAAGCAAAAAGAGCATGAAGCATCTGTGTACAGTATGTTTGTGTTATTCTACAAGTTAGAGTCACATTAGATGTATAGACAGCATCTTGAGAGCATCCATCTCAGTTCCTTAAAAGAAAAGTGTAAGCAATGAATCAATGATATTCCAAAGCAGAGGAAGGCTGTTACACATTAGAACATTTCACAGTATGGAAGATGATTAACAGCATGTTAGGTAATGATGTAAGTGCCATAAATTAGTTTATATTCTGCAATGTAAATAGTCAGCACAACTGATGTCTGAACAAAGAAACCGAGATTGCAAATGAGAATTTGGACCAAATCCAGTGTGCTTTCCAATTATTTGGTTTTGTTTTGTTTTGATGAGTAAGTCCAGAATAATTTCTTGCATGTATATATATAATACATAATGCATAAATATATTTTTATATGTATATATATCTTTTTTCTAATCCAAGTCTCTCACTCTCCCTGAAAAGGTCCTCTCCCTTTCTGCAGATGAATACAGTTTATAGTTATTTTTACCATTTTTTAAGTACAAGCCTTGAAAAGTAATTTTGATTAAATTCTACCAGGTTTATCTTTATAAATTGAATAATTAAAAAAGAAAAATATAGTATATGTAAATGTTTTCTGTGAATGTGTGTTCAGAAATAGTATTGAATGAAGTCAAAATGTTAGAAAATAATTCTTTAAATCGTGCATGATTAAGCTACTGACCATACTGAAACCAAGGATTCTAATAACATTTAGATATTGCATGGGATAATGAAAACACTTAGAGAAAAGTAGCATGATTGCATAATATAAAAAGAAATGGAAAGAAGTATACTCACAATTGTGTTCATAATTCAAATACTATTTAGTAGGTGTTAGGAGGACATGTCTATAATTGCTCACTTTGAGGTTTTTGGAACTTTTTTTTCAGATGAGTGAGAGTACAGAACTGGTAGAGACTCCAGCTAGATGCTTTTTTGGCATGAAATACTTTTATTACACTTCTCTTGAGATTTAGTCTTATAAATTTACACCTCAAAGGGTGACAGGCTTGTATGCATTGACACTGTATATAAAAAACAGTCTAGCAGACTTACAAATATGGTACCCATGTGCAACAGCAACAAATGTGCAACCAGAGAAAATTTCTGGTTATGACAGTGGCTGCTGAATTAATTTTTTGGTGTCTATATTGAATTTCTTCTCAGTTTGGTAGCCTGCAAATTCCTGTGGCTTGAGCATGTTTTGCAGGAGTTTGAAAGAGGGTCATAAGCCTTTTTCAATATTGTTCACAAGAGGTGCTGGAAAGGAATGGCTTTTGTCTGAGCAATTCTGAGACACATCTTCGTGAAGGGTCTCCAAGTAACCTGTGTTTCCGTGTCCAAGAATTTAATGTTAAAACAAGGAAATTCCACATTTGAATAAGGTAACATTAATGAAGGAAAGTTATTCTGCTGTGACAAAGCTCATACAAATCTACTATTTGCCTTACTATAATGATCCAATATTCTAAACTCTTGAAACATTCTGCCTCTAGAAATATGGAAACCAATTCCATTTCCTTCAAGCTCTGACTCTAACCCTGGAACTGTGAATTCTCTTACATCTTGCAAGACCACAAAAGACTGATTATAAACAACATAAGTCATTTCAGTAACACAAATGGATATTAAAAGTAAAGGTTATAACTCTCTGCAAAAGAGAGTTGGCCTCAGGTATAGGTATTGTCACTTGCAAAATGACACTGACATTTTTTCTCAACTTCCTACAATATTTTTTTAAAAAACACATTTCCTTATTGAAATATGTCACTTTAGGAAAAAAAATGAACTATGCTGCTACTTCATGTATTTTATTCTGCCCTCTATGTACAGAGCAGGTTTATTTGTAAAGTTGCTTAAGAAAAAAAAATATTAAAAACTTAAAGCAATTTTATTCTCCTTAGCATAAATTTTAAGTCTATCTTTCAAACACAAAATAGTTACAGATTGTGTTACATTTCACCAGAGATGTAGGAATAGATTAAGAAAAGGTCATTCAATAAAAAGATGACATTCATACTAATAGAACAATAGAAATGAGAAGGCAGGAGACAACCAACATCACAATGAGAACAACTCAAACACACAGAAAAAAAGCAAAAATATTCATGTGATGGACACCCAACATGGGTACATGAGTACAGGGGCTAAATAGGTCAGCAGTGACCAAAATTACTTAGAAAAATAGAAATCTGTCTGAATATACAAACCTGAAATCTGTCAACATAGCTATGTACTTCTGCCAAAGCTGAATAAAAGAATAAAACCCATTTGCAAACTGGTTAAGAAAACAGTAATTTCTGGTTAAGAAAACAGTAATTCCTGCTTTTAACATCTTTACACTGGAGCTGCTTCGAAACCATGTTCAGACCCCTTTGCTGAGAAACCCTTATCAAGTCAATCCAGAGATTTGATTTTATCAGGGGCTGTGCAGTTTCACATAGGAAGAGAAAGAGCTTTTTCAGTAAAATAAAGATTCCAAGAATGGCTAGATAAACAAATTGAAATAACCTTAACATTCACTTGGATGCAAATAAAACACCAAGTATTAAGAGTAATTCAAGAAATCCACTAATATGTTTGTAACAAGCTCAATAGGTGACTCGTACACTTCTTGAGGTTTCCAAATCCTCTTATTTTTTATTATTTAAATCAAGGAATGTGTTTATCTTTATTCCTCACTCTCTTCCACCTATTCCATCATGGTTTTTTTCTGTCATCTAGAATATAAGTTAGGTAGGTTTTTTTTTTCTTTTTTTCTTCTTTCTTGCTCCTTCTCTCTTCCTCTGTCTCTCTTTTACTCTTTCTAGTCAGATAATTCCGTTACATTTTATTAGTGCTTGAATTAAAATCTGCTCTTGTCCTTCTGGTAGAATACAAAGAGGTAATTCTTAAAAAAGAGTATAAATGGATAAAGCTTAATTCTCAGACTATTACTTCCTAACAGCCTCTTGCAGTGTTATAAATGGAAATTTTTGACTATGGCCATGGAAGAAAAAGAAATTAATAAAACCTAGGACTCAGTGAAGCTTTTTCAACAGTGAAGAAAAAAATAAACAGCGAAATGCTTACACTTTTAGACCTGTGAAAAAAGAATAATTGATGAAAGTTTTTCAGAGATTCCTTTGAAACAGTATTTGCCTTTTTGAGAAGGTCACTATCTGCTTGTAACAAAAACACTCCTCAGTTGTGAGAAATAACAAGGGTGATGAAATCATACCTTCTAAATGAGTTTGCATAGCCTCCATCACAGATTAGCTCCCTTAATTTTGAATCTCTCTTCCCCATAATCAGGAAATACCGTGACATCAAATTTCCTTTTATATAGCTTTTGATTTCTTTTTATTTTGATGTCATAAATACATGATAAAACAGTATTAAAAAGGCAACAAAGCTGACTGCCATTGTATCTGGGGGGTAAATCATGTTTGTATCATTAACTGCCATGGAAAGTCTGTTCTTTTTCTGGCTTTAGAAGACTTTTTTATGAGTGTTTTATGATGTTTCTGTTTACACAGTATTTTTACAACTGTTGCAAATAGACACAAATATCATAAATTACAAGAAAAATCATCCTTAGCTTCCTTCAGGCTTAATATGAAACAGTTACTAAAACGGGAAATGTGCAAGTGCTACTAAAGCCTGTTTGATGAATTCCACATGTAGATCCAAGTTGAGATCTCAAGTCATTAGGAAAATATGAATTGCATACCCTATCCTCATATCTTATTTAAAAAACAAACAAAATCCAATATAATTATTAACATTCTCATTAATTAATCTGGAACATAATTTTCTAGGGAGATTTTGCTACTACCAAAATTTCATGATATGTGAGGATTTAAAAAAAACCTGCTGATTTCTTTGGTCCATAATACCTGAATATTTTTCCTTGGGAGTATGATAAGACCACGAACAGTGCTCCTGAAGAATGTAGAGGCCTAGACCTCAAGCAGGTAGAAACATATCTCATATTCACTAACAGTATTTAATAAATTTATGTCCAGGTAAATGTCAATGTAAAAACAGTGATTCATATATAATTGAAAAGATAACTAGATAATACTCAGTAAATGTTGCTGAATTAGAGTGTACTGGGGAAAATAAAAGATAACGCATCATTGAAATGCTGATCTCAGATGAGAAACTGCTCAGAAAGCAAGACAAAATGTCGTCACAGGAGAAGGATTCAATACTTCAAGTAGTTTCATTGCAGTTCCTTTGAAGCTATTAATCACTTGCTGTTCATACAAATGGACTAACAAAGCATATTTTTGCAATATGTTTGTAGCACGAATTTTTTTCAAAGTTCTTTTATTAGCACAATTTTCCTCCTTATGTTCTTCAATTACTTTTCCGATGTGACTGACAAAACAGCTCTCTGGAAATGTAAGCTTTTATTTCTAATATTCAAACTCTTGTTGCTGAACAAGAGTTTGTTCAAGCTCAGCTGAACATCCCAGCTGTGATCCATAGAGCAGTTCCAAATCAGGAAGTCCTTCCTATTTCTGTTATTCGATAAATAAAAAAGTCTTTAAAAATATAGTTTTTTGTGGCAAGTTTTCTTTCCAGAAGAGTCAGTATCTATGAGCACTATAGTTGTAATACCTTCTGCCAAGTATAATTTGTCCCTAAAATATTCAGTCTCAAGTAATCTCAAATCCCAAAAACTCAACAGTTTTTAACCACTTAAATCTGAAACATTTTGTGCACATCCATCCTGTATCTTTACTAGCCACTAGAATTCGATCATTGTTGCTGTGGGCAGGGAATTAGACATGAAATTATAATCATCTTATCTCTTTAGTAATCTTATAAGCTTCCATATAATGAGCTCTACAACTGTCCCAAGAGAAGCGTGTGATCAGAGGTGAGATTGTTCATGGTAGAAATGTCAGTTTAAGGAGTGGTGCAGAACAGGATAGGAAGTTAAAAGTCATTGACTAGCATAGCCACAACTATATCAAAGAGCACTCATCATGCACTCTCATTCATCTCAGAGCAAGCAGCTTTAATGCATTTGTCAGTGCATCTTTTCTTCCTGCCAGCTGCAACCTTCCTTTCTTTGATCTCTATCCAGGGAAGACTTAGTTTTACAAAATAAATGCCCAAACTCAGTTCATCACTTTTATAGAAAATTCAGCCATAAACCTTCAGAAAATTCACAGAGTGTTGACTAACAACAAGCTTACCAACAAATTGGGTGTATGTGTACTTATTCACCAGTTGAAGACTTCTGTAAGTGAAGTCAGTTGGGAAGTGTTATTTTCTGCTTGTTGATGATGTATTTTATTAATTTTGAAGCATTTCCAGGGTTTGATTCCTTCTACTTATTGGTCTTCTATAGGCATCTCAATTTCGTTGTGATAATATAAAACCTCTAGAAGACAGCCTAATACAAATTCTCCATTGCTCTTCTATGACTGAAGAAGCTGATTTAGATGTTTTTATAGTTTGCATATAGAGCATGTATCCAGAAAAAAAAACATGGTTAGCCTTTGCATTAAAGGTGTGTCCCATCACTTGAAACATCAACATTCTGATCAAGAAAACACATTAATAATTTAAGACAATCACAAAAGCCTGTTCATTTGAGAGACTGGAGGCAGTAAGTGCTGAAGCAGAGAATGGAAAAATGTTCAGTTTGACGAAGACTAAGATTTATCTTTTTTAAAAACAGGTGTATATTGGGACAAGTGTATTCCTAGAATAAAAGTAATTAAATTTCACAATGTGTTAAATATGAGATGAATGGGTTAACTATGAGTACAGAACTTTTCATTCATGTTCTGAAGGCTTTAAAACTTTAAGCTTTATAACTAAGTAACTTGAAAGAATATGGTATTATTGATGCTTTCACACCATGGTTGCAAAATTTCCACAACATGGTATCTGTTGTAATGTAGCTATTTGGTGACTCATTGGCCTAGAATTCCTTATTTCAGACAACTTTTGTTTACTTCCCCATTACAATATGGCAGTCTGCAATTTCAGTGAATGGTCTGAAATTTAATTGTTAGCAGACTGAACAGTCTTCTCTTTTGAACTACTTATTCATGTCTGAGGGTTATTCATAAGTCAGTGTATGACAGGCTTGTATTTTTAAAGCCTATGACAAATACTGGCATTAGAGAAAGTACACTGGGAAATCCAGGGCAAAATTTGAATGCCTTTATTTAGAAATGACCAAATAGCTACTCCAGGAGTCATTCAAAGAGTGACTGAAATCTCCACACCCTTCTCACTAGTTTGGTCAGAAACTAAAAAAAAAAAAAAAANNAAAAAAAAAAAAAAGAAATTAAAATAAAAATCAAACCAACCTATGAACCAACAACAAAAAAGCCAAAATCTCACTCACTCAAATAACAAGAAAACCAGAAATAAAAGTATCCATTTAACTAGTTTCCTTGAATGTAAGAGAACTTCTTTAAATGTTATATAGCTTACATAAGCCATTATTAGCAGGATTCTTGCACCCACAACTACTGTAAATAATGTAACAGATTTGCCTTCCCACAGTATATTCAGTATATTCGCATCAGTTTGTTTTCCTTCTGAACATGAGAAGCATTTCTTGCACGGCAAGTCATTAATACTTCAGCATACATTAAGGTCCATTATTCACATTCCTGACCATTTACACAAGATAGACCAGTATCTGATTCTAAGTCATATAGAAAAAGCAAAAAAAGAAGAAAAGAAATATGTAACTAAATGCTCCATATGTCAATGAAGTAAAGTCTGCACGCTAATTTGTTTATGGAAAACAAGGCTTTGCCTAGAGGCAAATTTGTGTCTTTTTTCAGTGTGCAGTTATGTTTTTGCTTTATCACTGTATGAATTACCATTATAAACTACTGTATATTTGATGCTTGCCTATGGCTATCCAGAGGTCTCTGCTAATGGAAGGCTGAACAGCATTAGGACTACATTAGAAATGGCATGTTTTATTTAGGGACTACGTTGGCAACTTAGTACCATATTTCCTTTTGCAATTTGCTTACCCTAATTGTCAAAACATTTCCTTCTTTTGCAACAGTGCAGCTGTTACAAAAGCCTACATATGAGGCAGAACAGGCCCTACTAATAATACCACACTTTCATTGTTGACTCATTGATAGCTTTTGCAACTTTTTGTTGCATAGTCCAATTTATTTCTGTGGTCTCAAAAGTTTCAAAATACCAACTCTATGACTGTATGAGTGGTGAATAGACAAAGTATTCTGAAACAAGCAGAATTCCTTAGATCTTTTAATTTTATCAACTGAGGACATTCAAGTGGCAGACAGAAATAAGGCTTTGGAAAACATAACTTCTTATGTGACCTGCTTGAGACTGAGTTACATAACTGAAGGAAAGAATACATTTTCTGGAATTCAAAATGCCCTTCTTAGGTTGTTTGTAGTTTTATGTTTGTTTGTTTGGGTTTTTTTTTTTGTCATAAATACTTTGAGTTGAATTCAGAGCCCCTGTATAAACTCCTATCTGACACAGTTACTAGGATTAAATATTTATTCTTCAACATACTATAACTGAAGTCTATGTTGGCCTGAATGCTCTACCTAGCAGTCATAGGAGGTGACTTCATCCATTCTGAAAACTGACTTCAGCTGACTCTAGTTCTAGTGATTTTTAACCTGACAGCCTATGAGTTAGTTATGACAAAGCAAGTTTTTAAATTTGAATGCTTGCTGGCAAAAGTTTGGCTATCTACCCACTGCTAGAAATTCTACTGATGTATTAACACTGAGTTTGATACAAAATGACTTCTCTAAGGAAAAAATTAATACTAAATACCGTTTTGCCTGAACAGTGAAAAGATAAACTTAATAAGATTATGAACTCATTGGAGCGTGATACACTTTTATATGGCTTGAGATCAATGCCAAGATGTGGAGGAATGTCAAGAAGCACTCCTTAATTAAACACTATTGACTACTTGAAAATTGCTGAAACTTCCTCTTGTTTGCATGATTTAAAGATGGATTATACAAATCTCTAGGAAGTATACTCTTTGGAACAATCCAGTCTATGATAAAAGGCAAAAGGAGGGTAGGATCAAATAATTTCATAGTTATAAGATATTAAAACATCACATAATTTTGCTACAGAGAAAAAACCCAACAAATCCACAGACGAAACTCAAACATTCATGCTAGAAAAACTTCATATTAGATGTTAGCTGCACATTCAAAGAATCACAATTTTTGCACTTCAGATAAAGTTAATGTAACAAATGGAAATATAAATAACAGAACTGTACTTATTTTTTGTTTAAAAAAATCTCATTTTCATTTCAGCTTTCCAACCATCACCAATGTGAAGCTTCAGTATGCAATGGAAGTCCAGCACTCTCAGATTATTATCAGCCCAAAATTATCTTCTGCTGGTATACGCTGCTACGGTACGCTTTAAAAATCAATAGCTGCCAGCAAAAATTTGCTACACATTAAGTTAATGACCTACTTGTGTAAGCTGTACAGTATATATGGCAGTGTTCTATCAAAGACAAAATTGAACTTTTGCTACAAAAATAAAGACAAGAGTCATTCACCTGCATAAAGCAAGGAGGCAGAGAGTATAGATTTCTTTCCTCATCACAAATTATGTAATAATGACAATATATTGTCTTATCACTATGTTGGTTTTAATCCACCACAAAAATTATAATATACCACCTGAAGGAAGAGATTGGTGTACAGCCTGAAACCACAAAAAAGATGGAGTATTTCAACCAGTTATCTGCTTTATATTCAACTGCTCTAACATAAATCAGAGCAATAATAAGCAAGGTGATGTGGGATTTTACAGTAAAGAATAATATAGGTGCAAGTAAGGATCGGGTTTTTTTCCAGTTTATGAGTCAAGAACAAAGCCAATGTGGAATATCACCTATATTTATATACTTTTCTAAATGTATAAAATATATGTACTTACAATACTGTTATATGGATATGAGAATTGCATGATCTGCAGCAGAGATACCCTTCAACATGACAGCTCTAAAGAGAAATGTCTTATTCTAGGTGATATGGGAGTCAGCTTTGCTGACTACACTTTTTAGGAGATAATGTGTTGGATTAATATGTCATGGGCCAATACTCAAATATCTACACTGATCCTTAACAGTGTATTTGAGATTAAAAAAGAAGGAAATATTGTTGTCAGAAAAGTAGCCAAAGGAACTGTGCACCAAATTGCCTGTATATATATATATATATATATATGTATATATAACAGGCTGCCTCCAGGAAAAATAGCATGGCCTTGGACAGGAGAACACGAGACACCTACACCAAGCAAGTACAAGCACCAGCAACTCAGGAGCAGGTCACCTGCTGAGTGACGTGAAGGGTTTTACAATGTGTAAGCACAGATTCTACCTCAACTGAAAGGGTAGAAATCCCGATTTCCATATTCTTTCCTCCTTACTGTCATGTTTGACTACAGCTGGCTTGGGGTAAAAGGGCTGACCACCTGAAAAGTGATTAAATTTTAGAACACTCCCAGAATGGGCGAAAGTTAAGAGAAGTGGATGTATAAAATAGAGAAGGAAACATCATAATAATAAATATAGCAAAATAGGGAAAGTATCCAACAGTAGAGTGACTATCCCATTTTCTGAGTTGTTTTTAGTTACACTGTTCTGAAAATTCAGTAGAAATGCTCAGAAATGTTATAGTTTGCTTTCTTGTTAGAAAATACATATTTATTATATATTTTTAAGGTGTATCATTTTCAGCTATTCTTTGTCATACAGAAGTACAAAGTAAATATTTAGTAAAGGATGAAAAATTCAGTGATGATTTTTCTCTGTTCTTTAGCTTCACTGTTTCATTATTATACAAGAGACTTAGTACTGCCTTACTAGTTGAATAAGAAAAAAGCTAAAGAATTTCCAAAATGAAGAATAAAAAAGATTTGACATAGTGCTATTATTAAACTTTTATTCTTTAAAGGATGTAGAGAGTAATTTCTACAGGCAATTTCAATTTTAAACATTTTCTCAAGTATCTCATGAGAGTATGCAAAATTTAAGTTCTGCTGCTCACAGTTATACGGTATACTCTTTTTTTTCCTTAATAGAATGAAAATAGTCAAGACTCCGTATTTTCCTTTGTGCTACTTCACATCTCTTTGCAAATTGCTTCCAGCAGTTTTTCTCCAATAGCTATTATTGCTGGGTATTGTCTTTACTTTTTGGTGTGTAATTTTATTGACAAAAGTATTGACAATTATGAAAATAGGAAAGATATGTGTACTAAAAAGTCAAACTAAATGAGTCAGTGTGCTTGCTGAGTAATGGGTAGGATTATTTTCCTTATTTAGATACCTCTTTTCTTGGTTAGTGATTTAAACAATCAATAGAAATCACCTTCGCAGCTTTGCTTAGAGAAGAATAGCTTATTGCAAAAAAAAATATTTTGTAAAAAATTTGTATGTACTTGTGCATATAAGAATAAAAGAAATGCAATGCTGAATAAGTTTCATGAAGAGATTTGCTTTGAAACTGCAAGTCAAACCATAAATGCACAGATGTTCGAAGGTTTACATCTGTGACAACTTGAAAGATAAATGATTTATATGTTTTCATTTTATAACCTTCTTTATGATGGGAACAGAGTGAGCTGAACTGTTCTGTAAGTAATAAGTTATGAGATGTTGAAACATATGCTGAAAAGCTCAGTATCTTGAATTCCAAACTCAGTTGTTCTGGCTTATTCTTTTCAGCTGGACTCACGTAACTTCTGTTTAATATATTTTGCATTATCAAATATTATTATTATTAAACCCTTAAGAAGATATTCAGAAACAAAATCTTTTCAACTTCTCTATAAAGACAGAAACAAAGCTACACAAACTTTCTTAGCTCTGTTTCAAGGAAACCTGGTGACATAAGGAAATATTAAGTGCTATTGAAAGCAAGAACTGGCTAAGAAGGTTTTTCACAGAAATATGTAGAAGTTTGCACACATCCAAAATCTTCAGAACTTTAAAATCTTCACATGAACAGACTTTATATTGCACATGATGCCAAGCCAGAGGATTGCAGTGTCAAAAGAGTTTCCAGTAGCATTACAATATTTTCATTTTCTGCTAGACCAGTAAGTTGGCGTAAGATAACAATGTTGCCAAACTTGTGTCATTACTTTGATGTAAAAACAAGAATAAATTATATAACCTGTTTCATTAGAAAGACCAGCTGTTTCTGTCTTCCATTACTGAACATGAACTTTTTCTTTCCATTTTTCTTTCCTTTTTTTTTCTTTTGCCAGTAATTTCTCCTTTTTCTTTGCAAACCCCAGACTTATACCATGCTTCAGTAATGATCATTTATCTGTAGAAACAAAAAGTAAGCCTTTGCAAATTATTTTTTGTATCTTTGACATTTCTTTTTAGTTTTACAAATATATCTTTCATAAATTCATGGAAACAACAATTCTTTCTTTTTTCCAATTGATTAATGCATGTATATTTCCCCCAATTATAAGCACAATAAATGTGGAACAGGACAAGCCCTCTGCTAAATATCCAGTAGGATAACTCCAAGACCAGTCCATCATAAACCCACAAAAAATAGTTAAACCTGACTTAGAGGCATTTTGCAGTATGTTTGATGTCCTCCCCAGAAATTATGTTGTACTTTGAAAGCTTGCCAGCAAATAACACAGTCTTTCAACTGAAACCAACCATATCAGTTCTTCCCAAGCCCATTGTTCTCCAAGGAGAACAAAGATTGGTTCCAACATGGGGGACAGTTTTTCAAGAATAGGAGAAGCAAAGTGTGACTGTGATGTTTTCTGTTTTGATAAAGTGCAATATCTATTAACAGGTTTCACTCCACAGTCTGCGGAGATATGGCCCTTTAGAAGGACTTCTTCATTTACAAGGAAAGCAAAATTAGTGTATGGTTTCAGGAGTATGAAACACTGATGGTTCAGAGAGATCTTTAAGTAAGTGGATGGTGTCCAAGTGTCACTGAGTGTGGCATATTAATTCTATGGGGAAGGTACTAAAATGGGACAAAGGCAGGAACAAAGGGTGGTGGGTAATGCTGGAAACACAAGGAGACCTTTGAAGCTTGAATTAGACATGATGGGGAAAGGAATTCAGTGAAAAATATATACAGATCAGAGTGATGAGCTCAGTGCAATTGACAAGGAAGATAATTTGACTGCAGCTTCCCTTTAGGTTCTTGAAGAAAACTGAATATAAGACAAAATAAGTAACTCAAGGGGGTGAAACAGAATATTCTGGAGATTCTGAGGGAGAATGAACAACAGATGTCAATATGGCTTTGACAAACTGGTCAAGAGAAGTATGAAAAATGGGCAGAAAAATTCTTTGCTGTGGACAGAAACGATACGAAAATCTCTATTAACTGTTTCTCACATGTGAAAGTGTTTTTAGAACCAGGTTCTAAGTGACAGTTATAAATATGCTAAGCCAAAAATAAATAAAAATCTCTACAAAAGAAAAAGTAATTAAGTGATGCATTTGAGGAGAAAGTCTCAAGATTATGGGTTATTATATTCCTCTTAGTGATGAAATAGCAGAACTAGATTCGTGGCAATTTCTAATGCTAATTTTTCAGCTAGTCATAACATTTGAGCAAAAAGGCGGGGGGAAGAGCATTGGTGGACTCAATGATATAAAATGTAATATGAATGTAACAAAAGCCTAATACTCTTGTTCGTAAGTTCATTTATCATATTTATTTTAAAAAAAGAGAGCAAAACTTCTTCAGCAATTGCCAAAATATGACGCTCTAACTGATATCTCTCAGTTTGACTTGAAACATAAAATGTGAATTTAACTAAGTTTAGGGAAGTTTTTGTTCAAATTTTTGATTTGAAGATAAAGAGATAAGGTAGATCCTTTGCCTCAAGAACATCTTAAACATGTGGAGTGGTGTGAGGGAAAAAGAAAAGCTTTAATGTAGACTGCTGAAAGGACAAAAAGGTCAACACTTTAAAAGAGAAGAGAGCATGTACGGCAAAACAAGTGAATATAAGCACGTTTTACTAATCCACATGACCAGGGTAAGACCTGGGAAGAAGTCAGTCATCTTCAGATTGCATAGGATGTAGATAAAACTTCCATGCTTTTCACAATTCTTCAACAAAGAGAGGTATAAAACGTGCCACAGGAGAGAAAGGTAAGTTCTCTGTACAGTAATCAGGCACATCAAGCTTTTGGGCCAATTCTGTCAGTGTGATTTTTAGAACTGATTGTATTTTAAGTGTCTCAAAAAGGACTAGTTCTTCTTTTCCTAAGAATAGTGATATTTGCTTTTAGAAAAGACAATTAGATTAAATGAAATAAACCTCCATTACAAAAATGAATGTAATTACCAGTAAAATTTTGCTCCCATAGAAGACTAAGAACAATCATGGGTCGCTCATAAAACTAATAATTTATATTCTGAATTGTCCTAATTACAAATGAAAAACTTTTCATCTCATACCTCTGCTGGTAACAATTTCCAATGTAAGGCTCTCTCTCATTTCCCTGAAATTTTTATATTATTGTCAAGGTTCATCAGTCCCAGGTGATTAAATGCCTCTCTCTGTAGTGGAATAATCTGTTTTCAGTAGGACTAAAGACATTTGATTATGATTCACCAAATAAAACTCTCAATTGAACCCAGGCAACTATCAAATTTTTTCCCAATATCAAATATATTATTAAGCTACAATTTGAAATGAGCTTAGTTTTTTATATTTTTCCAGCAGAAGAGTTAAAAGATAAATTTTGGCATTAGCTTTACTTATTGCTTTCTTTATACGAATAGACTGGAGGAGAAAAACCGTTCTGTGCAAGATGAACCTGAAGTGAAAGTTTAGACTCATGAAAAATATTCAGAGAGCTGGAGAAATGGCAAAGGAAAATCGAAATGTGATACCTGCAAAGTTATACAAATAAGTGGATGGAGAAAGAGAATTAACAAGCTTCCCCAACACAGAGTGGAAACCATTCAAGCTTGTTCTGAGTCTTATGTAAATCCTTCCACTCTGACCAGACCAACTACTTTAAGAAAGTAATTTCCTGCTGCCACAGAAACTTGATTAAAGAGACCAAAACACAAATAAAGAGCAATGCCTTGTGGTCCTCCCCTAAAGGGACGCCTGCAGGGAAAGGAAGCTTGGAAACTGTGAAGCAGGCTGGTGCTAAACAGTCTGACTTCTTTCTAGAATTTGCCAAGAGTGACCGGTCTGCCGCAGGTTTCTGTAATCGCAGTGTCCCTATGTAATCTAGATGATTTAATTCCATGTCAAGTTTTATTTCCCTACAAAACTAAAAAAAAGGCAATTTCCTAACTCAGGAGCTACAAATGGATGCCAGCTAAGAACATTCTTATCATGCATTGCAGAGCATCTTGAATCTTAAATGCAAAATATAAAATTCCAATTCTGATTCTATCTCCTGCCTGGAATTGTTTTATTATCATCATCTGAAACTCTATCGCTTGAACAGGAAAAGGAATATGATCTTTTAAACAGAAGAATTATTGAGTCATTCATGAAAATGGCTCTATTTCGATTACAATAAAAATGAAAAAAAAATTATTTTCTCTTTGAAGAAGCATCTCCCTCTACATAATAACCACATAGCGCTCTGTGAACATTAAAATTTACAACAGCAACTTCCTTTTTCAAGCTACAAACTCTAATTACCTAATTTCTCAGATGATAAATCTAGAAACTAGATTCCAAACCACAAACCAATCTACTGGCATGTTTCTGTTGACTAGAACTTAAGACAGGTAGCACCAGGGTAAATTTAAGAGAGAGGAAGGGAAGTTTTATCTCAGAGAAAGTCAGCAGAACACCTTTCCACTAAGAAACATATTCTTGTAGGTCAATCCTATCTCCCAAGGCATGACAGAACTGTCGTGATTTTGCAAAAAACTGCATGGAATACATATATATATGTATTTTTTTAGGTCCAGCTATTTATGTAAAATGTAGATATGTACAGTGTATGAACAACATAAATTAATGAAGATTATAGCTTACCAAACATATACTCCAATAGCTATTGGAGGGAAAACATAGCAGGGCATAAGCAATCCTGGAGGTTTCTGGAATGTGTTGATGATAACTTCTTTCTCCAAGTCACAGAGGATTCAAAGAGAGGAGGTGCTATGCTGGACCTTGTTCTCACCAGCAAGGAGGGGCTAGTGGGGAATGTGATGTTCAAGGGCAGCCTGGGCTGCAGTGACCGTGAAATCACAGAATTCAAGATCCTTGAGGCAATGAGGAGGGCCCACAGCAAGCTCACTACCCTGGACTTCAAGAAGTCGAACTTTGGCCTTTGCAATCTGCTTGATGCAGTACTGTGGCACTGGAGGGAATATCAACCAAGAAAGCTGGTTGATATTCAAGGAACCCAATCTCCAAGCTCAGTTGAGCTTTTGAGCATCCCAACAAGAGGAAGTCAGAAAAAATGCCAGGAGGCCTTCATGGGAAAGTTTAATGACAGTGACACTGCTAAATTGGGAGGACCTGTTGACACCCTTCATGGAAGAGAGGCCCTGAAGAGAAACCTTGAAAAATTAGAGGACGGGGCAATCACCAATCTTATGAAGTTTAACAAGGGCAAGCGCCAGATTCAGCATCTGGAACAGGGCAACCCTGGTGGTGTGTCTAGACTGGCGAACGAGAGGCTGGAGAGCTGCAGGCAGTTGTAGAGAGTGATAAGGTCCCCCCTGAGCCTCCTTTCCTCCAAGCTAAACAACCCCAGCTCCCTCTGCTGCTCCTCACAAGATATGTACTCCAGACCCTTCACAAGTTTTGCTGCCAAATTTTAAAGAATACGGAACACTTTCATGAATTTGTGTGTCTGATTTTTTTTAGTAAAATTTCAATTGGCTGTGCTATGTTAGTGCTAAATCTTTCTCCTGAGCGAAGTCAAAAGAACATCATGAATAAAGGGCAAGAGAAGATTGCATTTTGCGAATATTGCTGAAACTTTAAATTTTCCTTGATTTTGGACCAAATTAAATCTTTAATAACAAGTGTGACCTCAATAAAATACCAAACACTGTAGCCTAGAATTTTCTCTTTTGATCAGAGACTTTCTTACTGACTACTTCACAGTCTCTTGTAATCTAAAATATCAACAAAAGTGACAAAAGTCCCTTCATTGTACAGAAACAGTGATCCAAAAATGTCAAATGCACCAGAAAAAATCTTGACACTCAACAGAGCTAAAATTTTCACATAGCACTAAGGCATTACTGATCGTGTTAAAAACTAAATCAACCTAATCAGTCCCTTCCAACCCAAACCTTTCCATGATTCTATGATTTAAAATATAGAATATGCTATTATAAAAGCAAATTATATATTATTGTAACATCACGCTAATTTTGCTTTTGTGAATTATTTCAGAAAAAAACTTCTTCAGAAGTTCCTCAATATAATTAAATTAACTGAAGACTAATTTCTGTAGAACTCTGTAATATCAAGTAACACCAGAAAGTGCTGCAGTGGATTTTTATCTCCTCATACCTCCTGATAAATTTCCAATTTATGGTGTGATTGCCAAAGAAAAGAATGTTTTGTTTGTTTAATTGTTTGACTTGTGGTTTAAGTCTTTCTCGGGAGTAATAAGAAACCCTCTGATGAATCTGAACATAATAAATTTTTGCACAGGTATCAAGAAACATACCTAACAGGATGGTTTATTAGGACAGACATTACCTATCCTTTTTAAGAACAGAGGACAGAAACCCCGTTCATAAGAAATCAGATGTAAATGTATTGATTAACCTTTGTTTTGGTGAAAGAGAGAGGCAAACTCTGCCAATATACCTTTGCTATCACTTCACACAGTCAAATTGTTGCAAAGGCAACTTTGGAAAAACGGTGCTGAAGAATAGAAGAAGACAAATGTAGGTGGGCTTTTTATTCCCCTGCCTTATGTAATTGTCTTTAGATAAGTCTGAAGCAGCAATAACCATGTTAGGTAAGCACTGACCTTTACAGGTATTTCACTTTTTTTCCCCCCACAAATTTCTATGGGTGGGCTCTGCATTTTGCTAAATATTTGAAGATTACTTTGTTTTCTAAAAGATAAGAAGACATAGCTCAAGCTGTGCCAGTAGAGGTTCAGGTTAGAGATCAGGAAGAATTTCTTCACTGAAAGGGTTTTCAAGCATTGGAACAGGCTGCCCAAGGAAGTGGTGGAATCACCCTCCCTGAAAGTGTTCCAGAAAAGAGTGCAGATGGTACTTGGTGCTCTGGTTTAGTTGACAAGGTGTTGATCAGTCAAAATTTGGATTCGATGGTCTTGCAGACCTTTTCCAACCTTAATGATTCTATGATTCTATGATTCTATGATTTAGGAACTTTATTGCATAACTCTCAAATTTTTTTACACTAAATTTCTCCTACTAGTGTTCTGGATGACTTGTATGAGTTGTATGGCTTACCTGGTTATGAATATTAAAAACGATAGCTTTTGATGGTATGTATAACACGAAATGTAACATAAGGAACTAGTGAAGATAAACTCTTATGTTTAAGTTTTTCAGATGTAAAAATGATCAAGTAATTCAATATTTATAGAAAAATAGAAAAAAAAGGCAAATTAATATTTGCTTCTAAATGTAAATAAAGATTAAAATATTTTTTAATTTGGTGATTCACTGTCCTAGGTTGCAATATAGATGTTTTTAAGTATTCTATTACCACCAGCTGTGGGCCGGTAGCTGTTATCACCTGCTAATGGCCCACCCCGGATGACAGACAATGGGCCATCAAGGACCCACCACATGACTCATAGACTTACCTCATCCCATTGTGGGATGCTCTGCCCAGGAGGGAGGAGCCAGGTGTTCCCACCTGGATATAACCTGGCCTTGGAAGTGCCTGAGCTAGCCCTGTCTACTGGATTACCAGAGGGCAAGAGCTACCACTGGACCTTCAGCTGGAGACCAGACCTTCACAAGATCACCGCTTGAACTGAACTACTTCAGTTGGACTGCTACCACCACCCTAACAGGGTGTCAGGTTTGTCTTTGTCTATCTGACTTTGTCAGTGCTTTTTCCTTGTATTATTTCACTTATTTTTAATTTCAATCTTGACTTGTGATCTCCCATTGGTTTGTTTTCAGACCAACACATTCACATGGTTCTGCTCTAATTTCACAGGATGATTTGTATCAGTTTATAAACTGCACAATAAAATTTTAGTATGGTTGTATAAAAATTACTGGAAAATAAATATTTGGAGAAATAAACAGCCAACACACTTGGCTTGATTTTAAAATGAATAAAATCTTTTTGAACACACAAGCCTGAGGGAGTTATTTTTTAAAATGTCCCATCATGGACTGGAAGCTGGCCTATACTTAAAAATATCACAATACTTTTGAAAAATCAAAGGAATTTGCTGTTTTCATTTTAAAATATTGATTTTAAAATTATTTGCTGTCATTACCTATCTCATGTTCCAAACTGAATGTACATCATACTAATGCTTACAGAAATCAATAAGGGCTTTTTCAATACATGTAACAATTTTTTCTTTATGTTTTGCTCTAAAGGTTTTAACCTGGAAATAATAGAATGGCTCACAGTCTCAGGCAAGGACCCAGTATCCACTAAGTGTGTACAATCAAGTCTTTGTCATGGTTACCCTAAATGATTGTTAAAAGAGATGGAGATCACAGCTGTAGAAGACTTTACACATTCACAACCTGTACTGAAGGACAATCATACAGAAATCATTAGATCTGTTTTGTGTTATCTGCAGAGCTTCCTAAACAATTAGTAAAAGGATCACACAAAACTGAGTTTGGCTAGATCAGAAATGTCTTAGCTGCTATTCCAGTGAAGTGTAATTCACTAAAACAGGAAACTAAAGTCAGGAATTGATGAGGTAATTAAATAGAGCAATTGCTCTAAAAAAAATACCAAACAACAAAGAAACAATGAAAAATATGGTGGATCAGATGCACTGTTGGAGCAGTTACCAAATGCTTTGAATACAGGTACTGGAACACAGTTTTTCTTTCAGGAGAAACTGAATTGAAGTAGGTCAAAACTCCATGTTTAAGGCAAAGACAATGTTTACCAGCAGAATTTGTACAAAGGTTTGTCAAAATGGTGAGAGGAGCTACATGGGCATCTGGAGTTGATCCTTCTCTACTTGCAAATCCCAGGATTTAGTGAGGGGAAAAAACAGTAGTAAGTAGGAACTCACATAACATGTTCAGGTAGCATTTTGTCCAAAGCTATCCTGGAATTAAGAAAGATCAACTCAGAAAATTTACTTTCAACCTAGACATAGAAGCTAGTCCTAAAGTTTTACAGTTTGAGAGGTTCATATTAGAAATATCATGCTGGGTTGAATATGTTATGCCACACTACCACAGCACTTAAAAAGTGCAGTGAGTCTAAAAGGACTAAAGCTGGCCTAGAACAAAGCAGATGCAAATATCCATTTAGACTCATTGATGTAGTTGTATTTCAGGCCAAGGAAAATGCAAGCAGAGGAGGGAGCGTGTTTGTGAGTGGGGTGTATTTGACATATAACAGGAATTATGTCTGGCTAGTGGAAAGCTTGCTTGCTAAAGTCATTATCACTTCTTTCTCTTATTCCTGTATTCAAGCTTTCTGCCATTCTTCCTCTTAAACCTGAAACACATGCCTTAACCCAGCATGTTCTTTTCTCTTTCAAATCCTTCCTATCAGATGCAATTAAATGGATTGCACATATTTTAGGGATAAAAACCAATGGAAAATTAGTGTCAGACATGCAAAAATCACGTATTAACTTTCTGCACTCACCCCTCCAATAAGTCTTTATAATACTATGAAGTGTTACCCACAGCTAACAATATGGTCCTCGCCACAGATTTTAAGAGTGAAAGCAATGAGGTGAAAACAAAATGAAAAATGCCAACCCACATTTTCTCCAAGTGTCTCTGTACTTCAGGTTAAATGCATTTCATATGGACAAAAGTAATTTTTTATTTCCTAACCTGGATCATTTTTTAGAGAGAGATTTTAAATCCATTTACTGTCTTTCCATCAAAAGCCCATTTTTGTTATAAAAACTTCAATTAAAAAATTGTTGATGCTGCAGAAAATATTGCTTAAGAATTGAATGACACTCAGCAGGCAAAGAAAGCCTCCTTGTGCAGATGGGTGGTTTAAGAGTTTGGTTCTTCTCAAACCAGCAGATACCTGTATATTGCTCTTCTAGCTCCATGTCTCCATATAGGAGAGAGAATAATCTCCATACAGGTGAGAATAATCCAGAGCACTACACACTCAGCTTCCTCCATCATGTACTTTGACATTTTGAAAATTGCTTGAAATCTCCTAGTGGGAGAAAACTTTTCAGAAAACTCCCATAGAAGTCCTGCCTAGCATATTGCAAAAATGGCAAATACCTGTTGTGGGTAGTTACACCTCACTTTGTAACAGGCTATTTGGTAGTATGAGTAATTTCTGTTGTAGAACTATGTTAACAGGTCATTCATTTTGTTGAAAAATGTCAAGTCAGCTTTCATATTAAAGGATATGTAAATATACTTCTCCAGAAACCTTGGATGCAAACGACGTTTGCCTTATTACTTACAATAATGTGATTGTATCTTTTATCTGGAACTGCCACCATATCTGAAGCACTATATTTTCAGAAGATTAATATCCTCTAAGTTAAAAGAATAAAAGAGCTCCAAGTCACCCGTTAGTTCTGGTGTTTGGAAAAAAAGCAGAGGAAATCCATGACCAAATCTACAACAAGTAATAACATAAAACTAATATGCTGAGGAGTTTTCAGAAATATTGCTAATTCAATGATGCAGTATAAAATTTTACTCAGTGTTACTTACCTCCATTCTGCAATGAAATAATTTTTACACAGCTGGCTCTATGTTGTCTGTAATTCACTCAGCAAATGGCTTTTGTTCAATGATCTGTGAGCCCTAGAGAAAGAAAAAAAATCTAACCAGTTTAATACCTGTTCTTGATCTGCCAATTGCTGTCAATGTCAAGAAGCTGAACAAACACTCTTCATTCAAATGAATAGAACAAGACAAATGTAGATGATATTTTCTGAGAAGTACTGATAGCACCTTTTGAGGTCCCTATTTTGTTCTGTTAAGGTTGTGAGTGGCTGAATCTTAAATGGAAATCTGGCTTTATTATAGGTAAAGAAAAAATACTGGCATTTAGATCCACAAAGATAGAAAGGCTTCAAACATCAGCTGAAATAAATGAGACTGAAGTGTTAAATAATCTTGTCTGAAGTCTAGATTACTACATGGTTTTGTTACCTAAATTCTTACTAAACATGTAAATAGATTTATAAATAATAGCAGTGTTAAAATGAGAGAAAATAAACGTTTTTAATAAACATTCTAAAATTATTTTTATAGAGGAAATATTAGGAGTTTAGAATGATCTTTCTTCTGTGGAGAAAAAGAAATTAGGGTGTAGCAAGGTTGGGGTCAGCCTTTTCTCCCAGGCAACCAATGACAGGATGAGAGGAAATGGCATCAGTGGTACCAGGGGAGGTTCAGTTTGGACATAAGGAAGAATTTCTTCATGGAAGGGATTGTTAAGCATTGGAACAGGCTGCCCAGGGTGGTGGGGAGGTGTTCAAGAAAAAACTGGCAACATGGCATTTTCTTCTTGGTTCAAAATTCGTTACATTTCTGTGTGCACATCTATATGTTATTCAGAATCAGTTATTTGTTAGGAAAACTTAGGCCTGACACCTCTCTGAGCACAAAGTGGTATGCTACCATTTAAGTAACCTGTTAACTTGCCAAAGCCACCCTTTTGATCCCATATTAGTGGACAAGCTCAATACATCTTAAATTTCCTTTATGTAATCATGTAATACGTAATTAGGAATTCTATTTAATCTGTGTCTTTGCCATTATATTTAAACAATTGAACCCATAATATACCATTCTTATCCTTTATATGATTATAAAGAATTTCAAAGAATAATTTAATTTAATTGCATCTTTTCATGCTAGTGTGAAACGCACAAAAGACCTTGATTCTGTGTAAGCACTGCTCAGCGATAATGAAAACATTCCTGTGTTAGCAACACTGTTTTCAGCACAAATACAAAACATGGTCCAATACTAAGCACCAGGAAGAAAATAATTCTATCCCAGAGAAAACCAGCACACAGTTTAAAGTGTGAAACACATCAACCACCAGAGTGTTCACAGTGGCTTTTCAGCTGTAAAGAGGATTTTTTTTTCTACTGTAAAAAGGCTACACTTTGCAGCAGAAGCACTTAAGCCTTAGTGGATCTATTGAGTGCTACAGAATACACTTTCTGCGCCCGATTACAGCATGTTTTAGAAGTTACTCTAATAGATAGTGAGGTTACTTTGGGCATTGCTGTCAACTTGTATTGCAGAATGCATCTACCATAGGCAGCACAGGAAAAACTGGGTAAAGGAAAACAGAGCAGGTGCTGTATCAGTAATACATTGCCATGCTCACTTCTGAGGCCCGGGATGACAGGAATTTTAGCAAGGATATTTAGTCTTTTGGAACAATAGGAGGAAGATTGGAAACCTGTGTCATACCAAATTCTTCTTGACTTGAAATATAGAATGAACTGTGCCACGATGCATATGCGTATGCATTTTGTTTTATGGATGTTCCATTAGAAGAAAAAACTAAATCCATCAAACCCCGATCTTTACAGTTTTCTGATATTGCAGAAAGAGAGGATCATACCAAAATATTCTTGTATTTCTCTTGTTGAAATTTTATGGGAGATAGATTAAGTAGAGGATCTGGATCCAGCTCAGTAGCCAAAGGTCTAGAGAAAGATACTGCTGATTTTTGTCATATTGAGATTAGGTCATAAATAGGACTATATATAGGGGGGAAAAAAAAACACATAGAAAGAGAGAGAGAGTTAGGATCTGATATTTCTAGAGCCATTCTTTCAAGATTTTGACATAAAACAATTTAGGAGCATATAATCTTAATCTCTGCTCAATCCTGGACATTCTACTAATTTTTTTAGGTCAAAGTAGAAAAGTACTATTCACAGTGGTCATATATTCCTTAGCACCATTGTTTTCAAGGTTGTTCTGAGGTAGTCAGATCCAAATAAGACTAATGATAACCAAATCCAGAAGAGCAACAGAACAATAAGCACTCAGTCATGTCACTGGAGCCAACTACTCCTGGATTTTCAATATTGGATGCAGGAGACACTCCACTGATACAAAGGAAAAACTATGACTTGGAGTTATTACAAAAGAATTCTCATACACAAAACAAATTACCTTTATGCAGTATTTGATCATCCAGAGACATATAAAATAAGGAATAACTGCCTAATTTCCTTCTTGAACAATACTGACAGAGATCACAGAATCACATAATACGCTGAGTTGGAAGTAACCCACAAGAAGACCAAGGCTGTGTGTGTGGTCTAGATGGTCTGCACTTGTGACAGAAGTGCATTGCTCTGCTATGCTGCCCTGTGTGTTCAACCAGCTGTCCTGCCCTCCTCCACAGTCTTCTTGTCACTGTTTATCCAGGACAGGGCAGGGTTGGGGCCTCCCTCACGCAAGACTGAGGATGAAGGGTGGCAGAGGGAAGCAGCCACCTCAGAACTTCCTTCTAGTCCCTGAGATGTGCAGATCCTTCTCCTTCTGCATAGGCTAAGCCCCATGAGTCCCCAGGTGGAGAGACTAGGTATGGAGTTATGAGAGGAACTAATGGCTGCTCCCTGGTTTCTGGTCCCAAACTATCAAACAAACAGCACAACCCTGTAGAGTACACCTGTGGGCAATACCACTAAAGCAAATTCTCATAAATGTGTCCACTGTGTGAGCAACATGGTCAGGATATTTACAGCCAGCCTTGGTATTTGTATCAAGACCTGAAAAAACAGTTGCTATTAACAGCATGTGACTTGATTTTCTGCCAGTTTTAAAAAAACTATTTACTGTTTGCTTTGTTCTTGTTTCAGAAGAGCAGAAAAGTAAGCTCATGGAATGAAAGGTGAGAAGTAACTTCATCTCAACTCAGTCATGGTTTCTCCTCAGAATAGTAACACTGCCAGTATGTCCTTATGTCTGCCACACTGCAAGCTAAATTATAACTGTTCCTGGTCAGAATATTTGTGTCTGTGTAAAGGATTTATAAGCTTCTCTTCTCATTCATTACATATCAAAAGTCACAATATCACATGACTTCACTCAGAAAATTCTCTTGTATAAACATGTTTTATATATAATAAATTGTTATTAACTAAATGTACCTGAATTTTAAATAACAATGCAGGAAAAATGCAATTATCAGAAATACTTGTAATACAGACAGAGTTTCCATACACGAAAAATTACTGATTATTTCTTATTCAACTTGCCAAGTTATCTAATTTTGACAGTGAGGTCTTTCAGTGGCATTCAACATATCACCCCTCACTTTGCAGTGAAATTAAGTATCCACTCAACACTAAAGTGCTAGGCTGTTATTCAACTGTGTTTGCTCTTAAAGCTTTTAAAATCCATTAGCTCTCATGGATCTTATTCAGATTGACAATTTGTAGAGAATGAACAGTTAACATTAAGTTAACTAGAAGACAAAACAAAACAAAAAAGTTAGCTGTGAAAACCTGAGAGTTTATATGTATTGATCAGTAAATGCCTGCTACAAAATAAATGTAAAACCACATAAAAATGTAGAAACATCAAAACATTTCCAGGGCTGAAAAAACTAGCATTTGTATCAGGGTCCCTCAGAATCCCTTCTTCTGTTTTCACAGCAAATTGAGGGAGTAGATTGATGTCTGGTATAATTGATTATGTATTAACACTAGCTGAAGATGACATGAGGGGGTAACAATAATGCATATGATTCATTATAGCTATATACACTGGGTAATGCTACACCAACCAAACAATCATTACTGGCTGTATCAGCTGTCTGCACTGAAGCTGATCTCACGTTTGATATACAAGAATTTATTTATTCTGAAAAATCTCAACCAAACAGACTATTCCATATTATTTAAACAGGATATGCATGTTTTACTCGAAATTACATCACAGTAGAGAACACTCTTGTGAATCACCTCTGAAATACTAGTCTCCCTTTTTTGGGAGATGGGCAGAAAATTTTCTCAGACCTTAGTAAAGTAAGTACAAATGTGTTTTGACTTCAGAAAAATAAGTAACCGTTCCTTCTGCAAAGCCTTTTGTATTCTATAAAATTCTGTAGATGATACAACAACAACCCTCCAAACCCTTCCAATTCTTTAAGTATAGCTTAAAGGTATGTTTTAAAGTTATTTGGATTTTGAATAGATCTGACTCCAAAATAAAGCCAGGTGCAGTACAGGCTGACCTCATGGACACTCAGAGACTAGGCTCCTTGGCTTACTAAAATCTCTGTAACAACTTCAAACAAAGGCATAATCTGAATATTTTGAATGCTTTGGGGAACTCTGTATTGGAATCATGACTCCTGCTCTTGGCCTGCTCTCTAATTTTTAAGTGTTATCCTAAGAAAAAATATGGGAAACACATATTCTAAGAAAAATGTCATTTAAGATATCATCTCCATGAAATGATGAGAGAAAAGCTATTACGTTTTCCATGTTGAAGGACCTAAGCTCATGGTTTGCTGTTACTGTGACACACCATGGCTACCCTATTTCAACCTTGTTTCTTGTTTCTTGAGTAATTGTTAGGAATTCAGAAACTCCAGCAGTATAAATTGTTTAAATTTGGTTTATAGCTCTAGATCCAAAATTCCAGCTTTTTTAGCAATATAAGAATTGAATTTTTTATACCATTCTCTGTGAATGAATGGAGTGTTCCCTAAAAAAAAGATGTATGGTATAGCAAGAATGATAGTTTTGGGCAACAAGATTGAAGAATGGCTTGGTGACCTGGTATTGGTATAAATCATAGGAAGAGATGTATACATACTCATAAGGCAGGAGAGAACATGTCTACGAAACTGCCACAGGAGGAACTCAGTGCAGATCAACATGAACTCTGGGCCCTAGACTGGATAGGGGCAATGTTCATACATAAAACCCAGGCATCACTGCTCCTGCTGTAGTGGGAGAACAGCCCGTCCCGGCTGGTCCTGACGGTGTCTTGCTGCTGCCACTGCTGTGTACCAAACTTCTAGACACGGTACTTCTAGACATAGTCCTTGTACTTATCAGCTGAAGTTGGAAGTACTTAGGTCTGTTCTCTCTAGGATTAGGATAATAAATTTTTCCATAATAAGCATGGATATTGCTACACATGCTAATGCTATGCACTGAAGTAGCAAGATACTTAATACAAGGAAAAATTAAATTGGACTAAAAGTGCTATGGAAGAACAAATAAGAAATGAACAAAACATTCAAATTGAGTCAAAGGGTGGTTAATAGAGCTTTGAATAGAAAGTGGAGCTTTGATAATTTGCTCCCTATTGTAAAAACAATTTATTTATTAAAAAATATGAATATCAAAATTTCACACCTATTTCTGAAAAATTAATTTCTCCTACATGGGACAATACTCCCCCAACACCAACTCTGGATCTGCTGAATAATCACGATAAGACAGTGATCTCTTACACACACAGTTGTATCGAGTAACATGAGTTTGAGTAGAAAAGTTATAAAGTATTTCCTTATAGCAGAAAGCAGGTAACTTAGCTGTGTCTCTGAACATTTTAAGACACTTTGTTGATAGATAAGGACAAAGACAGTTGAGATAGTTAACACAGGCTGCATTTCTCTAACTCTACTTCTAATAAAATTAATAAAGATCACCCTTAGTATGCAGGTATTAAGTGAGAGAATATGCAGCTAAGCTGTATTTCATTCCTCTACTGCTTTAACTGAACTGGGAATTGCTGAACAGGAAACAAAGTGAATGCTCAGTTCACTTTGCTTTGCTTGAACGTGCTCTTCTTGATGCAAATTTGATATTATACACTAAATTTATGATTTGTGAAAATATTCTTATTACATCCTACATAGATAAGCATAAACAAAGTTTACTGCAAAGCTGCATGCTGAGGAAGAGTTTTGGAAAATTACAGAAAAAAAGCGCCCAGTTCTAAGTGTAGAGAATCAAAGTCGTATGAAGCTGCTTTCATAGCATTTTTTTGTCATTAATAAGTTTTCCCAAGTCACCTTTTTTTACCTTAACTTTCAGCCTTTTCATTGAGCATCTGTTAGCTAAAATGAAGCCTATAATAAACATTTATGTCCCTCTTTATGCTGATTGTTGTTTACACCTATGTGGCAAGGCTGTAGGAATATATTGAATATTTATGTAGCAAGAAATTGCGCCTCCAGCCTATTAAACACTGAGTGGAGCAGCTGGGATTCTCTAAATGCATTCAGGCCACTGGCAGTATCCATTATTTATCTACATTACTAGCTGCACTTGCAAAGATTGTTCACTCTTTCTCCTCTAACACCTGATGGCAGCTGAATGGGAGTACATCCTTATTAATCCCACCAACATCCCAATTTGTTTGGAATTGCATTCTGGTGTGCATTCTCATTACAATGAAGTAGCAATGTGAGAAAGTTGAAAGCCATTATGTGCTTTTTAAGAGAAAGATGATATTATGGGGCTTGCTGGCTTCCCCCCCTACTCTACTCCACTGTTGTGAGATGTCACCTGGTACTGTGTCCAGATCTTGGGCCTCAAACACAGGAAGAATGTGGACCTGTTGGAGTGAGTCCAGAGGAGGGACACGAAGAAGATCAAAAGGCTGGAGCACCTGTCTTTTGAGGAAAGGTTGAGTGAGTTGGGACTGCACAGCCTGAAGAAGAGAAAGCTTTTGGGAGACCTTACAAAAATACCTGAAGAGGATTACAAGAGAGCTGGACACAGACATTTTACAAAGGCGTGGAATGATGGGATAAGGAGGAATTGCTTTAAACTGAAGGAGGGTAGGTTTAGATTAGGTATTAGGAAGAAACTCTTTACTGTGAGGGTAGTGAGGCACTGGCACAGGTTTCCCAGAGAAGTTGTGGATGCTTCATCCCTGGAAATGTTCAGCGCCACACTGGACAAAACTTTGAGGAACCTAGCCTAGTGGAAGGTGCCCCTATCCATTACAGGGCTGGAACTAGATAATTTTTAAGGTCCCTTCCAACCCAAACCATTATCTGATTCTGTGACTATTTAGCAAAGTTCTGATTAGTTACAGTAGGTCAGTGACAGCTCTTTTGCTTGAGCAAAGTCATAAGAACAGCATGAATCAGAGGCAAGAGGAGCTTGTACTCTGCAAATATCTCTGCAACTTTCAATTTTCTTTACGTTTTCTTCTCATATCCTAGTCAAATCTCATTTTGCATTAATTTTATAGCAAAGCATATCCAGAAGGAAGTTCAAGATTTTATCCAGTCTATTCCTTTTCCTCAGTTTTATGTGTACCACTACTCACAGGCATAAATTTAAAAAAATTTTTACTAGAGATCATACTATAGTCCATTCTTTTTCATTTTTATTAATCTCAGAAGGGGGTTCTAGAACCTTATTAGCTTATTCATTTCTTTATCATGTAAAGTTCATTAACAGGGGTTTGATTTCCTCTATACGTTTGGCTTTTTGCTTTTTTTTTTCATTGCATCTATTCTCTAATCATACTAAAAATACATGAATGTTAGGTGATGTCCCATTTTTCTAGTGAGACTTGTTAATGAAAGTACTTTCATTATACAGTGATTCCTCACCTTTAATTTATTTATGGAATTCTAAGAAATGTACTTGTCCTAGTAAAATTCAAACTTTAACAGTGTTTCTGTTCAGCTTAACAAGTGATTCCCTACCTTCAGAATCCAGTTTCCGCTCTTTGCTGATTTTAGTTTCTTGTGTGATTCTTACGAAAGCTCAGTATAAAACTATCTGCCTCTCCTCCATGACAGTGTAAAATGTCATGTCTTACTGCTTTTGTTGTGTATATTTAGTTACATATGACACGTTGTTTGTGGTATGTTATGTATTTGTTTATTTTAGTCCTGATTGTACTAGATAAGGAATAGATACTTATGATAACATATTCTGGGAAGACATTTCAATGAGGCTTGTCAAGTTCAGGTTAAATACCATCACATTAGCAAGAATTAAAAAATTTGCAATACTAAAAGAAATAATTCATTTTTCTGAGTCAATGTAATCATCAGAGAAATAAAAGGAGTGTCTTTCCTAATGCACCTCTTCAAGGACTTCTTAAAGTTCTAGATTTTCTGGTAATGCAAATAGAAAAATATAACAATAAGTAATAACTACTTACAAAAACCTGGTCTCCATGAAGTTAGAAGAAAACTCTCCCACATTTTGATGAACTTGGGACTTTGACAGATGTCTAGCTTTTCAATTCTTTTGGAACCACCTCTCAAAGCTAGACAGCATATCACAAGATCACACTGACAGAGACAAAATTTATATTATATGTAGCTCCCTATTTTAACAGAAAATAATTCATTATAAAAGAATAGTACTCCCAACCTTAACATAACTCTTCAGATCTCAGGATGGCATTCACAAAAAGAGAGATTTTCTGTGTCCAAGATTTCTTCTAGGTATACCAATATCGAGTTCTGGTAAGCACTTAAATAGCATTTTTTTTCAACTGACAACAATCTAAGGAATTTTTAACTGAATAAGCCCAAATAAAAAATCTAAAGGGTTCAGAAAAGAAAATACTCAAGAGACTACCTTAATATCCTTAAGCATAAGTAGGATTTCCCTGCCCTGCACTATCTTTGGGGAAAACTCATGACATAATCAGGATGAAATATTTTTTCATGACATGCATTATTTTCTTTAATATAAAAGTATCTTGATCTTATCCTGTTCATAAACCTGGATACTCTAAGAATAGTAAATAAGTAAATTTAAAAATAGTTCCAGCAGTATTTAGTGCCTGAGTTTTCTTATAGAGATGAACATAAGACTACAAGATTCAGGATTAGGAATAAAATGATATAGCACGTTGAATACACAGAAAGCGTGTAAGCGAAAAGAACTGCTGAACAAAATGTGTATAAGTGCATGAATATAAAATGATGGACTTCTTTTCCAGAAGGTATAAAATAGCTCATTGTTCATTTTCATCAGCACTCATCTATTTGTATTGATCTTGGAGACTGTCAGCTGTGTTTTCAGAACTTTCAATATCGCAAATGATTAAGGAAAGTCACTGATGTTACAAAGAGAACAATACCTGCCCCAAGCAGATGCAATGTCAGCTTCCTCCATTTCTCTTTGGGGCTTTGGATAATGTATCTCGAGTCTTCACTCAGAAATCTTGCAAGGGATACTAGGTCATCACAAATAAGTAAGTAAGAATGCCCAGGACAGAACATCTTACATTGTTTTCTAATAAAATAAATGCATTAAGTCACAGATAAAATGCTCTAAATTGCAATATGCACTGCATTAAATAAGGGTCTGCAGATACATATTTCTGGAATCTCTGTCAGAACAATGAGACTATCGGGGAACCATAAACTTATGTGCTTGTATCTTTTCCAGGTTAAAAGAGCATTCACTGCACTTTTTCAGTTACTGCTTGAGGTACAATTCGGGGAGTTTCAAGCCTTTAACTAATCCAGTGTTTACCAATCTGTTATCCAATTGTAAATATGCTTGTTACTTTTCAGAGCAGCTATTTGGTGAAATATTTATTAATGTCATTATACCAGAAAGATTGTTAAGACACACTGGGATAGAAGTGGTATATTTGCTGCATATGAGTGTAGCTTATCAAACATGTCTTTTGCCAATAGTAATAAAGGCTGTAGGCCTTGTACTTATCTTACAGTGTAAGGTCTTAGGATTCGTCTGAGCTTGCCTTGATTTTTTAGCTTTTTGGCTTTCGCAAATATACGTAAGCACTGCATGATGAACAACAGCTCTTGAAATTAAGCCAGGATATTGACAACTCAGTGTGGCATCCCACCTAGTCTGTACTCCAGGAACACTGGTACTGTCAATCTAGAATCCAGAGGGATTTTAGAAAAGACTTAGTTATTGGTAAGTTTTTTTCACTACTGTTTTTAAAACACTATTATTAAGGAAGTTTTTCTGTAATAATTTGTACTGTGACTGCATCTAGGTTAGTAATACCTGTTTGTTGGTTTTAATTAGATTATCAGGATTTTAATTAATATGAGAAGTTGTTGGCTTTACATATAAGGTGCACTATATTTTTGCTTATAATGATATGGTGAGTGTAATATTGGATGCATGCATACTAAGAAACTTGCAGATTTAAAATAATTATTTGTATCCAGTGGAATGTGCACCAAAACAGGCCTAGAGTACATGGTAGTCTTCTAAAAAATAGTGTGTTTTAGGTTGTATGCATGCTGAAAAGGAATGCTCCAACAAGGTAATGTTCTTCATTAGCAGTTTGAAATTGCCCTAAATCAAAAAAATTATAGAAAGAGTTAGATTGACAATGCTTTTCCTAGAACAAAGCAGAGAGAGGTCACAATTATTTGAAGACCATCCTAGAGAGGAAACTAAGGATGTTAGATTTTCTACTTAGACTTGTGCACAAAGATCTGCTAACATATCCACCTTGTTCCTTGCAGACCCCATTTCGATGTTTTCTGAAGCCTCTGAATCTAGTCTTGACAACAGCTGCAGTCCACAAAAACCCTGCCCTGAAACCACATAGACAAACCTAGATTATCCGTATATCCACTTATATCCATTTATATTTAAAGTCCTTAAGAAGTACAGACATGACCTCTCCCAAATTTTAAACATAGGGAAGTAAAGACCTAAAAGATGTGCTTTTGACCAGGATAATGCAATGCTTGTTGCAGAGGTCTGACCTAAGAAATACTTCATGAGACATTCTTTTTGCGAGTATTCAAAAAGAAAAATAGCATAGAAGTTATGTTATTATTTTCATTATGTATCCATGTTTTGATATTGCCCAGAACTCAATTAAAATCAGGCCCTATTATACTGAGCACAATCAAAACTATATATCAGAGAAAATTTTATGCCATATAAATGAAAATGTCTTTAATTGTGCTTTTCAGTGCTGCATACACAGTGTTGTGATAATTTCTACCAAGATTATTTTTATTCAGAAGTGGTCAAGGCAGTAACATTTCTAAAATGGAAGGTTTTATTATGGAAGAATAAATGTCATTCTTTTGCTTACAAAAAAGCAGCAAAGAAAAACAGGTCAGGCAATGCTACTTCAGAGAATTGTCTTTCTAACATGATTATTTTCATTATTTGTAACCAAAAAACCCAGCTTTAATTATCTGTAATCAGAGCTGTTCAAAATGTTTGTAATAAAGATCCACTGGACCTGAGAAGATTTTAATACTTTAGAAAAACCAGGCATGCACTCTGTGTTTGTGGCTTTGGCAACATGATGACTCAAGTGCTGCAGTACCCTAACAGGTGTTATGTAGAATCTGCTTTACCTCATTTACAATTTTTTGTTCATTTTTAATTGATTGTCTTACATATGCTCATCCTTCTTGATATATCTGCTCAGTCTCTCTGCTAAATCTCTTCTTTTTCTGCCTCCACAGACATTCTGATTTTCCCTCCAACAGCTGTATGCCATTCTCTCTCAGGTTTCCTCCATCTTCTAAATTCTGTCTCTGTTCCTCAAAGGACAGAACTGTCTGAAATTCAATAAAGGCAAATGCAGAGCCCTGCACCTGGGGAAGAATAACCCCATGCACCAGCACAGGCTGGGGGCTAAACTGCTGAGAAGCAGCTCTAGGGAGAAGGACCTGGGGTTGGTTCCTGGTGGACAACAAGCTGTCCATGAGCCAGCAGTGAGCCCCAGGGGCCAGGAAGGCCAATGGTATCCTGGGTTGCATTAGGAAGAGCACTGCCAACAGGTCAAGGGAGGTGATCCTGCCCCTCTACTCAGCCCTGGTGAGGCCACATCCGGAGTGCTGCGTCCAGTTCTGGGCTTCTCAGTACAAGAGAGACTTGGAGCTCCTGGAGCGGGTCCAGTGGAGGGCTGCAAAGATGATCAAGGAACTGGAGCATGTGTCTTATCAGGAAAGGCTGAGGGAGCTGGATCTGTTCAACCTCTTGACTGAGAGGGGACTGTGCTCTGGCATTTTTTTTTTAAGATATATGAATAAACTTTTGAAGTTCTAGAACATAGAATTGTGCAATAGGTGAGAAAGAACTGCTGTAATTGGAATACTCTTTCACGTGTTATCCATGTTTGCATGCATGTGGAGGCCATCTATCTCTTGGAGATGTTTGTGGAGGCCAGTGGGCCTGTTGACAGAGGAACCATGAGGGTGCCTTGGAGGGGAGAACCCTAAGAGATACTCTGCAGTTAGGGAGATAGAAAAGGCCTCTCCCAGGATGCCTTGTTTCATTATGTTAATGTACTCCAGTTCTGCTTCCCCGGTTGGCCAGTTGACCTTTCTGCCCCCTTATACCTTACATGTCCTTGCCCTAGAAAATTCTCCCTTCCCCGCTCTCCCATTGGCCCTTGTTCCTTTGTCACTCCCTCAGAGTTTCCCCAACGGCTCCCGTACCCTAGCGCCACCTGTGTACTGCCCTCTTGCCCTCAGATTATTGGTCGCTGATGCTCTCTCTGCCCCCGTATATAAACCTAGACACACACACCCTCCCTCCTCTCCCCCCTACTGTTCTGTGTTCTTCGTCACTGGAATCCTTCACGTGCGTGGCTGTAATAAACCTCTCCCGTGGAACTCTATACGGAGAGCCTTCCCGTCTCTTTGCTGTCGACTTGTCAAAGAAGCTATCCAGAGTGTGTGTGTGTGTGTGTGCGTGTGTGTGTGTGTGTGTGCGCGCACGCGTGAGTGTGTTGGCCCTGCCGAGCGGCTTTCTGCTGGAGACACTTTCGGAAGGTTGCAGGACCCACCAGAACATCCTCCGCGACAGATGTTTTATGAGTGAAAGGGGACTGCAAAGGCTCAAAATGAAACAGGTGGATTACACAGTTCATGCTGGATGACCAAGGAAACACTGAATACCTCCCACATCTTCTGTCATTAACATACCCGAACCCATTTCCACCTTGAATAATATTCTAGTTGGATTTTACTGGAGATGAAAGACAAAACTGCTGTCGAGAAACAAATAGGAGTATGACAGAAAACATCTGTTTTCTGGTTTATAGTTACAACAAATAAGAGAAAACTTCCTTTGGAAGGGAAAGAGAAAAAGAGAAAGAAGAAAACTAAGTAAATAGATACTTCTTCTTTTTAAGGAATATGAACTGTATTCATCAAATGGCAGATACACTGTAGATTCCTAAGCTAATTAAATTTTTTTTCAGCTTTCAGCATAGACTCATCTGGCATAGGAAAAAACACATTAAAAATGCACTGATTAGGGAGCTCTTTGTGTGCTATTCTAAACATCATCGTTTGGAAATCCACATCATTTTGCCCTGGGAGGCATCATACACTCCTCTTATGCTCTCAGAAACTCAAATCTTTCCAATGTAGTTCATTCTTATTTTCATTCTCTGGATCCCCAGTTTTAGCTATCTAAAATTAATGTGCAGCATGATTTCTACATCAACCATTAACAATGCTCATAATTAAATCCATCTCTCAAATTATATTTAATAGAGTCTTAAATCAATGTTTCCTACTGTCACTAGAGTGGCCATTCATTACATATTTAACATGGAGATAAATTTTTTTTAGTCATCACAATTTTTCTCTATCAATTCAATTTGAATAAGGGCTGGGCAAGTAAGCAAGATGAAAAATTAAATCCAGATGATCTTATTGATTACCAAGATCTGACCCCCAAACTAAGCTTCATTAATTATCCTAGCTTCCACTTCAGAAAGCAGAAATTCGAAAGTTTTAATTACATTACTTCATTGTATGAACCATCAATATCATTTATGATGTCTATATAATTACAGACTCATTAACTGCATGCAGTCTTTACTGTAACAGGTACTGTGTCATCAGTTTATACATGATGATGCAATTTGGGAGTAAATATAATCCTAGAAGTGTCTAAATTTAAGGATTGTTAAAACTGTACAGTGACGCCTGCAATACTAATCCAAACGAAGAGGAAAACCAGTTAAGAAATCTAATTAAGGATTCAGGTTTCTTGCAAATCAGTTTTCAGAACAGCCCACAAATTCTACTGGTTTCATCTACAAGACAGAGGCACCTAAAGTACCAACCACTAGCTTCCAGTGGATTTTCTACACTAAACAAATGTGCTAGACAATGTTTATTGCAACGTTTTACAGAAAAGATATTTTGGTTTTCTACTTGACATATGAAGATGGAAGATTCAATATGTGACTGAAGTGCACACTCGCAACTGAGAAAATTGAAGGGGGAGGAAAAATAATCCAGACCACATAAGTATCTCTTTTACTTTAAATATTTCTTTATTCTGTACTATATACATTCATCATTAATTATAGGCTGTAAGGAACATTTCTAAACACCTTTGAAGACAACAATTCAACCAAATCCAGGATTATAAAGATTTTTTTCCACCATCTTAAAGCATATTCAGAGTAAACTGCTTTTCTTCTGTTATTCTACTTTCTAGATGTTTAGAATATATCTGGCTCTTAGGAAGCCTTACATCTTCTTGCTGAAATGTCAAATGGTCCCCAAACATGTTTTTGTCTTTGAACAAATCTTTCAAAAATCTTTGAACAAAGATTTTTCTGTATTTATTTTTGGTGTATGGTGACTCCAGCAATTTCAATGCCATTAACATGATGTTATATGAGATGATTACATATTTGTTGGTTGCAGAAAACTGTGCAGTTTTCCATGCAAAACATGGTTGTGTGGAATTTTTTTATATTGAACAAGGAAAAAAAAGAGATGCATGAAAGACCAGACAGGAGCATGTAACTCTTGGAAACAGACATAAAATACTATACATATAAAGTATTTATAGTCTTTAAGGGAAATGCATGTGAATTCGCCAACTGACAAGAGACAGAAAATGGTGCTTAAACAGAGATTATGCTTCAACCATCCATGAACATTTGAAAGCAGCCTAACATCAATCATTCCTCCTCTACCTCAAATCTTGTTTTTCCAGTGTGCATTAATTGCTCCAGTGGATTTCACTGTTTGCTATCTTGCACTCAAGAAACCAGGACTGTTATATAGAAAGCTCAGGAGGCATGTATCATTATAATCTCAAGCTTCAAATACACTAGTAGGTAAATATCTACACCTAAATACTACTGAGCAAGTCACCAGAATAACTCAACTAACAATTCGTATTTCAGACTATCTAAAAACATATTGAAGTCTCTGCTCCTAAAATAAGTGGTCCTTTGAACTACCATTTTTTTTTACCATCCTAATTGTAGCATTCACTGATCCAAAGTTGAAATCATCAAGGTTTTAAATAAGAAAATCAAGTCAGAAACATAGGGAGCAGCAATAGCACTTCTGAGAGGTCTTGCAACTTTTTTCTAGCCCAACTAGTTATATACTCATTTATCCAACAGGACAAATTATTAAATTTCTTGCTAAATCTCAGTTCTAGTAATGAATATAAAATGAAAAATATTTGGTTAATAGAATTTTTGAAGTCAGATGTTGTGTGTGCATAAAGACATTTTAGTGCTGACATCGTATGAAGATGTCAAGAAAAAATTAGTTTACTTGTTTCCCTCCTAGCTTTCTTCCAGTGATTCATGCTGCCACTTTAAGGCAGAAACTTAAGAGAAAAAAAAACAAAACCAAAATGCAGTGTTTACTTAATTTATTATTTTCTTAAATCTTGAGCCAAAAATCTAGAATTTTAAGAATTGTTGTGAAATTTCATTTTTCCTTGAATGAATGTCAGATGACCTAAGAAAAGGGCTTTGATAATCAAATGGTAGATCCCCCAGTGATGCCTTGAAGGTGGCTACCTGAAAACAGAGGCTAGACAGGAATAAGAGAATAAAAGTGGGTATTTATTTGAAAGGCCTTCAAAGGTACACCCTGGACAGTCAAAAGGCTACACCCAAGATAGATGCTGGGTCACAGGTTCTTCACACTTTTATAAGTTTGGTCCATTTGCATATCAGGGTTAATTCTCCAATTGTAACTTCAGTTAATGATGTAATTACCCCAAGTTTGCCCCCCTTCAGACGCTTTTAGTTTACATATTTTGGGGCCTGGGACAATCGAGGTGTCCTTGAAAAGCAAACCTAGGGAGGCTTTGTTACGTCTAACCAGCATGAGAGAACAGTAGTTAACAGGCCACACGAAACTTCAGAGTTACACACTAGGCAGTATGGGATTTGAAAAATGTAAAAGTTAAAACCTAAGGCATCACCAGTAAGATCAACAGGAATTGGCCAAGTAACAGAAAATACAAAATTTAACTAGGTCTATGAATGTCCTACTGTTAAAAGATATAAAGGGAATGAAGTTCTCTTCTACCTTCAGGGAGGAGAGGTCAGCTCTATCTATTCTTGTTTGTGAGACCTCCCACACCTGCAATTCCACACCCTGCAGTTCTCTTCAGTAGGGATTTGTGCATGACCTCCCCATGTCGATGATAAATGGCTACTGACGAAATAAGCAGGAAAGCCTTGAAACATGTTGTGCAGTAAAGGTATCGTTTTGGTCAGGTGTGAATTCCTGTTTGACTGTCAAACCTAAATTCACCAAGACAGGTTGAATACCCTTGTGCCTGAAAGCAGCAGCTCTGTTGTCAGGAGCACTGGTATTGACTAATGGCATGTTTTGGTCTGACTTTCTGTCTGAAGAGCCAGAACTCAGCACAAGGTGAGCCAAAGAGAGATGAATTCAAATTGATCCTAACTGGATTGCTCATATCAACAGAGAGGTATTTGCAGGTTTAGCTGCAGAGTCACTCCCAGTATAACAGGTCTTACTGGACACTGGTCTGGAGCAGCAAAAACCAAATTCCACAGATGCCTTGATGTCAAACTGACATAGTCCAGTTTCCATGATCATTAGAGCATGATTTTTTGCAACTAACACATAACACTTGGGGAAGCCAGACATTTTGTGATTGGTCTTAAGAGATGGCCAGCATCCTCAAGCTCTTATTCCATTCTGCCTTTTTGAATATGAATATAATCTCACTTCATTAGATTGTCCCCCTCTTTCCTCCTTTCTTTATCTTCTTCTGAAAATGGGTTTATATATAGCCAAGATTTTCTTAATGGCTATGTGTGAGGAAAAAACACTTGAAGAAGTAACTGAAAAGATTTTATTTTAAACACCAGAGTGAGAGTACAGCCCAAGGTGAGGGTTCCATAGGGTTGTTCTGGGTTTTTTTTTGAAAAACAGATTTTAAGACAGTTTCCTGTGTGGAAACCCAATGAAATAACACGGTATTTACATTCTAGAACTTGTCCTTTTCCCTCCAGAAGAAAATGTAGTAATTTTCTATTACCTTTTTCTCTTGGAGTATTTTGATTGTAGGAAATCAACACTATAAATGAGAAGCAAAGTTTCCAGGAAAGTAGGAAGACATATGTGTGAGCATGCATGTGTAGTTTTAGGTCCACAAATTGCATAAATCTGAAAAATAAACAGTTACTGATTACAAAGCACAAGACAGTTAAAGACTGTGGTATACAAAAGCTAAATTTAAAGTTACTGTAGCATATAGAAAGACCTAAATCTCATCTCTTTAAAGGAAAATTGTGGAACTTCAGTGTTTACTGGTTATAGACCCACTACACCGGGTTTCTCTCTCCCTACCTGATAGCTAAATATGATTTTTCACTCTACCCTCCAGCATGCAGTTACTTAGATCTCACCATCTTACAGACAGGATCAAGGGATAAGCAATTCTTTGCATGCAGCTTGCCTGGGAATTTGAATGGAGAGTCCGGAGACAGGGATTTGAAAGAGCTATTGCTGCAGACTTGCTGTGCTGGCAGAGCTCTGGAGGGATAAGTGGTACAGCCAGAGATATTATATCCGGCATTAACAGATATGTGTGGGGTCTCAAACACAGGAAAAGCATTCTGTACTAACACTGAAAACCAAGCTGAATTTGAGCAGAGATTTGAACTTGCTACTGTCACCAATTACCTACTTCAGAAACATCAAATTAACACATTTTATGAATATAAGAGGGAAATGGTTCAAGCACATTGAATCCAGTGTATGGTCAGGTTTGCTCACAGGCCTGAGCCTCAGGAGAAGTCAGAATTCTTTGAAAGCTGAGAGAAGATCTTTGTTTTCTTTGTTTCCTCTTCCAAGAGTCAACAAAAGCTCAGCTACAAAGAACTAGCCCAAATGTCATTCTCTGTGTGACTAAAAGAGGTGAGGAAATTTGTACTTTGAATAGCAATAAGCTACAGATTCTACCTCTAACTGAGAGCTTCATTCCTTCCATAGATGAATTTTTTGCTCATTAAGCATAAAAGGATCCTGCATCTCTGTATTAGGAGGTATCAGAAGCAGGATCTGTCACAGCAAAAGATAAATAAGATATGTATATATATTTTCTCCTAAAGAGCTTTTAAAGTCATCTGAATATTTCCTGTTTAGTCTGTATCATGATGAGTCCGAGACAGTTATTCCCTATGCATTAGCAGTGTTGTTGATTAAAGCAAGAGGGTTATCGATAACAATATTTAACATCAGCAGGATTTGCAAATTCCAAAATTCCAGTTAGACCAACTTCCTAACCAATTAGGTCAATTAGATTCGCAAGGCCAGATTTGTATCAGATGTCTTCAACAGAGTTTCTCTCAGGTGGCATTTTCTCTGATATTAGATTGCAATGTCAAATTTTGATTTGCTCTGCAGTGATTAATTCCAGTTGCAGGTTAATTCAACTCCTGAAACTTCCAGTCTTGCCCCTGTTAAAAAACAATGGAAAAGGTCATGACAGGTGTAACTGTATTTCCACTGATAGATGCATATCTCAGATATGCTTTGACTTACAGTTTAACCAAGACCAACACTTTGCTTTTTCACTGCTGTAGCTGTAATAAATTAAACTCGTGCTATATTCAGTCTTGTTCAAAAGTTTACAGAATGGGTATTATCTGTCTTATAAAATCCAGAAATAATTAAATTCACTGATTACAAGGAATGACATTACACTTAAAAAGGCAGTCAGAAAAAATTATAGGTCAAATCTCTTAGGTATATCTTTAATTCATAAACTCTATATTAGGCTCCTTTGTGCAAAATATCTATTGAAGGCACCTTTTTGTCCTGGTCTTGAAATCTATCTGTAAAATCAATTACCCCATCACCCCATGGGAGCTGACTGAAGGCCTCTCATTCTTTGACCTTAATATACTGTAAGGATCTGATAAAACAGCTGAGGATTGATCTGTCAGGAGGAGTTTGTCTGATAAAGTAATCTTCTTCCTATCATGTCAATAGAAAGGTAAGTCTGCTTTGATACTTCCACAAACTGAACTGGTAGTTTCAGTTTGCATCTGCTGTGGTTTAGTGGTCTGTGTTAGGATGAGGTCTGAGACTAAAACAAAAATTTACATGCCTGAATGCATAGTTTTTCATGTAATGTAGATATCTTGGGCCACATTATTGTCAATGGACACCTACTTAATATAGAGCCAGAGCAAGAACACTGTTGTCCTGAAGACAGTCATTGAATTACTGACTAAATCATCCTTACGGATAAACATACACTTCTCCTTTGGGTTTGTTGGTTTATTCTATGCTTCTGTGTACAAAATGAAAACAAACAAGAAAATGAACTAAAAGTCCAATCTTTTTCTAAGTGCAGTAATCACCATTGGGTGTCTATGAGGACTCGGAGAAGGAAATCATAGGCAAAATAAAATATTGTTAAAACAAATTAAATGTCAGACTTGCACAGGCAGTACCACTACCTGGTTTTCATGCCCTAATACAGCCAAAATACCATTCACACTGAGTATAGGATTGTGTATTTCAGCCTAACCATTGGCTTCATAAAGTAAAGTTGTCACTAATTCTTCTATACATTTATTGAAAGGGTGATTTCATGCCAGCCCCTAGCTCTACATTTTTACATCATTTTTCATGAAACTATTTACTGACTGATTGCATGTTTTATCATTCAAATCCTTAAATTTGAATTCTTTAATATTTTTAGGAATTTCATCCAAAGGTTAGTCAGTCACAATTTGGGTTTCTCCAGGCCAATTTAAAATTGTTTTTCACACATTCTTCCTTGTATCTTTTGTCACCTTTACTTCTTATAAGCCTTGTTGTGCTGGGATTTTTATGACAAAGTTCAAATGGATAGGAACTAGAGCTGAACTCAATTACTACCACTGATTTAGTTTCTGTTCCAACATACTTTTGATGGAGAAGGGCACCGCAGAATACAGTCACTGCTGCATTCCAGCTGCCGAGAATACAGTAGAAAATTGAACTGGAGAAGTCCTGTGATAGTTTCAGGCATATAGTTTGAACATTTCAGTCCCTCTTAGACACTCTAATGAAAGCCCCAAGGCCTGAAAGCGACTGTTTCGAGCTGAAAGTAAAAGAAAGCATTTGCTAAGTAACAAGTATGCCTTTCTTACAGCTGGGTGCAGTGGAATGCCAATGGAATTACTTCATCCATTACTGGGTAGGTTTTGTTTCCTTCCTAAAGAGAGACTCATCCATGTGAAAATTTCTAGAAAGGCTTCAGACTTGCTTTTAAATTTTATGCTCACATTAATTGTCTTCATATTTTACTATTCAATTTGTGAATGTGACTGACTGTGGCCACACAATAGTGAAAGTGCACTGCTACTGCAGAATAAGAATCAGCTAAAGGCAAAACCAACTCAAATAATCTCAAGAATTGTTATATTTAAATATGGTTTTATTTAGAAATATCACAGTTTTAAGAAAAACAAGAAAAATGAAACCATTTATATATCAGTTTGCATCTAATTTGTTTCTTTAGGTCAGTTTTTCTTGGAGAATCAACTCCACTATTTCACCTGCAAATATGTAAATCTAAGACCTCAAACTGCTGAGATGAAAGCCCCTGTAGAGGATTCTGTGAAATCCCCTTGCAAAGCTTTAAGTAGTTCCTTTGGGTTTTACAATACACAACTGCACAAAACCAAGAGCCTACACATTCCTAATATTCACTAAACCAAACTCTTTCAGATCTTCCTGTGTCTCTGTGCACAAAATTCTCCTTCTGACTGAGAGCACTAATGCCCTCTGTTGAAATCTAAATGCTCTTTTCCTATAAGAGGGCCAAATAATTATCTCCTATATTTCAGTATAAAATATTTCCCATAATTCCAATAAGATCAATCAATATTGCTTATTTTTTCATTTGCGTACTGCACAGTAAATCAGAAATTAGCAATCCCATCCCTGGTTCTATGCCAAGAAAGCCCAGCCAGGATTGTGCACAGAATTATGCAAAATCTAAGAACCATCTGTTCTTACTTACAATTTTATCTATTATCTGGGACTGTTTAATCCTACATTGTGTATAGCTGAACTACTAACACTTAAGCTTCTGAGCAACATCCTAGACTTGATCTCAGCTGATGTCAGGCTAGGGTGAGGTGGAAGCATTAAACCATACCATCAGCAATCTAGCAAATATGTAGTGAAACTCTGGCTCTTTAGGTCTTCATTAAATCACATACTAATAATAACTAATAGGATGCAAATATGCTGTTCTCCTTCCTGACATTTCTGTATACATTTTAATGTAGTGTTCTTTCTGTGAAACCACCAGACACTGTCACATCTACTGAACTTCCTTCCCAATCCCAGATTAGGGTGAGGAAAAGAAATTAAAACACTGGAGTTATTTAAAACTTAAAGCTGAAGAACATTCTCTGGAGATGCATGTTTCAAGCAGAAACAAAATTAGTGTTGCAGAGAAAAAAGTCTAATCCCTGATGTGGAGATTTCAGAGCCAGTGAAACTTTAGCATGATAAATGTGCTGATACTACATGATTTACCAGTGTCCAGACTCCTTGGTCTGATCCAGACCATCAGAAAAAAAATATCTACTCAAGGCTGCTAGAAACATTTATACATCTCTGGACAAAGTCAGTGAGATATTAATGCCATGTGAGATGTAAAACCAGAGCACATCTCCTGTTTTTAGGAAAAAAACACTGTCAGATGTCCTTCTGATTGAAACTTTTGGTCTTATGGAAGAGAAATGTCACTTTCCACAGTACAGGAAAGCCACTTTGGCTTGTGGTAGTTCTTGCTGTGCCTTGAAAAAACAACATTCTGGACTATCCTCATTAGATTTCAGAGCCTCACAAATTCTCCTGGTTTCTCTGTGGTGTTAAAACGGTCCCTGTAACTGCATCCATACCTGAAAAAAAAAAAATTAGTCATCCTCTCTGCAGACAGAAAGGTTGCATAGTACTATTGTCAAAAATTCTACTGGTTGTATTGAGATTCATGCAACATGTCAAATGTTACTGAGAAACTGGCTGCCTGTTCTCATGTGCCCATGAAGAGTTACTGTTTGTTATTTTTATAGTGTATTTATTATTTTTCCTTACTCTGAAATAAAAATTATCCAGTTATATCCAGAATATATCCAGGTCTGATGTACCCCAAGATACCATTCGCCTTTTTGGCCACAAGGAAAGGCACACTGCTGGCTCATGGACAGCTTGTTGTTACAAAATCAGCTTTTGACAAAAATATCCCTGAATTTTCAATACTGTTTCCAGCACAAATGGAAAACATAGCCCCTACTAGCAATTATGGAAAAAATTAACTCTATCCCATCAAAAACAGCACAGTCAAAAACAGACAGTTCTAATACTGGGCTGTCAAAAGGAAGTGTTACTTGGTAATTCTGTGTAAGTCAAGACTGTACAAATGCTCTAGAAGGAACTCTGAAAATAAGTGCTGATAAATTATGTTTTCACCTCTGTGTCATTCCTTTTTTCCAGAACTGCATATAGATAGATTATGATTTGCCTAAATTTATTTATTTGAAACAAGGTCTCCTAAAATTTTATTAGATTATTATTGCTATATAGATTTATTTTATAACTGCCTTCGAAGTATTAAAAAACTATAAAAACAGGCATGCTTACACTTTGTATTTGATCAGTTGTGCACATCTGTCTTTGAATTGTGTGGAAACAAACTCACTGTTTGGTTTAGCAATTCTCTTCTAATGTATGCAATATGCATTATTTAAATGAATTTGAATACTAGTGACTTTTCAGAAGAGACAAACACACCAAGATGTGCATCAGTTTCAAAGGAAAATTGATTTTAGTTTTGAAATTTCATCTATTTTTAAGAATATCAGCATATTTCAACATACTTTTCTCAGTAATGCTATCGACATACAATGAGTCGTCACTAACATTAAAGATACTGTCTTTTTTCTGTCTGTGTGTATAAAGAGTATGAGGGCTGTCTTTGTGTGCTAATCAAATTGCAGTTTGAGAGACTATACGTTCCTTAATTTCCACTGTTGTTACAAGATATTTTTTCTACTACTCCAGGTCTTACTTGCTAAAGACCTTCGCTGTTGACAAAAATTACTTCCAAACTGCTTTGAAATATTTCTCAAGCAAAAAGATACAAACAGAACGCGAGAGAATGCCTTCTGCACCAGATGATGCTTAAAAATAATCGGTCAAAAAACCCAAACACAATAAGCAGTTAATTTTAAAGTCAGTTATTTCTAAATCAGTCTTCAGTCTTTAAAGTACATTACAATAAAATAACCCCCAATTTTACACGTCAGTTACTCTTTTGCCATGAATTTGTTCACACTGACAAAACTCATAGCAGATATATCAAGAATGGTGGGATAATAACTGTGATAAAATAAATGTATCAGTGAATGAGATGGAAAAACAGCAGCTCATACTAAATTCAAACTCAATTCTACAACCATCTGTATCCTATTTAAAGCTGATCAAACCGTTGTCTAGGATTTTGACAAGAGTAAATTAGGACAGGTTCCCAGCTAATAGGATGCCTATTCTGTAAACTACATCAAAGGCTTCTCTGCTTGCAAAATAAATAAATCCCACTTCTTTAAAATTACTTTGTAGTAACTCTGGATTTATAAGGATCTTTTTCTTGACTGTAGCTTACTGTTCCTCCTGTTGCACATCCTAATCAAATTTGCATTATTTAATGAGTTAATATTTATGGTCTTTTCTTTCAAAGTGAAGAGAAAGAAGTGATGGTAGGAAGGCTCACCAGCAGCTAGACATAAACCTTACCCACCCTTCTTGAAATAGAAATACAGAAACACAGCATGTATGTCACATACATTTGGATGCCACTGCACGATTTGTCTTTTACTGCTTTCTTTGTATTTTAAATATGACTCTTGAGAATGACCCTGCATTGTTGTTACTTAAGAGTGCATCTGGGATTAGTATAATGTGATTCACAAAGGGTGTCCCGGGAAAAACATTTCCCTTGATATGAAAAATACTGCAAGCTTCCTGCAGTATTGCTGCAGAAGTCTGCTGTGCTGGACTCATCCTCTTCCAGGCAACTTATCTTCTGGTAATATCCTGAAAGGGCTATTACATTACATGCCAGCTGTACACATAATTTGTGTAGGCAACTTGTTTGCAGACTGCCAATCTGTCCATCAAGCCTATGAGGCATAAGACCCAGGGCCCAGAAGCAGCTCAGGTTCAGGGCAGTTTGCTTGAGAACAGACACAGGATCTGTTCTGGTTCTCTTTATGAAGGTCAGAAACACAACTGCCATGTGAAAGGGAAAACAAAAAAGGATTCTAGGAAACAGCAGGGCAAAATTTATTTCTTTGCATGCGCAAACCCAGTTTTGACTGTTTTCCTTAGGGCACAAATCTGCTCACATAAGATCTTGGTCCTGTATATCTTAAAATATAAAAGGACAAACATTCCCCATTAAAATATCACATGTGAAAAGGACTCAAAGGTTGTAATAGAATGTTAGTTAGAGAATGAATCTGAAGAACTTTAAAACCAGCCCATGAAAGAACATAATTTCTTTTCTTTATGTTGATTTAAACCTTCTCTTAAAGAGCTTACAGTTAGCACATTTTCTGGAAAACTCTACTATTGTCCAAAAATCATCCTGTAGTTTTGGTAAGTTCTGGCCAAGCCAAGTCATACATTGCATATGCCCACTTGTAACCACAATGTGCTACCTACATGATGAGCAGATGAATACTATTCCCTGTGTTAAGGATGCGTCACTGACTTGTCCCAGTCCTAACTGGAAGGAGTCTGGAGTTGAGTTGTAACACTGCACACCACAATAGTTCTTTTTCTCTGAAGAACCCTTAAGTCAGTCTAGGGTTATGATAAAGTGCACCTGTTTTTTGGGGAATGGTGAAGAAATTAAAAGTGCAGAAGAGGAAGAAGAAAATTCATTCTAACATTCACTATTTTTTTTGGACCAAAACCTCATCCTTGGTTGAGAAGTTCAGCACACAGGACTGTGGTGCTGGCTGTGTCTGTGTGTATGCAAACACATATGTAAGAACCAAGCTGTCCCACTTTGCTGGTCTCCTTTATCTCCTTCATGCAGATGGATATGCTTTGCTGCAAGCATTTTGGTGTTAAGATGCATCCCAACCTATTACTCATATTCTGGCCAAACCTGTGTGTTTGACTTACAACCTGTTGAAACCTACAAGCATGACTAAGGATGATGTACCAAAGCAACAGCCCTAATCACAGCTGGACTGACTGGGTGCTGTTGCCAGGCTATCATGTGCTGAGGGACTGTGAAGAAGTCAGTGATGATTTAACAAGATAGAAGCGAGCCATGTAAAGGAAGAGAAATATTGCAGGAGCCGACTATGTACAGCTCACACTTGGAGGCAGCTGGACTTATTGCAAATGCACGATGAATACACATTTTCCACTAGTGCTGGACTGATCTAAGACCATATGGCAGTTGCTTTATTCTCTCCTTGTCCATTTTGAAGGATGGTGTTGCAATGCTCTGGTACAGATGTGTTACAGGTTTGCAGATGGGGTGGGAGGTCAGAAGTGTTTTAACAGTACACAGTTTTCTTTCAGCTGGAAAAGTTCATGCATTTCTCCGTAACAATCCAAGGTCAATAATATATTCCCCAACATGGAAGATAGGAAGGGAAACTTATTACAAGACCTCTACATCTCTCCTGTCCCGACTAGCTAGGGAAGCAGCTTTCATTTTGAAGAGGAAAGGAAAGATTATTCTATAAACATTCAAACATGTATGATGTGGGCATGTTTGGATACAGAAACTTCACGTACTTTGGAGAAATTACCTATCCATTTTTGCAAGAGACAGAAATAACAATATAGGCTTGGGCTTCAATTTCACCCCTTTTAAGTGAAAAAAATTAAACAAAATTGTATCAGAGCTCTGAACCACCAGTGTTCTCAACAGCAAAAATTCTTTTGAAAGCCAATAGAGACACAAAACCGAGTGCTGCAGCTTTGTGAAGAGAAACTAAACTTTCTGCTTAGCTGATGACACTGGCCTCCCTTGCACTTGCTCACAAAAAATCTTGGAATACTTATTTCAGAGGTGAAGGATCACATTAAGATCCAAAGACTTGGCTTTATTTCTCATAGTTTTCCAGTCTAGAACTGATGGAATATATCAGCTCCAATCACATAGAGCCATTGTTTTGACCAGAGTCAGTATCCCATATCTGTGAGATATTTCAGCAGGCCACAAGAAAAGATTCAGGTTATTTGGGTTCCAGAAGCATCCAAATTTCATATTGAGAAGCTTATGTACAGTGTGACATTATTAAACACCAAAGAATAGAGGTCTTGTTCTGGCTATATGTTACAAAGCTATGTCTAGTGATAGTCTTCTGCAGCAGATCATATTCTACTTTATAGGCTTGTATGATAGGAAGCCCGCCCTCTGTTCAGGCAGGTGGTGAAACGAAGTCACAAACATAAAAGAAGCTTTGTAAAGTAGTTAGCAGGAAAAGGAGAAAAAATATCTTTTTTTTTTTCATGGTACAATAATATCTTTCACTTCAGGATCTCAAAGCACATTAGAAGCACTGTAATTAAGCTTCCCATCTCTCCATGTAGTATAAAAGATTTTTAATGTCTTTTAGCAAGAGACTAGAATAAAAGTGAGCAGGAAATAAACTGGTGTTTGCTCATTTGATTCATAATGAGAAGAAAAATATGCACAGCTTAATAATTGCTTTTATTTTAATTGTTCATAAGGAGCAATCTTTCTCCTTCCCACCCTAATTATGGAATAGACACACACCAAAGTGTGAAAAGCTGTAGAGCTTGGGATCACACATAGCATGACAGGTTAATTCGATAAATGCTTTCTTCCCCACATCTTCCAACATTTTATAGGTCTTTTCATTCACTGTTTTCTCCTGATTTAGTGTTTCAATATACCTTCCCTGACATACTTTTACTCTCTCAAGTGTGTTGATTATTTTTTAAGATTGCGTTAAGATCTCAGCAGAGAGAGGAAGGGAAAAAAGAGAGAGAGAAAAGATGTGTTGTATCAATTGAAGAGTAAAGAATTTAGTGTGAGATAGTCTTCATTCAAGACAAAACATAAACATTGAAGTAAATGAGAGGAAAATGAGAAATAACAGCACTTCAGGTGGTTATGAAGTATCTTGAAACTAAAGCATGAACTGAAATGATTTTGTTGTCTTAAAGAGAAGTTTGTCCTTTCCTCTCTTCTATTATCTCAATAGTCTATTATGAAATCTGCTCAGCAGGTAACATTTTCATGTCAGAATGCTGTATTTTTAGTCAATTGATTGGTCCTTTAGCAGGGCAGAGGGCTAGCTGCCTTTCAAACTGGAAGAGACATCTGCAGCCAAGAGTCTCTCCATTTATACCTGGCAAGACAGAAATGACAATGTCTACCTTTATGCTCTGTGAGTTCAACGTCTGTTAGCAGGGGTCAGGAAGCATTATCTGCCATCATGCAGTGCACATAGAAGTTCAGCTCAAAGTTACCCTGCAGTCTTCCAGGAACAGTCTGTGGATGTTTATTTTTCTGCTTCTGTACCCAACACATCCAACTTGAGTAGTACTGGGGTTTTGCACTCTTTCTGTGTGCATGCATGTGTGTGAATGTGTGCGGATCATTTACACTGCAAGACCCCAGGAGAGGAATTGTATCTGTGCTATGAGTTTGTAAAACACTGCGCACACTAGGAACTCAGTGGAGTTCTCTTACTCCTGTAGTGCAACCAGCCATTATTTTGAACTGGTAAGAACAGCAACAGATAAATGTTATCTTAATTCACTTCAGTACCTTAAAACCTCCTCAGGAAAATGACTCATTTGTAGCTATTGTATGCTGGTCTTTACCTTTGGTACCATAGCAATCTTACCCCCCAAACAATAACAGAGGGTTCTCTACACCTTGAAAAGAAACATCTCTCCTGGGCACATCACTCTTCTTTCAACTGTCTGTTCTGTGAAGTGACCCAGAAAATGTAAAAGGTGCCAGCTTGTTTTATGCTCTATAGCTGCCCTGTTATATTTTGAGACCACCAGTGTATTACATGTTTTGTGTTTGGGGTTTTTTTTCCCATTCGGATTGATTTAAATACATTTTATAGTTGATACTTGAACAAAACGAGTCTATTCAGTGGTAATGGATCAGCAGCAGCAGTACCTGTGACTCAGCAGGGATAGGCCATGGACCAGAACCACCTCCCAGCCCTGCTGCAATGAAGGGAGCCAGTGGCTGGTCCAGCTTCTATTTCAGACCACTTCAATGAGAGTCACACAACACTGCTGTCATATGCCAACAGTTTCTGATCTCTTTTTTTCACTTGTCCCCTTTCCTAGCTGGGTGAGCCAACATTCCATCTGAAACTTGATACCCTGAGACTCTATCAAGGAAAACTGCTGTATGAAGAGACATTTAGTTGACATCAGGGCACAAGGACATATATACCCTTAAATTTGTGTTCCATTTTAGTGCATGACAGTTACAGGATTTATGGTCCATCTCTTCTCAAGTATTGCTTTTCATTTATGTAAAAATAAGCATTCTTAGCATTTTATATGTTCTGTCTATTAGTGCTTTGGTGGCACAATCATTAGAATGACTTACAACTGTATTAAGTATATTTTATATTTAATCATGACATAAAATAGGAAGACTTGCAAAGATCACTGAAAGACTGTCTTAATTAACTAACTTCACAACTTGGCCTTTGCAAGTCTCAGTGCATCTGAACACAGACTTACTGGTGACAGTTCACTCTGCATCGAAGTCAGTGTCAGGACTTACACACTCTTACCCAGTAAGTCTGAGAGACAAACAGCAACATTTACTCGTCCAGCAAATGAAAAGGATCAGCTTTGCGAATGCCCATTTCTACTTAAGAAACATATCTCTCCAAATCTGTTTAATGTATCTAGAATCTAGTCCTCCTCTCACTGATGTCATGATAAATTGTGAGTCCCCACTGAAATCTGTAGGGTTATAGCAAAATGAGAATAGTTCTATACTCTCTCATTCTATTCTCATTTTGGTGGATTTCACAGTGTGTGTGCAACTGCCAAGTTCAATGAATCTTCTCCCCATTTCCATTCACATAACTGATATCCCCACCTTGCCTTTGGGTGATGTATCAAAAGATAACTAAAATAACATATCACCCCTAGCTAACAGAGATATCCTTGTGGGTAGGAAAGATAAAGTTGCTATACCACCAAGCCATTTATTTTTTTGGGCAGGGTGGGCTCTGTGTGTGTGTCTGTGTGTGTGTGTGTGTGTGTGTGTGTGTGTCTACTCCTCATTTGTAACCTTGTCATTGCAACACCTTAATATTTTCTCTGCAAACATTGATGAAAACTAGCATATCAGTAATAGACAAATTCTCATTTGCATGAAAAATGGCAACCTTATCAAGTTCTTAACAGCCCTATGTGATCCATTCAAATGTATTTGGAGTAGCATCCAGCTTCTGCAGCAGAAAGGTGTCAGTCCTACCTTCTTTGCTGGATGTGGTTCTAAGGAGCTGCGGCACTCTGACGAGCAGCAGTTAGAGACTCTGAACCACCCACATGAATTTCACTCTGGTGCTCTTACCCTGACTTCTTGTTGACCTTTGCAGATCATACCAGAAAAAGGGGACAAAGATGAGACTGGAAAACAAGAAAGCTAGCAGTTTTTCATGTTTTGGGTTTGTTTTCCACATGTGTACGAATATTTCAAATGAGTGAGAAAAATACCTTTGTAGTCCATCAAAAGAAATACAGTAGGTGTTGTTCTTGATGCATCACCTTTTGACAGAGTTATCTGTAATGTAATCTGTGGATATAGCTCAATCAATAAATGCGTGAATGGTTACAGTCTTGTTAGCCATGTTATACTGCTTCACAGTCTTTGGAAAGTCCCTCTACCACTGCAGGCCATGATAGATTGGTCTGTCACACTTGCTAGTCTGCATTGCAGTGATCTTGCTTCCTACCTTCATCTTTCCTCTTCTACCCTTCCCCTCCCTCCTCAAGCCATTTCCATTTGACTTTCATGGCAGTCATTCATTGTATCAGCAGCTCCCCTTTAATCAGAGCACTGCTTCCATCTGAAATAGCTGGTTAAATGACTGAGGGTCCATTAAGTGAATTATTTCAAGCTCTTGCCCCTTTCACAAATCTGCCCCTAAAGCAACACAGCAAGTAATAAATTTGAAGCACCTCTCAGTATGGTGATGGAAGCAGACTGCACTTTACAACTAGCAATTAGCCTTAGGGCTTCAGGTATTTTTCTTTTCTCACCACAAATGAACTCACTTGGTTTTTTAAATTGTTTTGTTTGTTTGTTTGCTTGTTTTGTTTTTTTTAAAGGAAAATGCAGGCCTTGTCCAGGGTTGAGTGTCTGAAACTGCTAGCATGTCTTTATATTCTATTCGCTGGTTTATAGCATCCTAATATATGGTAATATTCTCTAACATTTTCTATTCACTCAGTGATGGGGAATTATGGGAAATTATGATGCAGAAATGCCAAATATTAGGTAGATTCAATGCCATCTCCATAAACATGTTGTCTCCTACCCACTGAGGTTCACAGAGCTTTAGGAAATGCAGGGGATTATAGGACAGGTATGTATAAGGTGGTTTAGAGAATTAATCACCCTGTAATTTTAATAAATAACAGGATTTTTGTGCTGTAAGCATAGTGACAGCAGTCATAATAGCACCTAGGAGTATATGAAAGAAAATCCTTTTTACCTGTACGATGCCATACAGTTAAGATGTTTGATCTCAAACAGTAAAATGCAGAAAGAATCACAGACCAGTTTGTCGTCTATTCAGTATATCACGCTGTGTGCAAAATCTGGGTTACTTCACTACCTTCTTGCTCAGCATTCAGATTTGTCTCTCTTTTTACCCTTTTTGATGGAGTTTACTTTGCAATTGTATTATCCAGCTCACCAAATTTCTATCAGCTTTCTCCTTTCCCCTTTCCCAATTGTCTTTTTTTCTTCCTTGGGACTATGCATGTGGGAAGAATTCTTTTATCTCTCTTTCAGCTTCATCTTGTAATATTTTTTTGTTTTCTGGCTGTTTTTTTTCCCTGCTAAATTTATATGCCTTGTGATACAGCTTTTATCAGTCTCACACGTACTGTTGCTATTCCTTGTTCCTGATCATCTGTTTTTATATCATCAAGTGCACCATGTGCTCTTGGCAGAACATCTGCAATTACTAGATAGTTTCTCATCTGAAAATGCAGGGTGTTACCATCACTGATATAAGTGAACTGAGCTATGGTTATGGACTGTGATTAGGTATTTTTTTCTGTGACAGAGACTATAAGGGAAACAGGAAATGCGGCCCTGCAGTTTTCTGAAAAGACAGAAGGGTTTTTAGCAAGGCTCAGCCAAGCATAGAGCAGGCATAATATGCTAGAGACTTCAAATTTTGTTGTCATCGGAGGAGAAGCTGTCCATATAAATGAGACAGAAAGGAATTTGATTTGGCATCATGGTTAGTATTTGATTGTGCAAGAAAGGTGAATAGAAAAGTGACTGTTAATTTAGGGGGTATTCATCACAGTTGACAGTGATTTATTTAGAGAAATATTGCTCAATCTCAAATAAAATTGTGGTTTAGGGAATACAGATGCTTCTCTCTACTCATACTGGAAGTCAGTACCCGTGGCCACTTTTTGTAAGTGGGACTACTATTTTTTGGCAGACTGCACTCTTATTGTTTTCCTTTACTACCAAGGGAACAGTGGAATGTAGTAATTGTTAAATGCCTCTTAGCTGAATGCTATAGATAATGTTTTAAACAAAATAAAGTTAGAAATATATAGCAGCTATGCAAAGATCAATCTAAATGTGCTCACTATCAAACATTTTCAGATTTCAGAAAGGATTTTAGCAAGTCAGACTTAGTATAACTGAAAGAGATTAAAAGACTTGTGTCCAAAAAATGTTCAGAAGTTTGACTTGCTGTTGTCCAATAACACAGGTAAATTAAAATCAGTGCCATTGTAAGGTCCATTGTGTGCAAAAGTAGATCCTGCATTATTGTGTATATATAAATATACCTAAAATACATTAATCACTGCTTTGACTAACTCAAGTAACTATTCACAATGGCAAAGTTCTTGGGTTTGTTTGACAGTGAAGCCCATATACATCATGTAGTTTTACCTCTGAAAATTTCTCATAAAAACTGAAAAGAATAATAAGACAATGGTAACTCCTGACCAACTTCTCAGAAAAAAAGCATTGCGCTCCTTTTCATTATTTGCCACTTCAAATATCACTGAACCAGTTTCCTTATCTTCTGCTATACCAGGGATTCTTTTAGATTGGGGAAATTCTTAATGAATACCTGCTGCATCTGTCACAACAACCATAGGTTTCATCCTAGATGACATCCTCCAAAAATACCAGACAAGGTTGAGTTATTACAGAGCCTTCATCTGCATTGGAGAGGAATTGTGCTGGGAGGAAAGAAACAATGGAGGGCTCACAGAATTGCACTGAAGGGATGATTAATTTTGGTTTTGAACAGTGTTTTGGATCCTGCTTTGAATCTGACAATGACAGTGGAATACATAAGTGGTTGTTTGGCACTGTTTTATCTCTAATGTGTGTTGATCCACAAGACAGATGATCTGCAGCAGACTTTTCTACATTCTTCCCAGTTTTCACTAGTTATGATTTAGCCTGATCCAGCCCACAGGTCTTCAGCAAGCTTTCTTTCATTGTTATCTGGATTGAAGTTCTCCTTTTCTGATGCTTTCAGCCCTGAGAGAACTCCCAGGTGGCTTTAAAGCTCCTTCATCTCCCTGTCGTTAATTGTAATTGATTAACTTTCTTCTTGTAACACATTCCTGATCAGCTCCAGCACATCTTTCTTTCATGCAAAGACTTTTTTTCGCTTATCTGTGTTACAAACTGCAAGTGGCAGGTGTGGGAGTAAAGAATTTTCTCTATGAACTCTTAAGCTTTTCTATACCTACTTAAAACCCCTTGCCTTTTAGAAAGCTTCCTTTCTATGCCTTGCTTTCCAGCTCCTTTTTTTCACCAATCTACTCCTTAGGACCCCAATACAGTTCTATTATTTATACTAGAACTGATAAACACACTTCTCATATTTATCATCATCTCCTCACTGTCTTCTTTTCACTAGCTTCCTTTGATTTCTGCAATTACAGTGTTTGCAGGTCTGACGTGATCCAGGGCAATGGTGTGGTACTATTCCAGTTTCCCAAGGTATCACCAAAAAGTGGTTGCTTTGATTGCATTGTCAAGCTAACATTTCTGTGTTCTACAACTGAAAATTCCAATTTCTAAATATCATAATTACAGAGGACCTGGCTTCTACTCAAATTGGAGTAATTACTCTTTAACTACTGAAAATAATTCATTTGAATTCCCAGTGGATACAGGAAATCCCCATCCATTGTTCTGAACGGTGGGCTTAACAGTCAACCAGTATAAAATAGCTATTCACTTAAAACACTACTGAAAATCTGGAATATTTTATCGCTGCTGTATTTTTCTTAGTGCTGGTTAATTTCAGACTCAGCAGAGGCTATAATTCATAGGGAAATGAACTGTTGCTTGCAGTCCACACATTATAAAACAGTTACACTGGAATTGTCTTCTTTCTGCTGCTTTTATTGAGGACAGAATCCCAGAGGAACTACTCTCAAAAGAGGTGTTCCTCGGACAGAACGGAGAGCAGTCAGACCTTTTGGTAGGAAATGGAGTTGATGTACCTAGTATAATTTCTCAAGGTCAGATGTTCTAGACAGATGTCAGAATTAAAAACAAAAAACACTGCCGACAATCTAGCTACTCATGCTACAGGTATGCTCAAGTAGTGAATGCCAATTATTACCAGCATTTGAATTAACAATGACAAAGTCCCAAAGGAGATTTCCTTGTTCTCTGTTTCTTTTAATTCAAAATGCCATTCAAGAGACGTAGAAAGGGCTCTATTGGAGAAGAGAACATTTAAAGAGTACAAAGCAGGTATAAAGAACTGTGGTTCTCCTAGTATATTTTGTTTGTCAGCTCTAAACTTACTCAAGCAAGCACTGAAGTCGAGCACAGTTTTGCCTTATGACTCCGTAGTTTGCCACTTCAGGGTCCCAAGCCAGCTTAGATCCCCAGCACTGCATAGGAAGGACATTCACTCTGAGAGCTCTCACTGAGTGTACCCTGCTCTACTGAAAGGCTTTTATCGTTCATGGACATCTCCTGATTAACCCTCTGGTCTAGTTAGTGTAACAGACTGTAGATTTTTAACCCCTGAAAACCACATGAGCAGCGTGAATTTGAGGAAGTCAGACACCAGATATCCTGAAAGTCCAGATCCTACCCTCTTGCTCTTACCAGAGCTGCTAGGCTGCTAGACTGGTTATGTTCAGGCAACACTAATATATACACAAATAATCTATTCATGGAGAGTTTGGCTCACCATATGTTTTAAAAACAACTGATCTTAGCTACAAGAAAATTTTTGCTTTGTTGAGCGTTAAAGGACCGTGAAAGTCATTCACAAACAAAAGACCATGATACTGGGAAAAGGCCCTCACCATGAGTCCCTCACTTGTGAACGCTTCTGATTCACGCCAGATCCATGCTCTCTTCACTGTAATGGAAATTAAGATATTAATTTCTACTGCCACTCTGCATATGTTTTCTCTCATCTGGTGTACTTTTTAATAAACAGATTTCCCTCAGTCATTTCCCCTTTGAAAGAAATAAGGGAAGAAAAAATATCCTTTGCCCCCTTCAGGATCTTTATCTTTGTTAACACAACCTTACATTGTCCCCCTGAAGAATGTAGAATTGGTTTTGTTGTGCCCTGCAGGGCTTCCATGTCCCCAGAATCCTAGGGCAATGGCACTGGCAAGTTGGCACACTGTAGCAGAAATGTCATTTTTTAATTATGTGGTTCTAAGGGAATCTATTATCTACTGCTGAGATGCCGAAATCAGACGATTTATCTCCAAGGCAGCTCTGTCTACAATCTAGAATATATATCTCTTGTCACTGCAGGAAAAAAGAATGAAAATATGTTTTTATTTCTGGTGCCTTATGTTTATAAATGTATTCTTTTAAGTTTTGCAAGCAGATTTGTGGGGGTAGGGTGCTGAGGGGCAGGGTGTAAAAAAGTCACATTCCGATGCTTCTCCAGGTTCTCTTGATCTCCCTAGTAGATTGTCCAAGGTCAAAAGGGATCTAGCTGCCCTTCAGTAAGGGTGTCATACCCCTTCAGGGCAGGATGTCATACACATCCTAAAAGGGCTCATGTGCCAACCATAAACTAGCCTAGGTATAAGTCATTGTGCTGAGAACTCCAGGCACCTAAGTGCTGAGAGCACTGTAAAAGTGAACATCAACAAAAGGGCCAGGCAAATTGTTTACCTTAATTAACATCAATACAAACCTCTGCTTGACACCTAAGGGTAGGTGTCTGCAATGGTTTGAAAGAACCTTTATTTCTTACACACTAGGTGTTTTCATTTGAATGAATAATGGTGTATCTACCAGATTATTCACAATGACACTGAATTATTTCTCTTTCCTCCCTAAGGTATCGAAGCAAATCAAAGAGTTTAGTACATGTTGTTTGTATTTTTTAATCTGCAAAATTCATTACACAAGCCACTCTGTGAAGCAGGATCTGAGCTGCCAGCAGTTCGTATCTATTAATGAAAAGCTACATTCCAAGTACTTTTAACACAATCCCACTCGGGCATATTTTGAATTAATGTATGCTTTCTGTATTCTATAAAAGTTTACAAAAAAGTTGTAGGAGAGGACAGAGTTGGAAAGAAATACCGACTATCCCATCAAAACTGTAATTCTTGCATTGCCCTCTAGTGCACACACGACAGCATGACACCTTTTTTTTTTTAAACTTCGCAATATAAATTACTAAAATGAAACCTTTAATGTCATTTGATGGTTTGCTGCATTTAATTTTTACAGAAAAATTGTATACAGTTTGTTTGAAATACATGACTAAGATGCCTTCACCAATCCCTTCTGGAAAATCTGAGAAACAGTTTGATTCATGTTGCTGGCAGAAATGCAGGCCGTGTCTTTTCAAAACAAAGTTAAGTATGATTCCGAAGAATCCAGACCCAAAAAATTCAGTCCTTCAAAACCACCTGAAATGAAGCATTTATAAATTAGAGGATACCTATAATCTTTACGATATGAGGGCAAAGTAAAGTCTTTAGTAGTCATTGCTCTGCATGCACTTACTTCTAAAAGTCAACTGCCTCCCCCACGTACAGAAAGATCAGCATACACAAGAACACAGGAACATGCGCAATAGTTAAAGTGGATAGCGAATTCACATACTGAGATGAAATCTATCGTAAAACATTGTAGAGACGAACATTTCAGAGGCTATGGATTCAAACAATAACCTTGCTACTTAAGAGCTTAGCCAGGAACAACCTCTTAAGTTTCAGACCAACCATTTGTGACTTTATGAATCACTATAAAAATCTCGTCATTTTTCAGATGCTATTCTCTCATGCAACTCTTAAATGCACTTGAGTATAGAAGACATGGTTCCACCTGTACAAGCCAGAACATTTTCAGAACACCAACCACCTGGACAGAATCAAGATTTGAATAGCAGAGGGAAAGAAATAGGATACTATGAGGATATACGTCTTTTAATTGCATTGTGTAAATGCGAAAGCATCTACTATCCTTGTAGCATTAGTGAAAGCACAGCTGCTGAAGGAGCTCATCAAGTAAATATATTCCTGGCCTGTGCCCAGCATGATAAGCAGTTTGCCACTACCAAAGTCAAGAAAAAAATTATACACCACTTTAATAATGTCAGACTTTGATTATGGTGTGATACTGTGCCATGCTGATAATCTTACCTCTGTATTTGTATAGTAATCTTTATTAAAGACAACTTCTGGACAACTTTTGATAATTAATTTTGTTCTTCCATCTCCATGTAAATGCAGGATGCAGATGTGCCTGGGTTTACCTCATTGTTTTGTGTGAAGCTGCTCCTGTAGTAGTAACAGTTCCTACCTCACCAATTTTATTTATCAGGATTGTGACACGCTTGTTCCTAATGCTTCATGATTTTTTTCTGGACTCATTTCCCAATAATTTTAAAACAATGATAGCAAGATTAGCATAGTTGTAGTTCATCATAATCACAGGATAGAAATAGTTAATTTTAACTTAATGCTTGAAGATATGCTGGCATACACCTGTTAATGGATCATGAGAGATAATACAGATTTTGATCAATTTCCCTGTTCACAGCTTTGGAACAACCCTAGCAAGAAGCCAGTAATAAAAAGTTTTAGTATGGTCCTGCCTGCCAGGCACAGCCCTTTAGCCAGTGCTGTCTAGCCTTTGGTTTTCAATCCACAAATCTTTTCACAAAACAGAAAATTGTTACCAAGCCAACATGACATAGGCAAGGTCTTTTTATTTAAAAACCCAAATGAGCGGCATGTGATAAAACTTTCTATTTGGTTATCACAGAATTACTTCCTTACACTGACAGATAAATAACTACTTGTTTTAAAATCTCTCATTCTCTGGGCTTGCAATGTCGTGCTCACAAAACCAGAATCCAATCACACTAGATTGCCACCAGATTTGTTCCCCGCATTTCAGGGTGTCATTCTTAAGCTTGCTTCTACCATCCCAGGAAAGGAGGGTGAAAATAGAGAGACATCCTGATTGGAAAATGTTCATGACCACAGAGCTGCTTTTTGTGTTAAGGAGATACTTAGTTTCACATGCCATTCACATGGTTTTACTTCCTCTTTCTGTATAACATACTGTGCTGGTTTTGACTGGGGTAGAGTTAATTTTCTTCATAGTGGTTGGTATGGGGCTATGCTTTGGAGTTGTGCTGGAAACAGTGTTGAAAATTCAGGGATGTTTTAATCATTGCTGAGCAGCATTTACAGAGAGTCAAGGCCTTTTCTACTCCCTACTCCATCCCACCACCAAGAAGGCTAGAGATGCACAAGGAACTGGGAGGAGACACACCCAGGACAACTGACCCCAACTGACCAAAGAGATATTCCAAACCTGATACCATCAAGCTTAGTGTATAAAGCTGGGGGAAGAACGAAGAAGTGGAGGACATTTGGAGTGATGGTGTGTGTCTTCCCAAGTCACTATTGCACGTAATGAGGGGAGGGCTTTCGTGGCGAGGGCTGAACACCTGCCTGACCATGGAAAGCAGTGAATTAATTCCTTGGTTTGCTTTGCTTGAGTGTGTGGTCTTCGATTTACTTTTTAAACTGTCTTTATCTCAGCACCTGAGTTTTCCCACTTTTACTGTTCTGATTCACTCCTTCATCCCACCGCAAGGGTGGGGGCAGGGAGGAAGGAATGAGTGGCTCTATGGGGCTCAGTTGCTGGCTGGAGTTAAACCATGACACATACAAGTAGCAGAAAAGATGTCACTGACTCAAGATGTAGCTACTATTCTCATTATCTTATGCAACAGTTTTTCCTCTCTGCTTCAAAAGCCAGTACACGGCATGATCACTGGAGAAATCCTGTCTTGATCTTTTTTCTGGAAAATTATTTCAGTCTTCCAAACTCAGATCATTCACCCCTTGTAGCTCTATAAATTCCTTTTAAGCAGAGGGAGCTTATATTATTGAAGTGGAAACTCAGCAACACTAGAAAACTGGATGAAAAGTTCTTAAAGAAGCGATTAAAATAAAAAATGTCATAGTTCAATAATCTGAAATTTTTCTTCAGAACATCCTGAATGTTTTGAAGTCTTCTGTGATTGACCATGAAAACATTCACAACCAAGGTCTTGCTTAATGCTTGTGGATTTGGGTTACTCATTTTTGTATACCTATGTTGTTAGCTTTAATTTGGGTTGGTTTATTATTTGGGTGGTTTCTTGGTGGGGGGAGTTATTGCTGGCTTGCTTGTCTCGGGGCTTTTTGTCTTTATGTTTATTGCTTTTATTTTTTGTCTACTAATCTTCAAAATGTTAAAGTTGCTTTCCCATCCACCCCAAACTTGGGCAAAGACTTGAAATACTGCTTTTCTATTGTGAATCAAAAAGCTAACAATAAACATTCAGCCAGAACTTTTTCTTATCCTCTATTTTAAAGACTGTGTTTTGTGTACTAAATCTGAGCAACTCACAGAACCACAGAATAAACTGGGTTGGAAGGGACCCATCATGATCATCGTGTCCAACTCCTGGCCCTGCACAGCACCATCCCCAAGAATCATAATATGAGCCCAAAAGCATTGTCAAAATACTTCTTGAGCTCTGTCAGGCGTGGTGCTGTGACCACTTCCCTGGGGAGCCTGTTCCAGTGCCCAAACACCCTCTGGGGGAAGAACCTTTTCCTAATATCCAACCTAAACCCCCCTGACACAACTTCAGGCCATTCCCTTGGGTCCTGTCACTGGGCACCACAGAAATGACATCAGTGTCTGCCCCTCCTCTTCCCCGATGAAGAAGTTGCAGACTGCAATGAGGTTTCCCCTCAGTCTCCTCCAGGCCGAACAAACCAAGCGACCTCAGCCACTTCTCATATGGCTTCCCCTCTAGACCCTTCACCATCTTTGTTGCCCTCCTTTGGATGCTCTCTTAATAGCTTGATATCTTTCTTGTCTTCTGGTGACCAAACCTGCTCACAATATTCAAGGTGAAGCCGCACATCTAATTCAAGCACTTAACTTTAATTGTTACCTAAATTAAGACTTCTGGCAACCTTATCCAGAAAAGACAAGCACTTTCTGTGAGTAAGCCAGACCTTTCACATATTCTCGAGTGATTTAAGAGGAGCATCAAGTTCCCTTTGCTAATCCTCGATTTCTTTCCCTATCTATGTTTTCATTCCGTGTTTAATTTCATCCTGGGATACTCATGGACCATAACTCAGATTTACAAACTTTATCTCTGAGAAGTTCAGAGGCCATAAATTTATGATCTGTCATGGTTTTTTTTTCCTGAAATCCTTACATTTTGTTTTTCTTCCCATGAAAGTAAAATATTGGCTTAACAATGATAATAATGAAAAAAATAATAATGACTTTTAAAATCATAGGGTTTACCTCTAGAAAAAGTTTTACTCTATCAGTATTCCCACTGATGTATTCTTTTTTTCCGTAGAAATGGATTCTTGGCTAACTGATTTTGCTAATGTGCCTTTCATTGTGCATTTAATTGTGCCGTTCAAATAACTTTGTTACAGCACGTTATGGGAAAGTAGCTTAAAAATAGTTTTTATTATTCTTTTCTTTTAAGCAACTGACCTAGCCAGGCCAAAATCAAAAGTGCTTGGTATGAGATTGACCTTAGACAAGGATTTCCTCTTTATCCTGTTGAATAAATACCACCTCAGAATGGCATAAAAGATTACTGAAATGCTCAGCTGAACTCATGTTGCAAAGTAAGTTCCTGGTGAAATCATGCTCGACAAAAGCTAATGAAAATACTAAAAAAGTGAGAAATGTTAAAATATTGCACATAAAATCATACAATGAAAAAATAAATATGGTACATACATTGGATTTCATAAGTGCTGGTATCTAAGACAGTAAGGAGAAAATGTAGCCATAAACAAATTAATACTCCCAAAGAAGAGCTGCTTGGTGACAGTGAGGTCCACATAAACATCAGGATGAGACATATGGCATTGTACTAGCTGAAAATCAGATTCTAATCTAATCCTAGGTGTTCACACACCAGCCTCTCTGGATATATGGAAGACAAAAAACCCTGAAAAAAAATTAGTCCACGTCTGTCAAGTTGCTTGTGATTTGCACTGGAGCAAGGCAGACAGGAAATTCCTCTGTAGGCTTTGTTTATTATGTACTCTTTTTCTTCTGTGTAAGACTCCATTCTCAATTTTGCTCTTAGACAAATTTACCTTCTTACGTTATTTCATCTGTCAAACTCCTACACAGTCATTAACATCTAATCATTCCAATTTTGAAAGGATGATGGCAAAAACAAAAGAGATCATGGGTCATGCAGAAAAAGACTTAATCTGGAGATTTTCTTTCATTCTATTTCTGTCATCCTAACAACCTGACAGTTAATGCATATAGAAATATCACAGAGGTATCATACAGTCCTGACAGCATGCTCCTGCCATGTAAAAATTTTAGTGTAATGTTGTATTATTTGCTTGACCCTATAAAGACCAGCAGTGCTTTTTTTTTCTCTTTTTTTTCTCCCTCTCCCTGCACTTCTTTTCACACATAAGCAAAGCAGACAATAGTTGAAAGATTATTTCACAGGGAAAAAACTCTAGTCCAGTTGCCTTAAGAACAGGTGCTCCCCAGGTTCCCTCAGGTTCCCCAGAAACTTAAAATTTCCTCATGGTTACCACTTAGCTCCACAGGAACACAGCAAAATCTGGCAGACTGAGATGTAGAGAAACCTGAAGACTTCTTACCTGATAGAGCACAAGGAATAAACAGATCCTGGGAAAAAAAAAAGCACCTCCATGTACTTCATCATCTTAGCTTTTCCTCTAGATAATTTCTAAAACAACTTCCAAGTGTCATAAAAATAAATATTAATGCATTTCTCAAGCACATTAGTACTAAAATCAAGGCTAAGTGTTTCCTCCACGCAACAGAGAGGAAAGGGCTTTTCTGCACTGGGGAGAAATTTCTGCAGAAGGTTGTTTTGTAAAAGACAGTACAAACCCCAGGAGTCTAATGTCTCTTTAGCATCAGCCTTCTCTGAGAATATCAACAGCAATGAAACTGTTAACATAACTGAGGGTAGTGACAAACAGTTAGAAATTCAGGTTAAAATAGATGCATCATTATTCTAACTTATGGCAACTACACACCCATATGATATACATTGTTTACAGCTATTTAGTATGATTCCTAACCATACTACCTACATTTAAAAAAAAAAACAAAAACAAGAAAACATTGAAAATTAGGAGTTTTAAGTAGTACAGACCAGTGGGTTTCTTAAAATACTGGAACAAATTAATTGTATTATTTCTAGTAAGCTTAAAAAGGATAGGAGATTAGTTGCAGTTGGTGTGGAATTATCAGGAAGAGACTGTGGCAAACCAATCAAAATTCCTAACATAATCTATTATAAATACAGAGGAATTATTAGTTGTTTTAAACTTGAGTTTCAATAACCCTCTGTCATTGCTTCATATAGTATTTCCAAAAGTGTGCCAAGAGACCTATAGGAAGGTATCAATAAGAACCCCAGACACCTCTGTTCTGAGCTTGGTGCAACTTCATTTTATCTTTAATAACTTGAATGATTGAACAGATGGTCCTCTGATTATTTTTACAGGCAATGCACAAGACAAGGAGAAGGTAAGGAATATGAGAAACAGGATTTTCATTTCAAATAATCCTGACAAACTGCAGAAGACAAAAGATTGCATACATGACTAGGAACAAACAGCAAGCTATTTTTAAAAGATCGTTGGCAAGAATACTACCACATTCTTTTTCCTTTTTTTTCTTTAATAACTTTTTTTCTCATTCCAAAGAGTTTCTATTGCTCAAAATCTCATCCATAGAAATGGTCCTAGTGAAACTGGCTTCTTTGGAATGTACTTATCTGAGTCATTAACATCAATGAATTCCCACTTGCCTGTACTTCTCTGTAAGCGGCAGAGAAACTCATCTTTAAATACAAAAAGACTGTGGAGGTTATATCAAACCACAGGCAGAAGGAGTAGTTCCCTTGTCTCTTATCCACAGAAAAGATGGTCTAAAACATTTTTCCCTCCTGGGGTCTGACTCTGTGAGATTTTTAATTTATTATTATTATTATCATATTTTTAAATTATTATTGTTGTTGTTGTTATCTTTTTCATAAGCCTTTCAATGGACTCCAAAAGCAAAGGTGGAGGAAGAAAGGATGACACTAGGGTATTACTCAGTTGTGATATGCCAACGGAAAAGTGTTCAGTAAAAATAAACTGTAGAAATTAATTATCAAGAATAAGGGTGAATAGGCTTGACACTGAGTAAAAGGGTAGCATCAGCTTGCTCTTTTGACATAGAGTCAGTCAATACACTGTCAGGTCTAAGACACCAGTACATCTGAAACTCAGGATAAGTAACCATGACATTATAGGTGTCAATTTGAATAAAGCATACTCTGCAAATAACCCCTAAATTTGAAGAAGAGCCTTGAAAAGTTTGGGCTGGTTTGCATTCTCAGTAACTAAAAACATACTTGTGGGTTTTTAGTAGTGTTTGGGGTGCTTGATTTTATGGGTTTTTTTAACCCAGAAAATGTGAATTTCTATTAAAAATTCAAAGCCAACTGTACCACAGTTGTTTCTCAGTCATTTGTTCAAGCTCCTATTAAAAGTCTCCAAGGGAGGTTCCATGTCCTCTACAGATAATATGTTCCAGTGTTCCAAAACTTACATAATCCCTCTCTGAACTTCAAGCTTATTATCGGAAATCTATTTTTTTACCCATTGTCATTATAAAGAGCCTCTTATTTATTTTTGTTTGGCATCCATCCTTAGTCCAAGTAATTTTCTGTCTTTCTTCTATTCTCAGGTCAGACTAGTCTGGATCCCTCAATTTCCTGTGTAGGGTGTGTTTTCTAAACATCTAGCTCTTCCTGGTTTTGCTCATGACCCTCTCCTGATACACACTGTAGTGTCCTGCACTCCAGCTGGGCCTGAGGAGAGCCCAGCAGCCTAGCCCAGTCTATAGAAAATAAAACCTTTCTGCTTGCCCATAAAAAGGTGTCTTTTTCACCAAAGTTTTCAAATCTGTACTGTGCATTTGTGTTGTTTCCCGCAGCACTATTCTCTCAGGCAGAAATACTCTGTGGATGAAAAGTCACTGCTGGATTCCCTCAAAATAGAACAAAAATGTACTCCCTGACAGAGATAAGGCTTTAGTTTGTCTGCCAGGCACCTCAAGGGATTTTTCCAGTATGTGATATGGATGAGGTTACATTAGGTTTTTCACTCTGCTGGTCCAGTACTCCAACAGTGTCTCATCATGCTTGTCATGCAAATATAGACAGATAATAAAATGCAAAAATGACAGGCTGCCGTTATTAATTTTAAGCATTTTCCTTATATAAGTAATGCCCTCTAAATTCTATTTACTTTAAGAGCAATTAGTATATCTTTTATGTTTTTTGCATCTCTCTTGATCCTTCTGGACATAAGCTATGCCTGAAACTTGCCCAGAGCCTAAAGGTTCATTATGACTTGATCACCTGTAAAAAGATGTCCATATATGTATAACAATTTTTAATATAGTTGATAAAAAAAAAAATTATAAAGTGGAATTCATGTGCCTTTCTCCCTTTCCAAAATTTATAATCTGGAGAACTGAGAACTTTTGCCACTACATACACACCTGTACATAAGGAGTCTCATTCAAACTGATGTCCTAAAACACTACTACAACCTTGTGTTTTGTTGAGGAAACTTTCCTGTCTGACCATCCAGGAGGCACTCTGTCACTCACACTGGCACCACCACTGACTTTCACTGCTGGGACCAAATTCACTTCCCAGCGTGTGGCTCCAGTGACCCAACAGGTGCCCTGCTTGACCTCCTACACAGCCCACACTCACAGTCAGATAAGGTTCTGTTGCCAGCTCAACCCCAGGTTTCCCACAAGAGGGCTTCAGACCTCTGGATCCTTAAAATAATTTAATCATGGTGCAGCAACAGAATTAACAGCTCGAGCTAGCTCTGAGGATGGACCCTGAACAAAGGACTACCTGGGCTTTTGTACCCTCACAGTCTATGCATGTGAAAGTCTGTGGTCATTGGCTCCTGCTGTGTCTCTGAGTGTCCAGTCGCCTGGCTGGGCCACAGGTCTCTATACTTCTGTTCTGCAAAGGGTCAGAACCAGTTCATGGCCTCTTGCCTTGGGCTCCCTACACACAGAGCTCAAACCGCAACTTGCACTGCAGCTGCGAACTGAGCTATCTGCACTAAATTAATTCCTCAACAGCATTTTCTAGCGGATATTTCAAGACTAAAGACATTCTCTTTTATTTACACTTTGCAGCAAGATATCAAATATCCCCTAAAATATTCTCAAAAAGTTATGGTCCAATATTAGTTTCTTGATCAGTATTCCTGCTCTGAGGTATAAACAGAATCAAATGTCTGCAGTTAAAATGAGCTAACCTAAACTCATTAAGTTGTTTATTTCATTTAGAATAACCACCATGACATCAGGCCGTATAGATATTTTTTCTAAAAAGATCTTTGAGCTACTTTCAGCAATGAAAAAAGATAAATTCTTACATCACTAACCCATAGCTAATCTGTTCCTCCTTATTTCTTAATTTTTTACATCCCATGAGGGACTACATTAAAAGCAAAAGAACAAAGCAAACAAACCCCAAAACCCCCATACAAACAAAGCAAAAAACCACACCAAAAAATTCTTTATTCTTCTGAGTGCTATGAAATTCTGATTTTTTTCTCATATGATCTTAGATAATTTTTAAATTTTTTTTCACTTCAAAGAACTCTGCAATTAAAACTGCTGTTGATATTGAAGATGTCCTCTGACAGAAGAGTTAATGCTGACTAATGAGAGTAATCAATGTTTGATTTCAACCCATTAAATTCCTGGAATATTAGTTACTTAACAGAGTACCCACAAACAAGCAAAATATTAAAGAAATTTCCTTAGCCCACACATGTTTCAAACACCCATTACAGGAAAATTCACTGTTCTAGCTCTGCACATGTGCCCCTTCTGCATTTCACATCCCAGAATGTTCCTTTATTGCTGTGCTAGATAAACAAGAGGTTTGGAGGTTTGCAATTATTCTGAGCCAAACTAGAGTACGAGTTCACAGAAAGAACTCCAAACCCATGGCTGAGGCATATCAGGGAGCATTGATGAACAAGCAATTTAAGGAAGATGGCATCAAGGACAGGAACAAAGTGTTGCAAGTGACTGGTTATCCTTGGCCACTCCTCAAGAGGTGGCCCAACAAATTTTCACTGCAAGGCACACCCGCCGTATCAAAAGGAATGAGGAAATTTGAGACTGATTACACTAGCCTAAGGAAACAGGACTCTGCACTGTCACAGCTTCCTATACATGGCAGGATTTAAAAATGTCACTGCTCTTCTTGGCAGTTAAAAAAATTCCAAACCCAGCCATTCTTTCCTGATAATGCATAGCTCACAGGTTCAAACATCATCCATATTACACTGTATCTCCCTGGCAAATTGCCAGTTCCAATGCTTCCCCAGCCTTATCCTTGACAAGATGTTTGTATACCCGTCCTGACACCGCTGCCTCAGCCCCAATGGCTGCACCCAACTGGAAAGGGAGGAGGGAGGAAAAGTGAAGACAACCCTTCCCCTTCACTACAAAGCCCTTGGTGAGCTAAATTACCTGGGCTGGCTTAGCAAGCAGGCCAAAGAAATATCTGCCGCCCTTAGTGATCTCCTCCAAGATGAAGAAACCACCAGGCACGCGACACTGCAAAACCAGGCAGCCATCGACTTCCTGCTCCTAGCCCATGGACATGGCTGTCGAGATTTTGAAAGCATGTGCTGTTTTGATTTAACATCACGTAGTGACTCCATCTCAAAGAACATCCAGCTGCTACAAGATCAAGTCCACCAAATCAACACCGAAGAAAAAACCACAGACGGCTTCAACAACTTTCTTGGACAATGGGGACTCCAAGGGTGGGCACTTTCTTAAGCTAAGGGTGTTTTGTGGATCCTCATTGTAATTCTCATTGTATTGCTTATGTTCTCATGTTTCTTACACTGTTTTAAAAAGGCTGTTGTGGAGGCATTCTTGGTAAACAAAGAAGGGGGAGTTGCGGAGAGCTGTGAGCCCTTGGCACAGGAGCCCTCTGCACTCCTTTGGAGGAGAGATGCCTGAGGCCCGTAAGAATCTCCCAAGACATAAGCAACCTTCCTCGGTTCATGGTGACTAAAAGAGCCACTCCCAACATGCCTTGCTTCTTTATGGTAATAGCCTGTATCCCTATTGGCTAATTGGTTTCTGCCCCACCCCCTGCCTTTCCCATAAAAAGCCCACTTCTGCCACTGGACATGGGAGCAGCTGTCTGTGGCCTGCCCTTTGCAGGGTGGGTGGACAATAAAGGCCACCTCTGTGGAAGTGCCATACGAGGCTCCTGTCTCTCTGTCCCCGAGTCTGCCTTGGGTGATCCCACAAAGAGCTGAACCACAGGAACTGGAATCACTTGTAGCTGAGAAATTGCTACACTTGCTGAAATCACCTGTTGCCCAGGGAGGCCTGCCAGTGCCCCCTGGAAAGAGCTGTTCTTTGCAGGATGCTCTCTCTAGGAAGGTCGCGGCATTCCGGTGCTGAGCAGCACCGGACCTCCTGCGACACCCAATGACATGTTTGTTTTTCCCTTCCTCCCATTCCTGCCTGACATCTCCCTCAGGTGGCCTGCACTGTGCACCCCTCTGCAGATCATGGTCACCCCACTGGAAAATATTGCACCCATTTTTAAAAAGAGTAGGAAGGAGGAAGGGTGTCATAAAAACCAGACAACTCGCTCTTGCTGTCCAAAATAATGATGTTTATTAGACAACAAAAGCGAAAAATAAAAGCGGGATCCACAAAAATAAAAGTTGGTAAAAAAGACCGGGAACGCAGAGAATTAGACACCTTGACTACCGGACGGTAGTCCAAGACGGGGAGCTGTACGGCTCTGAGGGGGAAACCACTAATAAGTAGAGGTTTCCAGTAAAAAGGAGAAGAAGCTCCAAAAGAGTCTCAGGCCTGGCTCCTCGGCACCCGGCTTCCTAGCTGCTGGTCGGCTAAAAAGCAGGGCTCCACCCCGTGCTGGGCTTTTTATAGGGTAGTGGCTTCTCGTCTAGGGGTGTCTGTGATTGGTGGTATTTTATGGTGAGGTCACCTTCCCCAGCCAATAGATGGAAATGGCGGGAAAGTGCCTCATTAGTATTCCTGGTTTCCATGGAGCCCAGTTGCAGGGATGGCAGGTTGGTGTTATTTTTAGAAACTGTCAGTTAGGAAGCCCTGCTAAGTTAGCCTGGCCCTGAAACTTATAATTGAATAAAACATAAATTATATAAAGAAAAGAGTGTCTTTCTGCAATTAATAAATAAACTACATCAAGTACAAACATCATATTAATAGTGCAGAACTCTTTACAACACTTTCTTTAAACTTACAAACTTAGAAAACGTGTGGAACCATTAAAATCCTTATGAAATGGGATAAATGACCACTCCAGGGGAATGCTCGGGGTCAGCTGGCCAGTTTTGGAGTGATCAGGGAGAGAAGCCACTCCATGGGGATGCTCGGGGTCAGCTCAGCTCGTCTGGAGTGGCTTTTGATTTTAACATTATTTAACATTAACCCAACTTATAATAACATTAACATTTGTCAACTCACTCGTCAAAATTAAACAATTAGTATGCAAAGACCAACTCTTAATTTCTGTTTATGACAAAGGGATTGAGAGCAGACCTGCTGACAAGGTTCTGGGTGGACTGCTGGATGAAATGCTGGCTATGAGAGAGCAATGCGTGCTTGCAGCCCAGAATACCAACTGTATCCTGGGCTGCATCAAAAGCAGTGTAGTCAGGGAGGGAGGGAGGCCCTTCTGTTCCTCTCTCGTGAGACTCCAGCTCGGAGGTCCCCATCACAGTAAGGAGATAAATACGTTGAAGCAGGTTCAGAGGAGAGCCCCAAAGATGATCAGAAGGCTGGAGCATCTTTCCTATGAAGACAAGCCAAGAAAGTTGGGCTTGTTCAGCCTGGAGAAGAGAAGGCTCCAGGGAGACAGTGGTAGATTCTTTCAATACTTAAAAGAGCTTATAAGAAAGATGGTGATAAAATTTTTAGCAGAGTCTGTTTTGGTAAGACAAGAGGTAATATTTTTAAACTAAAAGAGGCTCAATTTATATTAGATGTGTAAGGAAAAAGTTTTACAATGAGGATGAAAAAATACTAGCACAGGTTGCCCAGAGAAGTGGTAGATACCCCACTCCTGGCAAGATCCAAAGTCAGGCTGGATGGGGCTCTGATCTGTTTGATATGCGCTCAGCTGCAGGTGGCTGGACTGCATTGCCTTTAGAGGCCCCTTCCAACACAAGCTATTCTATGCATCTTTGAATCTTCACTGAATTTCTATGAAAGCTCACACCCTGACAAAAAGTGTTGCTCCAAATTATATGATCCTGAGGACAAAAATATTTTTAAGCTCTATTTGCATATTTCATAGTAACATATTTATACTAGAGATTGCTTCTTACTGTGTTCCTAATAATTTGATATTCTTAAATGTGTAATAGCAGCTTCTAGTTTTTTTCACAAGGTGTTTATTTGAAATTATTTTCCATGTGATTCTTAGACAGCAAATCTCTCACCACTGAAAAGTCTGGATTAGTACATAGATGCAGTCAAAATTGCTAGAAGTTCAACATTGCTTTTCTTCATTTTTCACTTTACTTATGTTGTTTCTGTAAACACTGTCTACCTAGCAAGGTAATAGAATCAAAAAGTAAAAAAACGCCATGACTTTTTTGCCATCTCAGCAGTATTTATGAAAATATTTTACAGTAATCTCTAGCCTTTAACAAAAGTCTATGAAATATTAAAGATGAGTATATATTTTATTTCTAAATTTATAACTTTACCCATCCCCATACTACACTTTTAATTATTAGTCAAATACAAGCCTTTTTTTTTGCTATCTTGCTATATTCCATACAAAATTTCATATAGGTTTAGTAGTTCATTGAATAATATAGGGGCTTCAAAGGTGACTCTATTAGGATCCACATTAAATTGGAGTATGCTTTTAATATTTAGAGCAGAATATGAAGTGTTTTATCTACAAGTTTTGTATATCCATCAACTGGCAAAAATAGTACAGTAGGAAAATCAGAAGTAAATTGTTACAGACGATTTTTTATTTGTATTGAAGGTTTCGAGATGACTTTTTTCCCAGTTACCATGATTGTGATTTGCTATGTATCCATACAATATTTAGTAGTTTATATATTTGAACAGCCAATTTCAATATTGCAAAGTTTTTCAGTGTACATTATTCATTGAATGATAAATTTTCCCCGTATCAGAAAATACAGGAATGTTCCTAAAGAAGCACTTTGGACATTCTGAAATTTAATTTTCCTTAATAGGTACTGAGACAGTCCCCTTATATCCTTATCTTGCTGTAATTTGCACAGCTAGAGATCAGTGAAACATTAAAAAATATTTTCTGCCATTCTAAAGTAGCCTAACAATTTCTGAAAAGACTTATGAATTATACAGAAGGTACAGCAGAATAATTTATTGTGAAATTTTCTCTTTACTTAAATATTTTCTTTTGGGTATTTAAGAAAAAAAGAAGCGTTTAGAATGCACTTGGAGATTTTAGCACTTCACCCACATGAAGATGTGAAGACAGAGAAACCCATGGGGATTTAAACTCAGAAAATCAAGGACTCGTGATTTGTTCAGTTCTTCATTAAATGGGTATAATACGATACATGTAGTCTACAAGTAATATTAGTTAGACTAATTTATTAGCACTTGTAAATGCTTACAAATCTTTGTATTAATGATACTATATGATAATTATATCTATGTAGTGCATTCTGATTATTCCGTCATTCAAATACTGGTTTGTATTTGGTTGAATCCTTTTAATTAACAATTACTTTCAGCACTGGTAAGTAAGATACTTTTCCACAGACTCCTGTGCCATTTAAGGGATACCAAACACTGTATGTTATACGTAAAGCATCAGTCATTATAAACTTTTATAAACATGACATCATATTACAGCAACTAAAGAAGTACGAGCCATAGGTCAGGTTTGTAGAATTGATTTACATGTGTGCACTTTCTTAAACCAACAGGTGTACTGGTACAATAGGAACCTACCTACTCGGAAGCTGTTTATGAAGTTACTCTATTTACTCACCTGATACCTACAGAAGTACTGTGTCTACAACACAGGAAGGCAGCCAGGAACACATTTCTGAGTAGTACTGTTACATCTGTACAGTTCCTTTCCTTTCCTAGAACAAAGTTTATTCCCTGCTGAAAATTTAAGAATTGCTTTTCCGTCTGTCAGTAATATTAAAAGTTTCCTTTATTTGCTTTAAAAAACCCAATCCTTGCAAAATACATAATATGTGAAATTACCAGCCTACATTTCGATTCAGATTATATATCCATACAAAAAGAAAACAATTATTCATTAATGTTTTCTCCCTTCAGTTTCCTTGCCATCTTCCAATATTACAGCCCCAGAGCCTTCCAAATCTCAGTCCAAAGTTGTGCACACTTGAAACAAGTGCATTAAATGAAAGAAGGGGAAGAGCTTTGGCTAAATGTCCTTATTTGCTGAACTGAAAGAGATTGTATAGTCATAAATTTTACAGCAAGGGGGAAGCAAGAGGGGACTTTCATGACAGAGGTGTATCTTAATCATAGTGCTGCATCAAGTCATGGTCAGGGCAGTATTGTTATTCCACCCACAAAATGAAAAAATCATCCAGTAAAATCTGACCAATATCCCCTCCCTCCTTCTATTTTATTTTCACATCTACATCTGAAGTACCTGACATCCAGATAAAAATACAACATCAATTAAAGATTGTAGCTTTGAACAATCAGTAGCTTGGCACCTTGAGCTAATATGAACTAAAAGGCAAACCACGATTCACTATATGTGAAGTGAATCATACAATACAAAAAAATGGAGATTAAATATTTTTTAGCTAATAACTTACTTTTACTCACAGATGTATGTAACAAAGGAACCTAAAAGACAAGTTAGTGTGTTTTATAATCATTACTTCAAATATTTCTCTCTGGAAATTCCTTTATATCCCTGGAAGATTATCATTGCACTATGTGTTTACACATAATCATCCTTGTGAATAATTCTTGGCTATTCTGTACTTTTTCTCTCACTGAAACAACATCTCTGACAAGTTTCACAGCACAAATAAATGGTCTCTGATTTACAATCCAGATTGCTTCACTCAGAATTTGTAAGCACATTTAAAAACAACTCCACATGACACCTGCTACTTAGGAATGTGCAGTTGCACTTAGTTAAAGGTTTCTCTAGCAATGGGATGTTCCCTTAGCAAACTCCTGAGATAAAACAACACTCCATTCTTTGCAGCTTCTGAGATAAGAAATTCTAAAGATCAAATATTAGGTTGTCAGATGGTTAGATGGTGACATGATTCCAGAAATCATTAAAGAATGGAACAAACTGGAGACAGTGGGACAGGAAAAGACAGAAAAAGGGACAGGGGTTGGTCCTATTTGAAGGGGTACTTTATCTATAAGAATAAACCAAGAGAAACCAGGTGTATCTTCGAAGCAACTCTCTGGAACAGCAAGGTTGAAATAAGAGAAAAATTTTAAAAAATGAAATGTTGGGGAAAGAGAAAGTAGAAAACATTGTGATAATAGATAATGGAAATAAATAAATGAGCTGGTTTTTGACTTAAACATATGTAGGTAAACTGTTATTATGAAGATTGAAATCTGATCAGTAAGGAGGGACTGGTTTTCTGGACTGATACAAACGAGTATGTAAAAAGTTCCACAGGAAAAGAGATGTCCCCCATGCTGTATGAGAGTATGTTATACTCTCGTTTGGCAGCAGATCCAATAACTAAAAGAGAACTCCTATTTGCCCTGGAACAGAAATTAATAAAACATCATCTCAGTTTGTGACATGAAAGTCCTTTCTGCTACAGTTTTGGAAGGTGCATTGCAAGGTCAATGAAATCAGTATTCTCTCCAATGTACCATCAATGTTTATTTTTAATTTGGGACTGATGAATAAAGATTTAATGGGATTTTAATGGCCTGTTGGACACACTTCAGTGTCCAGAGATGTGGCATCATATCCAGGAGTGTCATTATCTGGATTAATTATCAATAGCAGGCAGTTATCATCAGGGATAAGTGAAAACGACAGAGGTAGTAAATGAAATTTACTGGGCAGAGATGCTCAGAAATAAATAAATAACAACATCTGAGAAGTCACCAGTGGATGCTTCAAAATCATTTTCTGTTTGATATTTTGCATTACATCTGCCACTTCTTTTGCTGCTCCAGAATCTGTAGTGACTGAAATATTTCCCTTGCCACCTAGTATATGCTAATCTCCTTCTTCATAATTGTAGCTGTACAACTATATATTATATACAAAATTAGTGTCCAAATTTGCTTTTTAATATCAGCAATGGGCTAATGTGAAACCTTGAGAAGACTGAATTATCTTAACCAGTACATATTTTATAATGTAATAAAGGACCCTTGCTGATAAGTCTTTAACAAATGACAGTTAATGTTTGAGTATCTTATTTAAGACATGACTGATAAAACCTACTGTAAATATGGGCTATCTTACGTGATACAGAGTATCATGAATGTGACTTAATGTCTAAAGGGTAGTTCTACTGATGTAAATTATATGCACTTCTATGCATTGCTGCACATGGACCGTCCAAGACTTTTAGACAATCTTGCATTTACGCATGCTTAAACAGTCAAAATTTAGCAATATTTGTCTTAATATAGGCAAAGACACTATTAAGAGGGAAAAGAAGGCAGGTTATCATCCTCAAGAGGGGGAGATCTGTTGTGGTGGGAAAAAAAAGGTAGATCAGAAAGGACATAGGATTAATCTAACCACTTGCTACTGCGTGAGCTTTCACTGCAGGACTTTACAAAAATATAAATCAAATACTCCACCTGTCTGCAAACACATGGGCATACATGTGAAACTAATGAGACAGTATTAAGTGGAAATAAAAAATTGATACTGTATTTACCCTCTTATATATTCAATCCCCACTGTCAAAACCTGGGTTTTGTGCTCAGAACTTAACAAATAGTATTTAATTATATGCTCTATCTCTGTTTATTCTGCTGTTTCTCTGGAAAAGTATTGAAGAACTACCTGTAACACAAACAGATACAAATTTCATCAGTGGGTCTCTGTATAGTGTAATAACAATTCACGGAGAGAAAACCTATCTTCTCCATCTGCAATGTATACCCTACTTCACAGGGAATATGATAAATTGCTCCCTAAATACACAGCAGAAGTTCAATGCTGCAGATGAGAGGAGGTATGCCAAGAAAATTAAATGTCTGCCCAACCAGCAATTTGCTCAGAGTTTGAGGAACCTTCCCAAGAACACATCAGTCAGCACCGTGCTGCAAGCCTAACAAAACTTTTCAGTTTTATTTTTGTCTCTGTTAATACAAGGCTACTGAAGACACTGAAGGCTAAGACTTGATAGGCCTGTAGCAAGGTTGGTGCAGAGTTATTTAAATTTTTCTTGCTCCTGTGAAGCAAAGGTGAACAGATGCACTAGATAAGCCAGAAATGCTTCTGAGCTAAAATAAGGCAATTTGTGGTTATAGAGCACTTTTCACTAAAGAACCTTAAAATAACTGTGCTAATGCTAGGCTAAATCCAAAGCAAAAATTCATTTCCAGGTTCAGATTACCTAATTATGCCTTATATACCAAAGAGAATCTCAGATACTAAAATCTGTCAAACCCACCAAAACCTCATTACTGCACACAAACAGCTCTAAGGTCTAATCCTTTTCTATGAGCAGTTCCTATCTTTGTGGTAATCTGAAACAGCATAGCAAATCTGCAAACTCTTACAATGCCATGTGTTTGGCCTCTGCTCTACTTTTTCATTACCAAATTCTTTTAAGAATCTGGCCCATATAGTGTTTAACAAAAGAAAAAAGAAAAGGACTATAAATAAATTCTGCCACTTATTTCTCCTTTGCTGAGAGGTGAAGATGGTTGACCTCCCAAGGATTCTATATAAATGCTGATTTTATCTAGCAGCAAGCCCTTGACCTTGGTGAGGCTGACAATTACTCTGATCAAATGGATGAAAAAGGCTGACAGATAAAAAGGGACTTCTTCCACCAGAGATCAATAGGTCATCAAAAATGAGACTTCAAAATGAACTATGCTAAGGAAATTTTGAATTTAAATGAAAAGGAAATCTAGATCTAGGAATGAATAATTCTGATTAGTGAGGAAAATGAGGAAAATTCTCCTTCTGCTTGTCCAGTTTTGTCTGAGAGTTTGAGATCGTGCGTCTCTGGCTTACTTCATATTTATTTTAAATAAAGCTGTTTTATCAACCAAAGACAATGTTAACAATGATTGTATACATCCATAAATGATATTTTTAGAAACATAATCCAGTTATTTTGAATTATACTGTTTGTTTAATTAAGTTTTTTTGGAAATAAATTATTTATATTTGCATTTATATGATATTTATATATGCAATCTTTTTCAGTATCTCCTTCCTAAGTATATTTTAGTGCAATTATGCATTATTTGTGCTGCTGGCAATGAAGATAAATTCTTGAACTAAAACGTATCTAGAAAACATAGAAAACCTATTCTAGAAATCCTGTTATGAAGTTTAGTTTTCATTGAATCTTATTTTTATGTAGTTTATATGTTGAAGTTACATTAGCTGGAGTCCCCTTAAATTATAGTATTGTCTCAATATTCAAGGTTTGTTACTTATAATCACTGATTAACGATTATTAGCAAAAACAATAGCTCCATTTTAGCTCCTCAACATGACCAAGTGTATAACATCCCTGAACTTACCATAGTTGGCTATGGAGAATATTGACTACCTTGACTCTGGAGAAAATTCCAGGATGACAAGCAAGGTAGCGTCATCCTTTCTAAATTCCCTCCTTACTATCTATAGCAAGTATCAAATCTCTCCATGCTGTGAGTTGAAAGGAGTCACTATACAATTTTACAAAAAAGCACAGTTAGAGCATATGTAGCTGGAAAGCAGTCAGGTTGGTGAGGACAGTCTGCTTAGGGTTCCTGCTGCAGACTCCCATCAAAAGCAATTAGAGATCTAGTCACGGCATGCTCTTTTCTGACCAGATCTTCCAGCTTTAGCAATTCTGTTTAACGGCATAGGAAACATTTTCATAGGCTGCACAGTGAAAATAGAACAGAGAGCAAGCTACCCACATGTGTACTTGGCTGTGGTATTAGAATTATAAGGACAGTCTAGACAGACTAGAAAATATTCCTCTGATCATATCTTATCGGTATTTCAGTGTCTATAAAATTGTCTGCCTGATTTTGCTAAATATCTTTGTGCACAGTTTCTCTTGGCATAGCTGGGTGTCTTGGGGTGACTATGATGTTGTATCTTGTATCATCCTAAGACACTGGGTCTAGGTGTGAGAAAGAAGCTTGCGTAGCAGCTGACAGCTTTTGATGAGTAAAGAAGAAAATAATTCTAAGTACTTAAAGAAACAAATATAAATAGGGTTGAACATAAGCTGAACTCAAAATACATGCAATACAATAAAGGGGAAGTGAAAAGGTCTTTAATTTTCTGTTCTTTATATGAATCTTAAAGCTCAATCCAGTAGGAACACATATGTGAAAAGATATTTTGAAATACCAAGGCAGGGAAAAGAACACAACTTTGTGTCAAGCAGCTTACTGGTTTGCACTGAATTAGCAAGAGATGAGGAATCACAATGGAGTAAATATATTCATGCACCCAGTGGGCACTTTACGTACATGCTTGTGGAGGTGCACTGACTGGCCTGTACTGTTTCTGTCCACACATCTGGATTACAGAGCTGATGCATGAATGGCAATTGATGCACTCATGGCTTTTCTGATTACATAGAATTTTACCTCTTAAGTATCTTTTGTGTCATGTAGTCCATTGTGTTTGTGATTCACAAGCTTCAGTTTTGTGCAATTTTTAGACTAAGTGAAGCGTAACTTACTTTTATGAATTAAATAAAGCTACACTCTAATTGCATAAAGTTACACTCCAGCTAATATGTTGTGCTCAAATCACAGGTTTTGAATTCCAGTCTGTATTTCTCCCACTCCTTTCCAAAAGTTTGTGAAATAAATGAGAAGTTTTCAGCCCTGAGAAACATCCCATTAACCAAAATTCACTGAAGGTGATGTTAAATACATACAAGCAACTTAAAAGTTATGGCCCATGCTTGCATCAGAGATGACCTAAATATTTTATGAATTCTATCCTTACACATTTCTCTTTTTGCCATGTCATCCTGAAAGCACACTTTACATAAAAACCCTGACATATTTACATCATTCCTTCATTGTTCCAGCAGCAAATTTGTGATGCACAATAAGCAAAGTTTCAAAAACAGCAGGTAATTTTCATGCTTTCCATGGACAGTCTGAATCTATGGCTAATTCATTACTAGATCTCCCACTCATTACTGATACAGAAGACTACCTGATGCTGCTTCATCTAGAGTCATGATATGCTTTGAGAAAAGACCATTGGAGAAATCTCCCTAGCTTGCTTTGTATGTGGGATTTTGCTTTTCTGATTTATAATGGTCTTGTCCAACAGGTAATGGGACTGATGCTCACTTGCCTTAGTAAAAGGCTGTTTGAAAGACTATAAAGTTAATTTATTGAAATGTAATTAGCACTACTATTAATTTTTGTCATGCTTACTGTCATCAGTTTTAATGCCACAGATTCAATTTACAAAGAACTGAACACCATTGTGAGACATTAGTTTTAATTCATCTGGTCTTCTCTCTCCCCATAAGTCATACTGTAGGGCCCTGAACGCCAAGAGAGTGAGCGAGAGAACAAAGATTATTTGAAATATATATGTCCTTGATCTTATTCAGCTCATTTACTTTGGCAAAGCCTGCCAATTTCCAGGCCTGAAAGTTGAACTCTGCTTAAATAGAGAACAAATGCAGTGGGTCCCACAGTAATTCAGGCATGGGTCTCCAATTATGGTCTCAAAACCTAAATGGAAGGGTTGCTCTGTTAATACAGGTATTCCCTATTGACGTTCCAGAGCACCTCTGACCATTCCTATTAGTCTATATCAGTTTATCCCAGTAGAATCCCACTTATCCATCAGCTGAAACTTATACTAGTGGTTATTTAGTTGTTGGTGATAATTAAAAAATAAGACACACTGTAGCACTCCACAGCTTAGTTGTCTGCCAAGTCTGACTTGACTTTTTTATACTTTCATAGTACACAAGAAAGAAAAGAAAAGGATTTTTTACAATTTTCTGAACAGATAAAAAAAAGAATGAATATACTTTCAGGAATACATCTGGTTTACTTCAAAAATTGATTTATTTCAAAAATTGTTTTCATTTTACAGACAGGAAGTGAGACACAGGGAGCCTAATACCCAGATCCATAGAAATGCCTGGATGCTTAATTGCCAACATAGAATTATATCCATTTGTAGAGTGCATTAAGCAGCAAAAGTACTGCATAAGTAAGCAGAGTTTAAAATCTCAGCTCTGAGAGTCACAACAGCAAATGAAATGTGTGAAGATGCAGTAGTCCTAATGGGCATTGAGAAAACATCACCCAGTCCTCAGTACCTGAAAACTCACCCGGTCACCTTCAGCCCTTCTCCACCATAAATCACAGGAAAACCTAGTGTGCATATTCTTTACATCAGGAACAGACGAAGAATGTGCAAATCTTGTATGCCACTGCAGTTAGACAGTCTCTGAGCAGGTGTTTCAAAAATTCTAATTCTGTAATTGGGCTCCAAAGCTTATGAAGAGTTTCCACTAGATCTAGGCTTAAGTAATGCCTCAAGACCCCACAGGAAGGCTAGATCACGGGTGATTAAACTGTGAAGCATCCCACCACTAGTTCAGTAGGGAAAAAAGAGACACAAAAGAGAAAAGTGTTCTGCAAATTGGATGTCCCCAGTACCGCACCTGGTAGGAGTGTTCTCTTCCAGATGCACTAGTGTAGATACTGCATAGAAAGAAGAAACAAAGTAAGAGAGAGTGTTTGCTAAAACTTTAGTAATTATCTTTAGTATGTTCTTCCCCAGTGCAAATCTGACTTCCATCATTTACTCTCACATGATCTGGTTGCCACCACTGAAAGAACCACCTCTCTTCCTGCTTTTGACAGCTGGAGTTACATTCCTCTATTTCCTTACCTCACTAACACTTCATCCATTTTCTGAATTTCTGTTACGAAGTCTTTTCTCTGCTGCATTTTTCCTCCCTCTGCTTCTCTTATTTTCTACCATTTTCATTTGTTCAGTACCTGCACAGCAACCACTAGCTGCAAAAGCACATTTAAGAGCATAAAGAAGGCAAGTGTTTTTTCAGGTTTACCTCTTGTTTCTATATGAATGTATACAAAGCTGCATTTATTCATTCACCTGTACTTAAAAACACGTGCTATGAAATCAACATCTATGAAAAAGAAAAGCCTTGAGAGATTTCTGTACTCATATCACAACACTTACACACGTTTCTCCCACTATGAAATATGTGCCTAAGTTTCCACGTGTACATATGGACATAGAAAATTCAAAGCTGTCACAATTAATTCATGCTGTACTTTAACTTTCATGATATACACATCATTAAAGCATATGTTGAACACAGATGTCACAGCTGTTGAAAAAAAAAAGAAAATCCAGGAACTTATAAGAAAAAAATGTCATAACTAAAATAATAAAATGAGTACCCTTCCACATGACCAGCATTCATTAAAAAAAAATATTATTTGGAACAACTGCATGTAGAAATTTTTATTTAGGTACAATTTCAGTATTACTTAAGTCCAAGTATATTTGATTGAATTTGGAAAATGTTGCATGAAAATTACTCTTTCTTTACAGATAGTATGATATACAGTTGAAATGAGAAAAGAATGATGGGTTTTGGGATATACATTTAAAAACTGCTCTATCAATATATTTCACTATGCACTTAAACCTAAGTTTGAGCTGCCACAGTTATTTAAGTAGTACATTAAACTTTTTTGGTGTTGGGTTGTTCCGCTATGCAAACACTCATATGATCATGTTCATTTTTTTAAAAAAATGGAAGCAATTCTTGTTTTTATGTTCTGAAGAGTTAATCAGGGGGAATGCAAGTAAAAGAAGAGAAACAATAGGTATTAAGATGCAGGGAAACACAAGGCTTTAGATGCAGATATTTATAAAAATGTCAACAGTCAGTGACAAGTATGCTTTAAAGATATAAGGATGTAATTCAGGATGCATAGGAATACGAAAGAAAATTTGGGTGAGCAGAATAGCTCATTTTCCTAGTTAATGAATGGCCCCAGACAGTGTTTCTTTTCATCAATACAACAAAACTGGTTACCAGATACAGTACAACACTATTTTATGCACTGTCAACCCTGTTCCCTCCCAGCTGGTGCTTGACAGCTGAGAGACCTCGTTGCAGACCAGGTGAATTGCTGACACGAAAGAAGTGTCTTTCCTTTCAGCCTGAAGAACTATCAGCTTGAAGAACACTCATCTTTAACAAGACTATATCCTGAAATTTTCGATACTATATCTTGAAAATTTACATGTGAAGTGTGAGGTGTCATTATGCCTAGTCTATACATCTTATGACTAAATGTGAAAATGTCAGAAGGTAAGGAGACTAAAAATAGTTGCGCAAAAATAATTATTATTGTTTTGATTATGCAAATATACTTTAGGTTGTATTTTTAGCAAAAGCAGTGCTTTTGAGCTATCATTTGATGTCATTCTGAGCTATCATTTGCAGCATCTGCTCTGTGTACACAAGGAAGTTACGGCCCTAATTTTACTTTACATTTCTGTCATGGTCATATTCCACAGGACAGACAGTATGTAGGGCATTTACTCTTCTCCCAGTACTGAAGATAAACAAATTAAAGCCTTCAAGTTTTTACTGAGTTTATCTTAAGGTCATGTTCAATCACTTAAAGTTACCATTATTATTTTTTAACTTTGAGGGTACCCTTGATGTAAGTGTATTTTGAAGACATGACACAGAATGATACAAGACCGTGTTGTATTTCTGGTTTTAATGACTCAAGTTCCAGCCACTTTCTTCAGTGGAGAGCAATTCTGAAAATAGGACATGGAAACTCTTTTATCACAATGCTGGAGAAAGTTCTGATTCATATACTATTGAATTGTGCATGAATATAGATGATTAGCTTGTATTTACATCGTATATATATTAGGTTGTATTTAGATCATATTTATATTAGATCATGTTTAAATTATAAATGTCAATATATGACAGCCATCAACACAATACTATCACAAATTATTCCTTACCTATACAAAATGAATGAAAAATAATCCTCTTGGAAACTATACGATGGAGACTCCGAAAACTACTCAAACTTCAGTATCAAAATATAAAATGAAAACTTGCAATTGTAAATTAAAAATCAGGAAGTTTACCTCATACAACTCTACTTAATACTTTCAGTTATCCTGCATATATGCAATGGTTCTACTGCCCAAGAACAATCCAGAACAGGCAAAGGCTACTACTGTGATTAAAATTCAGTTTGTCACCAAGTTCAGTTTCTCTGAGTATGGATCTCTGGATGTTTTGGATGGAGTTGTTCTACAATCATTTGACCCAAGCTAAGATTCAAAAGTAAGCCCTGAAATTTGGGGAAAATTTCAGATAATCCAGTCCCTTCTAGGTTGGCTTGGTTGATCGATATTTTTGGGGATTTTCTTGTTCATCAAAAAACCCTGTCAACTACAGGACAATATATGTAAATAATATATTCCAATTTTTATAGAGTTAGGGAATGCACCTCATGAGCTAAACCCCATCATTCTACGAACTGCACCTAGACAGTCCCTGCTCTCAAGTGTTTTCCATGAACATATGTAAAGACAAGCCCAGGCTGATCAGCCTCCTCAGCAACAATTTACTTACAGCCTAACAGCTATCAGATTTTTGGACACAACTGAGAGGAGACCTCTGTTGTTACCATACTAAGACAAGGCTTTGGTACTGTCGTTTTGTGTTGACCAGCTCATTTTCTATGCCACATAAGTCATGGTTAGAAGTCCAAGCTTGTCAGGAAGTGACAAAATACCAGCTTCCCACAGAGAATTTATACAGGCAGTGTTTACCTGTGAAGCTGAGAGAGAGCAGACCTTGTCAAACGAAAAGGCCAACAGAAAGTTGTAAACTGAAAGGTCATTCCTGGTGAGACACAAGGACTGAAAGAAGGTCAGCCACCCCTAATAAAAATTTCTTGTTACCTCCAAATTACTCCGTATTTACGTGTTTCAATGTGAAGAGCTTGTTTTGACTTTGTGAAACAAAAGCCTCAGTATATAATACATCTATGAGGAACAGCATGAATGTAAACTGCTATATTAGATTGGCTAAAAATGTATGAGACGTGGACCTAGATATAGATGCGGGCATAAAAACTGACTAGAGGGAAATACCATTCTCACCTGTAATAGTTTGGAACAGTTTGCTAGTTTTTCTTAGTTTTGCTTCTTTCTCTGAAATTATGGCACCAGCTACTGTTGAAGGTAAGACATTGGTTTATATAGCTTTGTTTTGCATGTTTCATACTGAAACATAACAAATCAACAGAGACTCTTGAAAATCCTGATCAGTTTGCACAAGATAAGGCCCCAGACTTGCACTAATATATGGTCAGTGTCACTCCATGAAAGTCAATGGACCATATTTTTTCTCTTCATTACACTAGTACAGCTCCATTAACTATAGAAATCATTAATCATACAGCAACAGTGAACTCTGTGATGTTGTGCAGGATATAAATTAGGCAAGAATTTGGCCTCCTGGCCATTTTTTCCCTTGATTTGTTGCTGACAGGAAATCCCTTGTTTTATTTTGCCTCAAAGTTTTAGTCAACTAGGTTGATAGTAATTGTATTGCACAAAAAGCTGTATTCTGATATACAACTATGAGCATGAATATAAATTAACATATGAATAAATATTTAGAAATTTGGCCATAAGTAACTGATTGACTTCTTGTAACACTTCAAACCTCCCCCAAACCTTTTTGCTTCCCTCCCCATTCCTCTTCTGCAAAATACAAAAAATAAGACAACTTTCTCTATTAAGAAGAAGATTTATACATCCATATTAATAATGTTAAATCACTTCAAAGCCTCTGATATAGGAGCAAGTTATATCTTCTTTCCAACTAAGTGTGGGAGGGCTTTTTTGGTTTTGTTGGTTTTATTTGGGATCACTCACAAAGTAAAGACAGAGGTAGGAAAATTGCTTCTTCCTTCAGATCACTAAGGAATCATTTACAAAAAATTAAGGTCACAAGTATTAGAAACATTGAATAATAAAAAGATTATGAGCTGGAGCACATCTAACTAGATAACGCAGGCAAGGATGTCCATTTACTAGAAATAACTAAGTTTAATTTGAAAAGAGCAGGAAAAAATATCAGTATTTAAACTCACAAAAGAAACTTTAATTTATTATTTAATCCATTCCATCCTACTTTATCTATGAAGCTACAGCCTATACATGAAGAAAAGTCTTGACTAGGATTTCTTGACTGAAAGTGACTTGGCTAAGGTGGTACTGCTAAAATACTGCATCACCAGGAAACCTAAGCAAGATTGAGGTTTACATAAGCAATAGTCTAACCTCAACACCATTTACTGGTAAATCGTGTGGAGATGAGAGCTCCCAAAATCAAGCCACAAACACCAGTTAAGAGATTGACTATTTAAAACCAAACTTCACTTGGCAGAAGAAGTATTTACAGTACTGCCACAATAAAGTCACTTGTCCTTACAAAGAGAGAAACAGCCAGCAATCAAGAAGTCATTTTCTCTGTGCCAGTCATCTGCCCAGATGTAAGTCGGTTGAAATCAAAGGAAGAGAGAAGTCATTCAGCTGGTACCTGTAGTCATGAAGTAATACAAGCCAGTCATTTTACCATAGTGTTGATGCCATTTAAAGAGATTTAAAAATAATAACAAGAAGCAACCTTATAATGCTCTCAGTGATTTTGTAGGACAGGAACACAGGCTCTTGGGAGCTACGTGGTACCTGTTTGTATCAATTCCACCAATGAATTGATGTAGAGGTGCATTAGCAACTGTGTATTGCTGAAGCACTAGCAATTATTCAAGCATATTTACTGTGGTTTAAGGACAGTGTAATAGTAGTGTCTGCATATTTTATATGCAGCCATTGTTACACCCCATTAAATGAACTAGTAATGATCCATTGCTATTTAATTAATACGCAATGAGCATGACATTAAATCTAACATGTAAATTAAAGCCCAATTTAAGTCGCTTAATTTTGAAGTGTGATGGAAAACTTCTTTGGACCTAGATGGCCTGTGTTTGTTTCTTTTACTTGTCTCCTTCTGCAGAGCTCAGATTATGTTGGGCAGACTCTAGAAAGACAAAAGAGTAAAGTTTTTATGACCAGAAATTTCAGCGCAGCAAATTAAAAACAGATTGGCTCTTGGCATTAAGCAATGGGCAGAAATTTGGCCAAATTCCAAACACCATACTTCAGAATGTTCACACTCATGACTCAAGGTTCTCTCTAATTCAGAAAGCACTAATAAGAGAAGTATATGATTAAATGTGACAGAATTTTGGAAATAAAGTATCCAAATTCATGTGTATTGATCATTACCTTTTCTTTTCTGAGGTAACTTGAAGTTAGAGACAAAAACATTCAATTAGACCTTGAATAACATTCAAAAGGATACCAGTCATAAGATTTTCCAACAAAAAAGAAATGAAAAAACAAACAAAAAACCCCTGCATAGTACTAAACACAGATTTTGCTACTCTTCCTAACAATATTGTTCATAGAAAATAACCAACACAGAAGTAGCTATATAAGTGAATGTTATCCATTTTCATCATTGTAATCAATGTAGGCAAAGAAAAGTGACACAAATCCTAATATCCACTCATGGTTACATATATGGAAAATTTGGAAATTAAGTAAGAAAATAGATTAAATATGACAGAATCACAGAATGGGTAATATTAGAAGGGACCACAGAGGGTCACCTGGTCCAACCTCCCTGCTCAAGCAGCATCATCCTAGAGCACTTAGCACAGGATTGTATCCAGATGGTTCTTGAATATCTCCAGTGAGGGAGACCCCACAACCTCTCTTGACAATCTGTTCCAGTGCTCGGTCACCCGCCCAGTAAAGAAGCTCTTCCTCATATTCAGGTGGAACTTCCCGTGCATCAGTTTCTGCCTGTTGCCTCTTGTGCTATTGCTTGGCACTGAAAAGAGACTGGATCTATCTTCTGACACCCTCCTGCAGACACTTACAGGCATTGATAAGGTCCCCTCTCAGTCATCTGTTCTCGAGGCCGAACAGCCCCAGCTCGCTCAGCCTTTCCTCGTGAGAGAGATGCTCCAGACCCTTAATCATCTCTTGCCCTCCACTGGACCCCCCTCCAGGAGCTCCAAGTCTCTCTTGGACTGAGGAGCCCAGAACTGGACACAGCACTCCAGATGCGGCTTCACTAGGGCAAGTAGAGGGGCAGGATGACACCCCTCGACCTGCTGGCAGTGTTTTTTCCTAATGCAGCCCAGGATAGCACTGGTCTTCTTGGCCACACTCCTGTGAGCCTATACAAAACACATAATATAAGCAACTCATCTCCAGAAACAATCTGTAGATCCCATGTCAATACTGGTGGGTGCAGTCAGTGCATCCAGGGTTCAGTGTGGCCAGACAGGCAGCAGACCAAGCTGGGAAGACATGCAAAGATGCAAGAAGGGATCAGCCACCCGTTCTCTGCTCCTTCATCCTCTGATTGACCCTAGCTGGAGATCCATCTGTCATTTATGTATCAGGAATATTCAGAAAAATGTTGTTTCTCCATCAATATTCTGTTTGCTTCTGACAGCAACAAGATAACATGCTGTTTAATTTATTTACACCACTGATCTAAAATAGGGTTTAAACTCTTTAGCTAGTTCTGTCTGACACAAGCTTACAAAGTTTCCTTTGTTCACCTTTTCTCCAGATCATTTGCAGCATTTTATTTCTGGCTTCACTGACATTTAACTGTTTTATGTCTTCTTTTTCACATGCTATAATACTCTCTCATGTTTCGTCATTCTTCTACACAGCATCTACACCTGCTTAGTAAGTGCATGATTCAAAAGAAAACTGAAAACTATTAAAGAAAAAGTAAAATAAATAAAATCCTAAGTACATCAGTAAACCATTCCTTACCTCGAAATATTTTCTGGGGTCTCATTCCTGCATTATGTCAAGAGATTCCAACCTCAGGAGATGACAACTATCTGCCATTTCTTTGAGGTTCGTTAGGATTTTCTGTCAGAAGATAATGTTTAGAAATTTGTTGAATGAAGTCTTTTCACTTCTACTGCCTCAAATCTGCTATGGTTCAAGAAGACACTGTTACCAAAGAACTCATTCCAATTCATTCTAGCTGCTTAATCCAATTATCCTCCTGAATAATAAAAATTGGAGAAAGTCACAAGCTACCCTTGTACATTTCACTACAGAGAAAGGAGGAGGCAAAATTAAAAAAAAAAAAAAGGAAATGCAATTGGTTCAGCTCCTTGAACATAAAGAATAATTAACCCAATCAATACACTATATGCTAGAATGTCCTAAAATATGCCATTTAATTCTTGATGCATCTTGGCATGTAAAAAGTAGCAAACAGCAGTACAAGAACAAGGAGTTGTATGTCCCAAGAGGTTTTTTTTCAGAGCTGTTACTGAAGTTACAGTCACAGTCAACAGTCAGCAGCTGATCTGTGGGTGTGTTCAGAATCCAAAGGATCAGGACTATCAAATATTCAAACACATCAAGCTGTAAATAAAAGAAACCCAGAATATATAAACCTAGAATTTTAACTACTTGCCAGGCTACTGGGTACACCCTCTTAAATAACAGCAAAAGACAGGAAAAAAAAACATATAGAAGACAGCAATGTTGTGTGACCCAGATTCAGACTACCCCTAAGCTCCTTTTATATTCCCTTTCCATTTGCTTCCCCATTTGATCCCTGCTTCTATCCTCACGTAAATGAGTACTTCATTTTCCAGGAGCCATCAGGCCAGAGGACGCTTGCTGAAGCATGTCACACTTCACTCCTACTCCTCATTTTCCTCACATGTCCCAAACATGTTCCCTATGCAGAGGGTAAAGGGAATCCCCATTTGCTGTTTCACATTGATGCTTTTCAGATAAGAGTGTCAAGGATTTGGAAAAAATGCTACAATAAATATTTCCAAACCATATGCTTTACCTATCTCTTTAGTTATTGCTAATTGCAATAGCTTTGAAAACTCTTCCAAGCCCATCTATTAAAATTTTAATTTCAGTGTAGCTAGATGTTTCTACAGTAGTGAACCAGCAGACCCTCTTGGTTTTGACTGAATGATTAATTCTTCTCCTCCTGTCCTGAAGCAGAAAGAAGTATTTACTCTCACAGAAAAAAATGCATTTCTTCTATTCCCCCTCCCTGGGCAGAACTTCTCTTCTTTACTATCCTTATCCCTTATCCTTTCTCCCTCTCTCGCCACACAAAGCTCCCAGTACTCATGTCAGTTAGCACTACAGTATTTTCCAATGCACAGAATAAAATCACAATTGTCTCATGACTTTCATCTTGAGCTAAAAAGGAAAATGGAAAAATATAGTGCAGCAGAGTCAGAAGAAGTGATTGAGATGCAGCTTGCAAAGTTGATGACTGATCATTTTTCAGAATGCAAATGAATTATTTAAATAGAAGTGTCTAATTGTTTCATTGCCCTTCACTATCAGTGGTCATTAACATCCTTTCAGAGTTAGTGCAAAGTGGCCCAATCAAACTAAGAGCATTTTTGCTATATTTAACACTCACCTTGCTAGAACCCTCTGTTCTTCCCTCTCACAAAAATCTGCCAATGTCTGAGTTATTTACTGGTGTGTTTTTTTTGGTTTTTCTTCTCCCTGGAACATAGGGCTTCAAATCTTTGCCACAGTCTAGTATGTAAGCTATCACCAAAAACACATGGACATTTTCTTACGTTTGAATCCACCATTGTCCTTAAATTAGAATTCATTTGCATTCCAAAAACATAAGAGCAACTTACTGACTTGAAATACCTGAAATTAAAAAAAGCCTTGCAGAAGGCTGTCCTAGCAAATCCAAATTTTGATTATTTCATATGTGGACTAAATGCAATTTTGAGGGCAGAAAGAAGGCCTAGTAATATTTTACATTACTTTTTTTGCTCTTTTAACTGTTTCCAGGACCTTAGGCCATAGAAGTAACCCATGTGTTTATGTAATTGAGAAAAAATAACAAAAGGTGAGCCACCTACTCTTACAGAGAAAAGATATTTATGCAAGCTTACAGTTCAAGACTTTCATTTTCCATTAAACAAGCTATTTCAAGGCACTTATGAAACATACTAACAAAGAACTGTATAAATTAATAGAGTATCTTGAGCCATACAGGGAAATTAAAGGTTATAAATTTAGACCAAGTATGAAACAAAATAGTGATTTCCAAAGGTAGTTATATATGGAATGAGACACGCGTTTTGATTGATGATATAGACATAAAGTGAACATTGCATATGCCCATTTCTCATATGAAAAATAATGTCTACGGGCAATGGTTTCGAAGAATACCATGTATAAGAAATAGATGTCTGAGCAGTACCTGTTTTGCTACTTCAGTATATCCACACTTATAACCAGTGTCTGTCCTACCTCTCAGACTTGTAAACAAGATTCATAATTTTTTCATGCTGACACATGTAATGAAACATTTAATTGCTCACCATTACATTCCTAATAATTTGTTCACACTATCGTATGTGGAACTGAGTATCTTAACAGGTGTTTAAAGATAATGATGATAATTTTGGACATCTAAGTCAGTTTACTCAGGTAAGCCCATATTTTGTGTGTGTAGTTTAAGTATCAATGAAAAATAAATTAACTTTAAAGCTGAGTTTATCTACTTTTTTTCAAACAGCAATATGGCTGGAATCTAGAATCATTGAATCTTTGAATCATAGAATCTCCTGAACAGAAAAGGACCCACAAGGATCATCAAGTCTAGCTTCTGGCCCTGCACAGAACAACCCCCAAATGGCACCACGTGCCTGAGAGCATTGTCCAAACACTTCTTGAACTCTGTCAGGCTGGTGCTGTGACCACTCCCTGGGGAGCCTGTTCCAGTGCCCAACCACCCTTTGGATGAAGAACCTTTTCCTAATATCCAGCTTAAACCTATGCTGATGCAGCTTCATGCTGTTCCCTCAGATCCTATCACTGGTCACCAGAGAGAAGACATCAGTATCTGCCCCTCTTTGCCTCGTGGGGAAGCTGTAGAAGGTCTGTCATGCTGATCCTTTGTGAGAATTTGGGATTAATTGCTCCTCTCTGTGCACTAGCATCATCTTCTGCAAAAGGCAGGGATGACTTTCATGCTTGGAAGGTAATTCAAAAGCTTTGGATGAGGAACTGTGCAGAAGTTCAATAAGAATGAAAAATAACCTTCCAAATTTCCACTGACTTATAATTTTACTTAATCTATGGAATGAAAATATATACATACAAGATATATAAGGACAGTGTATTTACATTCTGCTTTTGCCAAGTCAATATCAAAGCTGCACTACTTAGAGAACTCGTACATTAGATGATCTGGTAAAGAGCAGTCAGTTCTGGATATAAGTGGAGAAATTCTTTAATGAAATATTTGCCTCTTTAGGATTTTATCCATATTAGCTTGAAGAGTTCAATGTAACTGAAAATCAGTATTACTGCTGTAGAAAAATAGGATATCATGGTCTGTAGAAATTATTTAAAACCATCACACCATCAATTTCATAAGTGTAATGGAACATGACTAGTTCTCTGACTTTTACTAGATGATTGCCTCTACTCTCACTGTACCTGCCCATTGAAAAAAAGGATCCTCTTTATAAATTGTGGGGTAATACAAAAGAACCTCACTGCAACTGCCTGAAGTTCACCCTTTTTTAGGAACAGCTGTATTTTATTTTCATTTTTCTAAACATTTTTCAGACAACTCTGTAAAGAGATGGTATTTTCTGTTTGCTTCTATTTTTGTTAAATTATGTGTTTACAAATGTCTGAATTTTTAAGGCCAGCAATATAGCGACATAAAAATTTAAGGAACATCAAGAATTAAAATTAGCATAAATAATTTTGTTCTAAATGTAATTTCTCTCTATTATCCCATTTTGTTTAGCCAAAGATAAACAACCACTTTTAAGAGGGAAGTTTATCCAGTATTAATGAACACATAAATCTAGGAAACACTGAGCTTAAAACACTAGTCAGGAGTGTTCGAGGTAATAACATTCACAGCGTTCTGGCTGGTTTCTCCTGGACATTATAAGGTTTTGCAGAGCATACAGACCAATGATACCCCAGTAATTCTAGATTTAATGTAGCTTCAATGATAAAAATTATTCTGGTATGTGTTTTCTGTTATATGTAGGAGCTGAGCTGTCTCCTTATCACTTCATCAAGTATAAGAAAAAAATTAAGAGCTTTGTGAAGCAGAGAAAAGCAAGATAAAAAACTTTCAGGTGAAAGCAGAAAGAATTAAATTGCTCGGAGTATCACAAATGGTTATTTCCAAATAAATATTTTAATTTTGAGCTATTTCCCATTAAAAAAAAATCTGTTAAGGGTAGCAACACAATCACAAACATATCATGTGGTAACAAACATGAAAAATACCTCACTAGGAGACTCAGATTGAGAGGTCAGCCACATGGTAGGAACTTGTGACATCTTTCCTATCACCACAGGGAAAATGTGAATCTCCTCATAATATGAGTATTTCCTGCATCATGAACTGCCACAATAGAAACAGGGTATGTTGAAACTGAATCCTGTCAAGAAAATAGCAGACAAAATAAAGCCTATAACTGTAGTGCTGGGAGCTGCAGAAAGGACTGAAAGGAAGAGTTTCTTTACTACAGTGTCATTTATGGGCCCCTACTGGGCTAAGCTCTACAGCACTGCGCAGATAAAGCCACACATCATCCCCATCCAGTCTTTGAAATTAAGATGGACAAAAAGTCTGAAGAAGTGAGTATTACTATGATATTTATTTTACAGTTGGCAGCTGAAACATAGAGGGAACATGACCTGCCCATGAAGTCTGGGACTCAAGCAAGAGCTGAACAGGCAAGTGCCTCAGTTGTAGCTGCATTTGCACCCTCTAAATGTAGGTCACATTTATCAGTGTGCATCATATTCTCACATATAGCCAGAAAGAACTATGGAGAAGGAAATAACTCTCCAGTCACAGAATCACAGAATGGGTTGAGCTGGAAAGGACTTGAAAGATCATCTAGTTCCAACCCCCCTGCCATGGACAGGGACACCTTTCACCAGAGCCACCAGGTGGCTCAAAGCCCCATCTAACCTGACGCTGAACACTTCCAAGGATGGGGCATCCCCAGCGTCTCTGCAAAACCTGCTTCAGTGCCTCATCACCTTTGCAGTCAAAAATTTCTTCCTAATATCCAATCTAAATCTACTCTACTTCAGTTTGAAGCCATCCCCCCTTGTCCTGTCACTACACGCCCTTGTAAAAGTCCCTCTCCAGTTTTCTTGTAGGCTCCCTTCATGTACTGGAAGGGTCTCCCTGCAGTCTTGTCTTCTCCAGGCTGGACACCCCCAACTAGGAGAGGTGTTCCAGCCCTGTGATCAAATTAGAGGCTCTTCTCTAGAGTTGTTCAAATAGGTAAATGTCTATCTTACGTTGAGGACCCCAGGGCTGGATGCAGCACTCCAGTTGAGCCTCAGAGAATCAGAGAATCCCCTCCCTCACCCTGCTGCCCACATTGGTTCGGCTGCAGCCCAGGATACATTTAGGTTTCTGGGCAGGGAGCGTACATTGCCAGGTCACAATTGGCATCTCATCAACCAACATCCCCAAGTCTTTCTTTCCAAGGCTTCCATCTATCCATTCCCTGTCCAGCCTGTACTTGTGCTTGGGATTACTCCGACCCAGGTTTAGGACCTTGCACTTGGCCTTGTTGAACTTCAGTCAATACTTTTCACAAGTTAGCACAGTGATTATCTCAGTGATAAACCAGCACTGGCCAGACTTTCTGAATTCCTAAACAATCTGGAGTGCTTAGCTTCTTTCTTAGTGGTGTTGTGATGTCATCAGGAAGCCACTTTGAGAACTTCCTCAAGACCAATAGCTGTGAGATTTACAGCAATGAGTCAGTGAACAGTTTTCTGCCTCAATGACTCAAAACATAAAAACAAGGGAAGTTCAGTGAGTTAGGTCTTCTCAACCTAACCTAATGCTAGAATTCTTCCTAAAGGAGAAACTGGGTTGGAAGTGCTCTGGCTTCAGTGTGGAGCTGAAGGATGAATCCCAAATCCAAGAACCAGTATTATTCAGCTAAGCACTCTTTTGGCCTTTGATAATGTAGATCAGCACACTGCAGCTAGTAATCTTGGGATAGAACCAGTCTACAGGAGACCACCACCAAGCCCTAATCAGACACCAGTAGTTGGGGTAACAGGCAAATACAGTTGACTCCCTCCTGTGCCTGTTCCTGTCACAGCCTCGCTCATTGCAGAGTGAACTGAAACCAAATTTTTAAGAGAAGGTGAAACAGAGTAATTCCTTCTTCTCCTCCTCCACCTGCAAGCATAACACTGCTTCTGGCTACTGCTGCTGCTACACCAACAGCGTCCAAGAGAAAGTTCCCAAACTGTGATTCAATCCCTTTAGTTTCTTGGAACTAATGTTCTTTTTTTCTTTTCCCTTCCTTTAACCTGCAGACAACAGTAGCTATCAAGGAAATAACAGCTGACTATGGATAAATACATAATCATTCTTCAATAATAAAGAACAGAGAGCTGAATAAATCCCTTAAAATAATAAATATTTCAAATAAATGTAGCTAATTCAACCTGAACACCTGAAAAAGAGAGGTCACTTTACATCTCTGCATTGTTTAATAAGAGGAGTTACCTAATTTTCTGAGATAGTGTCCCCATTGAAGAGAAGGCATCTCAAGAATCGATGAGTTGATGCATTTCTACGTGGGGCAGGTCTTTATCAAAGTATGCTAATTTGTTAAAACACTTTTATATTTAATGTTGGAGCAGGTGTTTGACTGTGTGGATAGTGCATGCCCTGTGAAGACATGGCCCCAAACTACTGTGACATAAGCATAGCCAGAATCTCTACAGACAGTTCACACTCTCTGGCCATAAGCTTAGCTGTGCTCAGACAGGTCATCAGGGGTCAACTGTCTCTTCATACAGTGGAGAATCTGTCAAATCTGTCGTTTCTCAGATCACAGGAGTTCAGTTATTTGGAGGCCACTGTTTTTCATGTCTGGGTTAGGTATGGTGAGAAGCCAGCAAATGGTACAGCTTGTGCCATAGGTAATGTATGCTGGAGTTCGTAAGCCCTCTGGACTTTAGTGCTGGTTAAGGCAACGTAGAGAGGGACCGTGGCTATATTCAACAGAGTTCCATACTGCAGAGAAATTTGGATTTCCCATTTTTTCCAATTTCTCTCTGGAAATGATATGAGGAAAAGTCTCCCTCGAGACAATTAGCATAGCTTGGTGGGAACCATAAAATGAGGCATGTGTGTGACTGAGTCTGGGGACTGATTCTTGGGGCAAAGACGCAAAAAATGGAGGCCTATATGTCAGCCTACTGTGCAGCTTTACTCTGTCAAGAGTTTATTTCTAACTAGTATAACTGTTATAATTGTATAACTAGCTAACACAGTAGACTAGTTCCTCCCCAAACATGCCTGTAAGTTGCTGATAAACTTGACTGCACAGTGAAGAGGGAAAAAAAAACCCAACCGAATTTCAGTGGAGAAAGGCAGGACCTAGCACCCCATCAGCCTCACAAGTAGATCACCTAAATGACCAGGTTTGGGAATTTTGGCCAACTACACTGGCTGCAGTAATCACACTTCCTGCTGTGAGGTAAAATTTATTCATTTTTCCAAGTTGATGTTTTATGGTATTTCCTCAATAACATTATTTTTAAACCTTTTAACTCATAGCTTATGAGTGGAGAGACATTGCTCACTGAGAACACCTGCAATACATAACTGACTGGTCAGGATTTCGCAAGGTCTTAAGCCAATATAAATTTTTCATTATATAATCTTAGAAATTAAAAACTGTTCTTTTTATGGTCATATGGTGCCTGAAGAAATTTTACATATGTAAAATAGTATTAAGAGTGCAGAAAACAGCATGTTTGAATGTATAAAAGTAAGAGCAGATGACTGATGGTCACATTTGGTTAGGAGAAATTTTTCCATTGTAATTATATTTCACATTTTTCTTTCATCACTGACCTTTCTATAAGCTTCCCATTCCTTTTCAAGGTGTCATTAATAAAAGCAGAAGTAGTCCAAGTAAGGTCTTTTTTATGCCATTTCTGAAAAGTAGCCTAAGGAGAAAGTTAACATTTTCCTACAGCAAGCACGTCACAACAGAGCTCCCATTGCAGGAGAGTGAAGTGGCCCAGCCTTTATAAACAAGTTACACATTTCAGCAGCAAACATATACTGTCAAACTCTACCTTTGCAGAGCAAAAGAATAGATGTTTTGATTCCATGCACAGCTCTACCCTGTTTTCTATACTGCTTTGTGTCTATGTGAGTTGCTAAGGCCTGTCCAGAGTTCTGTTTACCTGAAGTGGGGTAGTTGTACCACTCTAAATTGAAAAAGGCTGACTGGGGAGACAAACGTGATTAGGAGAACTCATTTGGGAAATGGATGCAAAGAAACGTACGTCAGAAAGTTTATAGTATATATATCATATAGTTTATAATATATATAGTATATATAGTATATATAGTATATATAGTACATATAGTATATATAGTACATATAGTATATATAGTATATATAGTATATATAGTATATATAGTGTATATATATATATAGTATATATAGTATATATAGTAACAGAGGCACATTTGAGTAACTACAGACTGTGGAAGGTTCTGCTGTTGAATCTACTCAGTTTCCTGACTGATGAGGTCTCTTTTAATTACAATCTCTGTTTTCCAGTTCATTGCCACCTTACACAACTCATTTCCAATGGAGAAAATGTGGACATTTTCCAGCAAATTACAACAGGTTTTCTGTATGTTATCCATTATTTACAATAGAGTCTGATATTTTAGATCCAATGACACTATGAAGTAGTGCCTGGATATTACCTGGTCAGTAACAAACACAAATGTGCTGAACAATATGATCACCACAGTGTTAATATTAGAATTTATTTCCCCAGAGGGGAGTGCTGGGCCATGAGAATGAATTAATATCTATCTTTTATAATAAGTTTCACTAGATTTTTTTTCTTCCATTTAAGCAATTCCCAGAGATGTACTTTGCTTTTCAACAACTTGAAATACATCAAAATAAAGGTGATTGGAAAATGTTTTATAGGACATTATTTTTTTCTCCATAGGAAAATGCTGATTCCTTGAAACTGAAACATTTCACAAGCAGAAAACTGGTCTAAAAATAATCAGAAAGGGACTTCAGATGTGACAAAGAATGGTTCTCTCAGTGGTTGACAGAGAACAGCCTATTTTGAGTCAACTGTCTCACATGATCACAAGTTTAAGCATCTCTATAACCTGATTTTCACTAGAAACTAATAATTAGTTACCTAACATCTGAGGTGACAGTCTTTAGCAGTTAGAGTGAAAGACAGTTTGGCCTGGTGAATGCTTAATCTCTTTAAGAAGTAAAACTGTTTCCATGGCACACCTTTGTTCGACCTTGTTTAAGAACACTGCGGGAGAAAATACAGAGCAAATCCCTTCCTTGGAAGTTGTAGAATAAGAATTTGAATTTTGATGTTACTCTGGAGTACTGTGGGTAATGTTGTACTCATTAATCTTGGTCCTTTATTATTCCAGAACCCTTAGGGAGTATTTTTTGGGGGTGGGGGGGGTTTTTGTTTGGTTGGTTTTGTTTTTTGTTTTGCACAGGCTGGGTTTTTGGAATTTTTTTTTTTATTTCAGCTTTACCTACAAGAAATGAAAGAAGGATTTTTGGACAGTATGTAAAAAACACACCCAGCCTACCTTACCTATTAATGTACTTGTTCCATACCAGATGCATGAGAATACTTCACTGAGTCCCTAACTAGATACATCCAGGAGTTGAAATATAAATGAAAACTCCTAATCCATTAGGATTATATTTATTTTTTACTTTTTCTTCAGAAACACAAGGTTCCATCATATTACATTTTTTCATTCTTCTTATCCCCCTTATAAAGCTTGGGACAGACTAGTAATTCTGAGAAAGAGAAAGATGTTGAATTTATCACAGTAGTTGTGGGGCTTCAGTTCTGAGATTATAGAACTGAAAAAATGCTGTGCTAGGTTATTTTGTCTGAAAATCTGTATTTCTATGGCTTTACTCAGTTTTGATTTCCCATTAGCATGGAAGGTGCCTCCAAATTTCTAATAATGAATCCAAGAAAAGGAAAAAGCATGAATGTGGTATACTTTATAAGAGATGTACAAAATAGATGAACTTTTTTTTCCTTAGCCACTATCCCATATAGTAAGTTCAGCTAAATTTAATTAGGGTTACCGACATGGTAATTTGAATTGTTACCCATGATGCTTTCTGCTCTTTATAAAGCATTTCCTTTTGAAATTGTCATGACTTATATAAGCATATAATTTTTTTCCCTATGGCTAGCACTTGGTTGAAATATTAGATTCACTGTGAAATTCCTGCAATTACTATTTCACTCTTATCTAGTTGACTATAGAAGCATTTTCAGGACCCTTTTTTTAAAGTATGTCATTCACTGTATTAGTTTTGATAATATCTCAAGACTGCTTATCTATGAATACTTTTAAATTGGCAGCTTAAACTAATGCTGCTTTATTCTGTGTTATGTATCTTTGATGTCCAGCTAAATCTCATGGGTGAAACCACAGCAGTTAAAGCAGAGACACTTGCAGAAGATATAGGAGCTGAGACAATACTGATTGTTCGGAATACCTGACCTACAGGAGACACTCTGGTCCTCCACATGCATTCTCAAAGAAACATGATTTAGAAGGGGAACTCCTAGGAAAGGGGATCGAAAAGTCATATCAAAAAGCTCCTAGGTTTTCCACTAGCTATATGGAGCTTACAATTTCCTCAGCTCAGATGTTTTGTCTCCAAAATATCAAAGAAATATTGCAAATACAAATGAGTGCTGCTGAAAGAACCTACTCTCTGAATTTGAAAGCTCCATTATCTGGTATGAACATTTGGCAAGGCTAGGTTATTTGCAATTTACTGAGTAACTTCAGACAATGTGCTTATTGGTGATATTCCATGCTGCAGATCTTAACTCAGTATACTGGAAGCTATCCTGAAATTTTTGCTTTGGCTGGTTTTTCAGTTTAAATGAATGCGCACTTCTGCATTGATCTAACATAGTAAAAAGTAAACAAATCAAAATATATCTTTAATAATAGCATTGACCAAGACGGCAAGTCTGAAAGTCTGTCTGAAAGTTCAGTGCAATAGTTATGTTTGAATCATGGGGAATGTTTGAGCCTTTCAGCTTCATATGAATAGTGAAAATCTGGTATAAGTTTGATCTGAATTGACAGCTTCCTTACAGTTTCATGTCACAGAATCTAAGAATGGTTGAGGTTGGAAGGGACCTCTGGAGGTCATCTGGCCCAACAATCCCGGCTCAAGCAGGGCCACCTAGACCAGGTTGCTCAGGATCATGTCCACATGGTTTTTGAATGTCTCCAAGGATGGAGACTTTACAACATCTCTGGGAAACCCATGCCAGTGCTCTGTTACCCTCACAGTAAAACAACCTTTTTCTGATATTCATAGAAACTTCCAGTGCTCCAGCTAGAGTGTATTACATCTTTTTCTGTCACTGGGCACCAATGAAAAGAGCCTGGCTCCCACTTATTCGAATCCTCCCTTCAAGTAATAATTGTACACCTTGCTAAGATCCCAAACCTGAGCCTTCTCCAGGCTAAACAGTCACATCTGTCTCAGTCTTTCCTCATGGAAGAGATGCTTCAGTCCCTTCATCAACTTCGTGGCCCTTCACTGGCTTCTCTCCAGTAGCTCCATGTCTCCCTTGTACTTGGCAGCCCAGAACTAGACACAGTATCCAGGTGTGAAACTAGATACAGTCACCAGTGCTGACCACAGAAAAAGGATCACTTACCTCAGCCTGCTGGTAATGCTTCTCCTAATGAAGCCCAGGATACCATTAATTTTCCTTGACACACTTTGTCCCACTTCTCCTAGCAGTCCAAAAGAAGACTCATTTCTATCTCACAGTTCCAACAGTCTGTATGGATTAGCACTCTTAGGACAAATTCTGTCAGAGAGCAAGAACTGAATGGGAATCTCAATGAATACCATTTTGATAAAACGTACAAAGAGAGAGAAAAAAGTTTTCTTGTCTATAGACTCAGATTCAGGTATTCCCAAGATACCAAGAAGTGGGATGGTTAGACAGGTAGGTTATAAATACCTCTTCTCAAAAATAACATTAAGGAGAATTTGAGGAAAAACTTTGGCTGTTAGGGAAGTAAAATTAAAATTACTTAATTTGAACTCTCAAAGCATATCTTTAACAGAAACAGGCCTTTAATAACCATTGAATTTGGGTCCTAGAACTGCTAATTCTTTTAAGTGATTTGACTTCTGTTGTGTGGAATGAGCAGCCTGGCTTCTCTGTTCTGAGAATGTTGACCTGCCATTTCCATACAGAGAGGCTAATTCCGAACCACATTACCTATTGAGAAGAACTGAGCACAGCAGGGAGACAATTGCTTTGAAAGAACTTATTTGTAAATGGGGAAAGTGGACGGGCAGAATCAATTTGTGGAACCCTTCTGTCTTCCTGTACCTGACTGGTCTGCTTCACAAACTTGTGAAAGGAAAGTTGAACTGCATCTGTCTAGCACATGTCAGAATGGTGGCAGATGCAACGTGATCTACCTGTCAGATAAGCTGCAATGTCCGTATGTTGTGTCCACAGGAGTTTAATGTGTCCTAGACTTATGTGTCACTGTGCATGAATAGTAGCACTGGGCTTTCTGGCCATCTGGAAATCTAAACTTCTCTGCACACAGATACCTGACACTGAGTCATTACCCAAACCCATAGGACTAAAAATGGTAGTACTGGAAAACGTGCAGTAAGACTGAAGAATAAAACATTGTTACTTCTTCTTCTCCAGAAGCAGCTTTTATTAGTAGTTTTGCTCTAATTTTTCCAATGCATTTCACTGAGTCAGAACTGAAATATGCTGAGTATACAGCTGTGATATTTTCTGTCATTGGAAATTCTCAAAATTTTCAGATTTTTCTAAATTTTGAAATATGATAGCTAACTCTTTTGTCACTGGCTAAAGCCAGGAGCTTGGTCAGTGTTTTCCTCATGTCAAAGGTGCCAAGTTGTTGATGTTCTAGAATTAGCTGCCTTTTCACTTTCAGGGCCCTTTAGAGATTTGTTCATCACTACATCTAAAAAGCAGCATTGGGGTTAATTACATCTGTGGAATCACTCCAGGACTAAAATTAATGGTTGGTCTGTAGCTGTCTTGGAAGGTGATATCTGCAAAGTATTTATTAGAAGAAGCAATATGTAACATTAGCTTTCCTTTCTGCAGAAGAAATACAAAAAGGAGGAAGGAGTAAATTCTATTACTACGCTCGTCAATTGCTAAAAAAACTAAGCTGTTCCTTTTAAGTGTTTTGCCTTTCACAAAGGTATGCAAGCAAAGAGGTAGATCTGGAGTTTAAATGTTATGCCTTCATTCCAAAGCAAACCCTTTCACACAGGAAGAGCATGGATTTCCATCAGGAGATTCTGAACAAAACAACTGGTATGAAATTGTTTTGCAGAGTAGTTAACATAAAGTCTGTCTTTCTGAAGGTAATGAAGTCAAGAATATGAAGGGATGTTAAATTTAGCTGAATAACAAAAGTGAGTAACAGAGAATCTAAAAATAAGTTCTAACATTTTTTCATAACAATCTCTAGACTCCTAATCATGTCTGGAAACAAAATAATATGAGAATGATACAAAAAATTTGATTTTCATCAGTCTCAGAATAATTTGACAACATTTCATTCATAAAGTTTATTTTCCTAATTTAGTTTTTTGCTTGAAAATGCAACAAGTCTGTCTGCACAAGGTTGCTGTATTGGCTGTTGGCATGAAAGGAAAGCTTCCTTTCTTTTTGTTTTGAAACATTTCCTAGGAAACAGAATGGTTTGGGTTTGGTTTTTTTCTTCTTCGTCAGTGATTTTGCTGTTCCAGAATTTTTGGTTTGGGTTTAGAGTGTTTGTGCCTAATAAGCGGATTTTAGCAGGAAGCTTAATTAGATGAACTCTTAAATTTTTTCTTGCACATTATTTTTCATAATTCTGTAACATTGAATTTGAATCCTGATCCTTAAAACATAAAGATAAAACAACTGCATAGGTAAAAACGATGTGATAATCGCAGCAAAGATAATTAAAGTTACTATGTTCACAGTTCTACTTAGCAAAACAAAAACTGCTCCAAAAATGTCAAGCCAAAAATTAAGAAAAAACTCCTTGCAAGTATATCGCGTATTTCTCTCACACATATCTCCTTCTTCCTCAATATAAAGCAAAATTCAATCCACCTGCTTTTGACAGTAACCTTTAAGGTGATGATTCTTTGGAGGAATTAACTTTGAAAAAATAATTTCATTCTTCACATATCTTGGCTTCAAGCATTTGTCATAATTTATTAAAGTAGTTGAAATCTTACTGGAGGATGGGGACCATAGGAGGCTGAATGAATGCTAAATTTGCTCTGAGTCTGTGCTTATGCCATCATATACAGAACTGCAGATCTTTAGTCTCCATAGCAGTATTCAACATTTATCCATTAATATAGGAACAACTCAATTAGTGGCTCTGTAGGGATCAGAACATAACCCTACTTTCCGCAATTTAATAGCTACCATACATCATCAAGATCTAATTCCCAGGCTGAGTAGGATGTTAATGGCAGTAGCCCACAGATCTATTTTTTAAAAACTTGAAATCCTTGTGACTTAATACACCTCCCCAAGCCCACCTGAATTGTGCATCCTGCAATTTTGCTTATAATTCACACTTGGCATCCTGCAGATTAAGGTTGCTGACTGTTTTGTGGTTACATTATTTGATTTCTTGAAACATCATTAGCATGAAAGGAAATTATTTGCTAGCTAAAATTTGTTTATATTATCAGAGATTCATTATCTCAGAAAAGTTATAGTTTGAGACTTAGAGTATTGTGTTTTGTGCTTCCATTGGTCTTCAGCAGTATTACTTATTCAATTGTTTTAGCCTCGTTTCAGAGAAGGCTGCTGGCAACCCACCGATGTTCAAGATAAAACAATGTTCTTATTTACTCCCTTTTATCTGGAATCTAGAATTCACTCTTTTCTCTCTCTTTTTTTCTTTCTTTCTTTCTGTATTTCATGAGACAATTTAGAATATGCTCCACCATATGTACTGGAATGTATGTACACCATATGTAATGGAATCACAGGAAATTCTATACTTCAATCATAAGACCAGACCAGCAACTGCAATCCTGATTAAGGCTTGATGTAAAACGCAATGATCAGTTTGTATACAGCTAAATGATACGGAAATGTGAAAAACTAACCTCGTACTTCCTATATGAGGGCTATTCAATGTATCGTGTACAGGATTGGCCTGAGCAGGAAAGAGAAACGACAGTTAAGCTCTGAACACTTGTTTGAGCTTTTTACTCACTTTGAAACTGATGACTTAAACAGCAGCGTTGTAAAGAGCTAGAATTTGTTGACGGAGTTGTCAAGACATTAACAGGCTGCCCCGTCCGCCTGTAAAAGGAGAGTCCGGGAGGATTCTTTTCGATAGATTTCTCGGAGGAAAATAAAGCGCAAACGGGGCAATACTATATCGGAGAACTTTTTTACTGATAGAGATAACTGTTCTTACCGAAGAGGGGATAGAAAAAGGGGCAAAGAGGGGAATAGAGAGAAGAGAGAGAAACAGAACACCGGGGCAAATCGTTACCGCTGCGCCCCGGGCTCTCCGTCAGCGCGCAGATGAAGCGTGTGTGCCGCAAGCTGCGATGCGTCTAAGTGGCTCCCGGGGCGGGCTGAGCGCGATTTCCAACCAGCAGCCGGCTGCGTGTCCCTCCCGTGGGCGGAGAAGTGGCTGCGGGCGCGCTCCTGGAGCAGCTGCGGGCTGTCAGGGTCGGGGCGCAGGCTGGGTGCAGGCGGCGGTGGCCGCTCCGTCGGGAAACAGCGGAGCACGAGGTTGTCCCGGCGACGAGCTGCCTCGGGGAAGCAGCGAAGCGGGGCAGGACGCGTGCAGACAGGGAAGGCAGACACGGAAGGAGCAGGACCGCAGGGAGAAATAGGCGAGGGGGAAGGGGGCCCAAGCTGACCCTCCGGGCGAGCCCCCGCTCCCTCTGAGAAACCCAAAGTAAAATCGTCCTGGTTGTGTCGCAGTTAAACGCTGTTATGTGCTAAAGCCTCTCCCATAGCCCTGTTTCCCGAGCATTCTTTCCCGGGAATCCGGGCACTTGCCCCATCAGCAAGGGGGGGTCGCTTGCAGCTTGATCGTGGAAGCTTTCTCTGCCCTGGTCGGCTGCCAGGCGAAGCCTCCCCGGGACAGGGCTCCCAGCACGTGTACAGCCCCTCTAGGAATTCTTTGCCTCATGTATAACACATGTTGAAGCATAAATAAAAATCAGATTGGTCCCTCTCATAGCCAAGTGCAAATTAATTGCATACATCTCTATCAGACTCTAAAATCTCATTTTGTCAAAAGACTTTTAAAATGGGAGGCGAAGCTCACTAAGGAAACAGGACAGATCGCCAACAGACTTTAAATCTTTAAATGATTTTGAATGTGACAGTCTTCAAGATATCCCAGGTCCACAACTCCTCAACGCTTCCATTAATGACTGCAATGAGATCTGAGTGTACATTTATAAAATTTCCAGAGGATATGAAGCTGTGAATGTTTGAAAGTCCATTAGAATGTGATTTGGAATTCAAATCAACCTTGCAAAATTATCTGAAAAAAACAAGGATGAGTTTAAGAAGAACTACAGTTCTATTTTTACTAGATATACTTTACTTCACAGTGTAAGATGGAAACAACTGTCAAGGAAGAAACTATACAGAAAAGTTTTCTGAAGATTATACTTATCAAGCACTAAACATGGGTCAATGAGCTCACACTTAGGCAATAAAAAATAGAAAAGGAAAGAAAACCAACCCACTCAGACTGTACACAGCAATATTGCACATAGAACACATTCAACACTCCTGCTGTTCTATTACTTTTGTCATTCAACACTGTTAAAGAGCTTAGCTAAAATACTGAGTCAGTTTGGGTCTATGGATTAAAAAAAAAAAAAAAGAAAAAGCACCAACTGGATCTTTTCCTTCTCATTACAAAAGGAATCATGCACAAAAGACATAGGAAGAAAGAGTGATCAAACTGAATAAGAAAAAAAAAAAGACTGAAGTAAGATATGGCAGAAGGGTTGAAAAGGTAAAAGCCTGCTGTAAAAGTAAACATAATTTTTTTTGTTCACTATGGATAGAGTAAGAAATGCCAGGGAAGAAGCTTAAGATCTCCATTATTGGAGGCTTTTAATCAAAATAACTGCCTAGAATAGCTTAAACATAACTATGAGATGGTATTTCCAAAGTCCAGGACTGAGATTTCATTGGCCTTGGAAATGGATACAGATTCTGATTTCTCCACCAAATGCTTTTGGGTAGAAATATGTCAGTTATATATATACCAGTTTTTTTCCTTTTCCTGTATAGTTTTTGCCTTTTGTTTTTAATTTCTGCCCTGGAAGTTTTGGCTTCGAGTAGAGTCACAAGTGCTAATAGACACCAAGAAGAGTCAATTTCTCTATACTTACAGGTGACTTTCTTATAATATCCAACCTGACCAGAATGGGAGGTAGATGTTGATATGCCCTAGGTAAAATTTAACTGCTCGGGTTCAGTTTTTGAAGTTTATTCATCAATTTTTGAAGTTTACTCATCTTCAGTGATTATGGAAATAGGCTTTTTAAATTTCTCTTTTATTCTGACTGTGCTTAATATTCCTTAGGCAGTCCTTAGGCACATCAGAAGGGGAAAAGGAATTGTTCTATAAATAAAATTAGTTTTGATATTAATTGTAACAAGCCTTATTTTATACCACAGGATTTTTTTTGTATATTATAAGTAGGGAAACAAAAGTGGGAATTTGTTATGATGCTACTCAGAAGCATGATTTAGAGTCTTGGCTCCAATTCTTTAGTTCAGTAATACTGTGTGGAATCTGCTTTCAGTACATAATTTTCGAAGTGCCCGTATGTCCACTTATCTCATATTCAGACTGAATTCTACTTGAACATTCATTGCTCTGAGTTTTCCACCTGGTTTGATTACTTACATAAGTTTCTCACTCAAAGGGTCACAAAATTAGCCCTGATGATAGACACAAAGCTGCAAATTCTGTAACACTGAGTTTGCTACATACTGATGTTTCATAGCGCATAATATTTTTCTCCTTTGTGTTACTTAAATTTGAAGTATAATGCATTCTCTGAAAAATAATTTGCAGCCACTTTAAAATCAATTTAAAATTCATTTTAATCACTTTCAGGTCCATTTTAATTAAAAAAATAATTATATTCATTGTTTTGAATGCTTTAAAAATAAATAAACAAATAAATATTGCCAAGAAACATAAGTGGCAAATTACCTTTATTCTGTGCTGTTATCCAAGGTTTTTGTGGGCAGAAATCCTTCTCTACATTCACAGCTTTATCCACAGTTTTCATTCTTAGTGTCCTCTAATTATGTATAAGGCTTCTCTCTACAGAAAAGGTCTTTGACTTGGTACATTGCTGTTAAGTGTGCCTTGAATATCTAATCTTTTGAAATTTTGTTTTTTTAATACTTACTAATAAATATATATTATCAACACTGCTGCCAAATGTGTTCCAAGGTGTACCCTAAAGGTGTTGCTATGAATGATGTGAGTTATCACAGTGCACCTAAAGCAGCGTATGCAAATTGAGGATTGAAAAATCATGGAGCAAGTGCATGCATACCTGCAAGGCAACAGAAAACACTGGAAATGCAAAGTATAGGAAGTCAAGCATGAAATCCCAGCCCTAGTGAAGAAAATTGCATACCACAATTAATTTCAGGGAGGATCAGGCTTTTACTCTAAACACAGATGGAAAAAAAGGATGCTTTCCAGCTCCCCAAAGCCATTTGTGTAGGTGATGCCATTTGTGTGCAGTCCCAGCTAATTTTTCCTTATTAAAACTAATGATCCATAATTGCTTCCGGAATGACAGGCCGTAATATGGATTGTAGGGTGCAAATCTGGTAATGACTGTTTCAGGTTTGTGTCCAGATTTCTCAAGTAATACTTATCTGGACTCTCTAAGTGTAGAAACATCCCAATTATTAAGATACTATTTTTCTGTAGTTATGCATGTTCAAGTAGTGTATTTAATGCCCAAGGAGTTACTTCTGACTATGTCTATGCAACAGGATTTGAGAGCTCTTCCACTCTTTAGGAACCATATATATGCCTTTGAACTATTCCAATTCCCTGACAAAATGACACCCCAATATGTGCTATGCTCCGTCTGCTGCATGGTGGAGACCAGGCATACAGGTCAGGAAAGAGCTATTATACATTCTGGCCAGGTCCTACTTTGGATTTTTGAGACATTTTAAAGCTGAAATATGACCACTCAGCCCAAAATTACAAAGAATATGACAAAAGATTATTTGGGATTCATTTGTGATAGTCATGTTCTTTAAAATTATTTTCCCAAGCCAGATAATCCAGAATTTTTGTAGTGTCTCAGAGATATATCGAAAAGTGGGAGAAACTATGAAAAGCAAATTACATCCAAAACTAGAAACTTCATTTTCCCCAAAACTTCTAATATGTTTTGGTGCCAGGGATCCTTTTTTCAAAAGAGAAGTTATTACCTGGTTCAGTTTTCACCATTGCTGTCTTATTTGGCACCATTCGAGCCTACAATTTATAATAACAGCATCACTATTAATAATTATAATAAGAATAGTATCAATCCTAAGCTTCCAGCCTATTTAAATAAGCTTGACCAGGGCCTGTGGACAGCCTAGGGGGGAAAAATATGCAGCTTTTATATCCTTTAGTCAAACCATTTTCATACATGAAATATATATTTATTTTTGAGATTTTTTAATCAAAATGCACAACTGTAATTTTGCTATGAGAAAAGACCCACAGACAACTAGACTATTCAAGTACCTTTGTTCTCAGTTTTGCAATTGCTCTGAATTCAGGTCACTGAAAACAAGCATTCGTTACATTTTAAGGGATAATTGCTACCAAATAATTTATGGCTGCAAAATGCTACACATAGCAGAGAGACTACAGCTACTTATAACCCAGTAAATTAAAACTAAACCTTCTGTGTGCTGAGTATGTTGCATAAGATTAATCGGATAATATTAGGCTGCTTCCATTATAAAGATCAAATGCAAGGAGAAAAGACATAAACTTTGTGTATGTATCAATGTAACCTCAACTCAGCAGCTGCTGATTATTTATTGGGCATGTAAACGGATGCACCTAATCCTGTTGTGGCAGCTATTCAGGAAGATAGACAGAAAAAAGAAAATTTCTGCTGTGCATGGGTGAGAAGAAGATAAAAAGTAGATCTTATAAAATGATGATTACCTTTGGCTACTTTTGACTTCAGTGACTACTCAGCACCAGACCAGCAAGAACTTGGGCAAAAGAAATTATTCTGTCAATTTCCCCACCCTTTTTTCTATAAAATGTGTTGGACAACTTGGAACATGAAGTGACATCAGTTTCTTTGGTTAAAACAAAATACAAAAGCATTCATTTTTCCTTAGGTCCAGATTTCTATTGCAGACTTGCTTTTAAAATGTGCTTTCTATCTACCATAAAATGGAAATCGCTGATTGTAAGCAATTTGACAAAATTTATGTTATTGCAAGGAATACTTGTAGATGGTCGAGGTCAATTTGTTTCTTGTTATCAAGCCATTTATAATTTTCTGTCACCATAAATTTGAGCACACTTGGATGCGCAGAAATCTCCTTTAAGAAGGAATAAATTCAGTCTTTGAAATTAAAAGACTGACAGGAATTACCAATTTCACAGCTAAATCTGCTGTCAATTACACTCCTGTATAGAATTGTCCTGAAAGGTAATATTAATATAATTATAACTGAAGGCAGGCTATACAAGACAACACAAACTTTAAAAGTTCAATTGAAGCCACTCAAAATTTTTTGTTGACTTCTGTAGTGACTGATCTAGACTTGTGTAAGCAGCTACTACATGAGACCTTGCTGTAAGCCTGCCCCAGTTCAAGCCTGTGGCACATTCATTTCCATCCCACCTGTGTGCATTGACATTCAGGAAATTAAATATTTTAAATGTCTTAAGTGATCTCATTAGGATAAAGGAGTATTCCCACGAGGAAGACGCTTCCCATAAATACACACTGCCACAGGCTTGGAGTAAATTCTTCTTATTATTATTTACTGGATTTTTCCCAGTTTATCTTACATTGAAATGTGCCTCTTGATCCTTGAAGTCAGGGTTCAACTGAATTGAAAATACTGAGGAATGTGATGTTCCATTAGAGATATGTGGAAAATTAGTAAGTGCAATATGATTAATAGATGTGAGCCTTTGGTAATTATTATTCCACAACAGCAACATTCACCGTGTCTAAAATATGAGCATGCAGTATAGATTGGAGGGATATTTTGTTCAGCTAGGAGGACCAGTATTTAAAGAATATCTTTTTAAGAAATAAAACATATCACTTTCTGAAAAAAATAAAGGGGAAAAAATTATCACTAAAATCTTTTATGAGGTACAAAAATGAAAATGTGTTTTGTTTCTGACAGATGAAAATTTGTTACACTATGACCAATTGAATTCTAAATGAAAATTGAGATATTTCAGCCATTAGCTATTATTTTACTTGAGGAAGTGGATTTCTTCCATTTTAATGAGAAAGACAAAGAATTTGCTGTTGACCTAAGGTATGTCTTCATAAACAATATAAAATCTGAGAGTTCTTACAGCTGTGGTCAGTCTATGTTCTAGCATGGTAACTGAATGGTCTTCTATAACAATCACCAATCATACATTGCTAAGTGACCACTCATTTATGAACAGCCGTTTTTAATCAACACATTAACAATCCAGTACATGCTCTGCAAATTCTATAATTGCTTGGGAAATTTTCCTTCCATTTTCCACAGGTTTTACATGACAGTTATTTTCATCTTGTTCAGAAGTCCTGAGTTGCCTCACTGGGAGTGGTCTTCAAAGATATCTTAGAATAAATAGAGAAAGAGTCTAAGCACAGTTGTTATTGAAATACTGTTCATTGTTCCTTCCTGATGGGCTCCAGTACATGGAATTTTTGAGATAGATAGATAGATAGATAGATAGATAGATAGATAGATAGATAGATAGATAGATAGATGCATATGGCAATAGTTATTAATTATTTGCAGTAAATCCAATCCAAAATTTAAAATATTTAATCTTACACAGAAAAAATGGTTGATTTAAGCATTATATAGTGTTCTTTTAAAGGAATTAGTCCAAGCAATGTACAAATGATACTCATGGAAACACTGCCTTTTTGCTTTCTCTTGCCTGATAATTCAAATTTTAATTTGAGGTAATTATATTCTGCTTCCAGAGATAGTTTCATTTTTTGCACTGTACAGATGCAAATTATGAGAAAAATATGTTTTGTCAATAAAATATGCCCCATTTAATGCTGAAAACCAACTGCTACTCAAGTTTTTTACTACCACATCTCTACTCTCACCTCTTCCTTAGGATGTATTCTTGAATCATTTTTTTGAGAGCAATGTGTGTTCAAGCTTTTGGTTGAAGAAATGTCAGGAGCATGTACCCAGAGTCCAGAGGAAGAATGAGTTTAGATTACCATGAATTGAATCCTAAAGTATGTTGAAAGATAGGGGATAAGTGCTGACAAGAAGACCACCTCTGGAAAAGACATGAATTCTCTTAACTCACAGTAATTATTAGAATAGTAATAATGGTCAAAGATCAGGGAAAAAATCAAGCAACAGCTTGCCCTAGATACAAAGGAAACAGTCCTTAACTCTCACAATTTCTAACCAAAATGTCTTTATTTCCTACCAGCAGCTGTTGCATCCCCACCTCAAGCTTTATCTTTTACTTCTTTCCTCTACTTTTTCTGTTTATTTCTTTTGTCCTTGAAACTCTTGGTGCTATCTGGGAAATGGAAACACCTCTTAAAGACTGTTTGTTTGCAGAAATCCACATGCAATTCTGCATGTGCTAGAAAAGTAACTACCTAAAGGATTAGAAGACAATGAAAACCACTTTGGTTATTTTCCAAAGTCAACCTAGTCAGTACAGTTTTTTCAGTGCTTCCAGAAACAGATGCATTGATGTTGCTGACATCTCATCTACATCCATTTAGAACTTGAAGGAGTTCTACTTGAACTATAGCATTATGAAATTAAACAAACATGAATTAAACCTGAATCCACTTCAAAATAATCACTGTTCTTAGCTCTAATGGGAATGGGTTTTCTTTGAATCCCATTATACCAGAGAGTGTGAAAAGAAGTGAAGTCTCCATTCTGATTGCTTTACTCTGTCATGTCCATTCAACATTTCATTAATTTTAATTACTGCCTTTGTAAATAGTTTATGATAGTTCTGGCCATGTTCCTTTGCTTAATCAGCAGGTTGCCAGTACAACACTGGTTTCTTTTTCCTATGACATAATGAAGAAAATAAGCTATTCAGTTAATCTATTTTGAATTTACAAACTCTTCAGAGCCTTTCATTTCCACTTAGCTGTGTCTAACAAACATAACAATAGTTTGGCCCACCTTCAGGAGCAAAAGTTAAGAGTGTATAGGAACCTTGCTGTAATATTATGTCTCAGTGTCCAGTGTGATCAGGCTGTTGCTACAGACACAGGTGAATCTAAATGCATCAGAACTCCAAGGAATTTCTTATGGGACACAGCACATCTATCAACTGAATCACAAGCCTTTAAGAGAGTTACTAATCTGTTTCTAACATTTATTTTGGCAAGGCATCTTCATGCCTATAGCAACAGCTGTTCCAAAATTCAGATTCATAACAGTAAGAGAAAATAGCTAATTGTACTGAATGGGGTAGGAGTTTTCATATTGTTGTTAAAAGCACATACACAAAAAACTCTTACTTCACAGAAGTTTAGGAAGCTGCTTTCAACTAATTTTGATCAGCTCTAAGCCTTGCTTTTGTATTTCTAGTTTTCTGAAGGGCATGAACTGTAAATAAATAGAAAGTCAATGGAAGCATTAAAGAGTGAAATTAACTTCCTCTGGCAAAACCCAGTTAGTGTTCCCTAATAAAGGTAGAAGCCTAAATGGCAGACGAAAAGTATTGTGCATTCCTATGGAAATATTGAAATAGTTTTACCATTCATTTGAGGCAAAAAATAAATTAATGGAAGTGGATGGATATCTTTAAATATCTTTAAATGTAATAGAATAAAATATTTAAGAGCCAGACTTACTCAGAAATTTGTTTTCTCTGACTGAGAAGGAGACTTGTTACTAACTCTAACAAAGCATATCTTTAGGGATTTTAACTGCTGCTGGTGTTTTCTTGGTGTGCTCTGTTTGGAAAAAGAAAAAGAAAAAGGCAACATTTTAGGGAAATACACCTCAAGTATTTGTGTCCTTCCGTATTCTTACAGACTCTGTAGAGGTGCAGGAGGCTGGCAAAGCATTGAGCAGGGTTGGAGAACAACCACTCTTGAGGTCTGGGAATTCCCATGGTCTGGGAATCTCAAGAAGAGTACATTTCAGTCATGTCAAAACCATGGTAATGGGAAATTTGGCCAAATTTCCCACTTCTCCTTATTCATCTATACCTTAATGTGAAGGTTGCTGGGGAAAAAAAAAGCATTATCAAAAGCCTTAAATAGTGGAGAAATACCTAGCAGATATGTATCTGGTTGATATGACCTCCAAACCAGTCTGAATAATACATATTATTTCACCTCTTTTTGCAATAGCAGGAATAAAAAAATGGATTGGGCCCTTACATTTCAGATATGTTCCACACATTTATGGTGTCTGATAAAGTCTATTGCTGTTTTTGAAATAATCTGTAATATGTTAAGTCTGCATAGAAATGCAGGAAATTGTAAAATAATTGAACAACCTGTTCAAAATTACTAAAAGTAGAAAGAGTGCAACAACAAAAAATTGAAGAATGTAAGCCTGTTAAAAGTAATCAGTACCTAATTGCATAGCTTTTTTAATAACAGCTATTGTAAAATAAAATTAAGGAAGATAGTAATATCTAAACCAGTTCTTGATACCAAACAAAAACACTGCTCATATGTTATAAGTTATTGAAAAAAAGAGATACTTAATTTCTAACAACAGGGCTGGAGAACAAGTGAAAAACAGAATTTCTGATCTTCTACATAACGACATAAAACTTAGTATGCATCATTTCCACCTATAGGAAAATGGTGGTAGTCGGCCTTTAAGGGTTTCTGAGGGTACATTGAAGTGGTTAAAAAAACCTGTCAGAATAAGAATATGTCCTGATGTCTGAACTGAATGGAAATACAACTCAAATTTCTCTCAGGTAATCTGTTTGGGATTATCCTATAGGACTCTTGACATCTGTAATGTGAACATCTACCTCTTAGTTCCTTTCCAGGATTGTGTTATATTCAATGGGGAGTAACAGGCAATTTAAGGGTATATTTTTCCTTATGGAACATTAAAGTAGGCCAAATTGGCAACCTTAAAAAAAAACATGTATCTCTATAAAATTAACCAAAAGAGCTAAAACCATATTTAAATATCTTGATTGAAATATAAAAAGTGTATTCACTCTTCTGAAAAAACTATGGCTTTTTAATCTGACAAAAATTAGAAAAAACTCTACTGATCAAACTTTTAAAAGGCAATGAAACACTCTTTGCTGACAACTGCAGAGCATGTAGTTTTCAGTCACTGTCAGCAGTTACATGCTCAAATTTACTCCTGAACTTGGATTCAGTTTTAATATATGGTTAGCTGTTTCCCAACTGTAAAATCATGAGATTTCTCTAATTCTGAATTCTGTTTGGTTATTAAAGTACTAATGAAAATGTTTCTTCAAATCTGTTTACTGTTCTAGCCATAAAACAGGTGGTGCTTCTCAGTACAAATTAATTTTTGGAGGTGTGAAGGAGGATGGAAAGGTAAGTCATGTCAGTGAAATAAGTGGATTTGGTTATGTTTAGGGATTTCTGAATCTATGGTTCATTTTGCTAGTTGAAATAAGAGTTAAAACAGCAAAAGGATTGTTCAAAATTAAAAATTAGAATGTAGCTCCTAAAAAACTCTATTACAGTAAAGGGTGGAATGAACCCACTAAATTGGTAGGATCTCTCATCTGTCTTGGTCAGAGATGTCTGACCACTCATCAGAAGAGGAACAACTCCCATACAAAGTTTGGCTCTACCATTTTAAGCCAGCAAAGTCTCCTTTTCTGTCTAGGACAATAATCAGCGAGAGACTTAAGGCCAGAATCTAGAAATCTGACAATGCAGCTGAAAGAACAAACTTCACAAGAGTCTTCCACCATAGAGGATGGAAGCTGCTGTGAAAATGAGAATCTATGAAAAGCGTATCCTGAGTTTTCTCGGCTTTTGTATTGGGCAAAGGTTAAGGCACTGCAGTGCTTTAAAGGACCAAACAAAAAAAAAAGACCAAAAAAATGGGCATACTGGAAATCAAACTGGATAGAGAATTTGGTAGGAATTCTTTTAAAAGATCTGTATAATATGTGTAATCTGAAGTTAAGATGAAAATGGTTTTTCAGTTATGAAACTAGATTTTGCATATACAAAGATATTAAAAACTTTAGAATCTGTCAGTATAAAGGCAAGTAATCATTACACATGATAAATAAAAAAATCTTTTAATTAATTATTTTGACATTCAAGGAAGATGATGTGATCAAGGGTAATGTGTGTGCAGGTTGACAAAAGGAAATTGATAAAATGAAATATTAAGGCAGAGTATTATAAAAGAAAAATGCCTTTAAAGGTGTTATATAGATGACTTCAAAAGTGCATCACAGCAAGCTGTTACAAGTTTTTTCCAGATTAGATTTCTAATTATGTGAGTCAAGACAATTTAGCTTTACTACAAATATGCTAGAATCAAATTGAGCTTATTTATATATTTATAATATGTTCTACATAACCCAGATATCTATCTAGCCATCAGATTTTTTTCAACATCAAAACTGTACATATCATGATGGTTTTTGAAGTAATCTTCTCTAAAAACAATTATTTTATATTCTCTTTTAAAAAATACTATATTGTGAAGCAAATCCCAAGCAACATGAGCTTATTTTTCATTTCGTCTTGCTTACATGCAAGTTCATTCTAATTCATGGTCATTCTACTATGTTCCAGGTACAGAGTGTATTAAATAAATCAGTGTATAATTGATTATAAATTCATGTAAGTATGAGATTTTTATTTCCATAACTTTCTTTTCTTCTGCTTGCGTTTTCATCAAATATGGAAAGAAAAAGGTATTTTGATCTACCAAAGTACTGCTAACAAAAGTTACCGTTTACAAATTCTTGTAAAGGCCCAAGATTATTTGTAATAATGAATTACATATTTTGCTTCCAGAATTTATTCTGACCTTTTCCCAATGGATTTATATCAGGCATCAATCATTATCCACCACATTTGGATGACAAGATGTAGACAGAGCTAGAGAAAGTAAACAAGACAATTGCTAAGTACACAATTAGAGAAGCTTCATACAAAAATGTGTCAAATAACAATTTACCTTTCTTTGCAGTGAAAAATGGAAGCAGATTGTGCCATTTCAAATGGAAAGTGAAGATATACTGAAAGTACTGCATGACATTATCTTCATGTACACATTTTTAGAAAGATGATCTGTGCATATATACCTACCTATGCACAGTAGGCAGTATCATGTCAGCAAATATTAAATTCTCTTCCAACTTTAAACTCTTTTAATAGTTGCAGTAGTGTCTAGCTGGAGACCCTATATTTACTAACAGGCTTCTCAAAAATTTCTTGTCTTGTTTGAGTACAGGTTTGGCCACTGTCTTTAAAAGGATGAATGGTCTCCTAAGTCCCCCCAAACTTACTCAGTATTTAATACCAGTTAGGGTTGCTTCTGACTGTATTTCTGTATTTTAATTCCTCTCTTATTTCCGTCCCTTTAGCGACAAACTGGCCTTGTGGCTGCGGTGGAAAACCAGACCTGAACAACAACAAGAGGCCTGAACATTTCCAAAGAACAGGGTCTTGGAAGAAAGCACTACGCAGACAAAATGCCAAGTTTATTTCTTGTCAGTCATAAAAAATTATTCTATGTGAGTCATTTCAATTTGTAAAAGCATCTCTCAAAGTCCCCTCTGCTTCCACTGACATCATGAATTCATGTTGGCTACATGGCAATGTCAAGTTAGCTCTCCACTGCAGATTGTCCAGTAGCACATCACAGGGAATTTGGATGCACACCTTCACTGGAAGGGCAGCTGGATCCTACTCTGCATATTTACATAAACTTCAGAATCTGAAGAAAGGCAGCCAAAACTAGAGATTTTTACCTACTACTCTATTTAACCTTTGCATTATTAATTTTTTCAAAGTTCATATCATCTATCTCCACAAAAAATCTCCTCACTCTTGAAGAGATATTGCAGGGTTCATATGCCTTGTCATTATTGCTAGTTCACCAGTCCATAGTCATAAATCATAGTTCAACAAGCAGCATTCCTGCACAGCTGTAAGAGGACCACTCATTTATTCACGGGTGTATAGATGGGAAGAACACTGACTAAGTTATCACAGCCAGAAAAATGGCTTTTATAGCTGCACCTCAAAGCTCTCCTCAGCTGACAGCAACTCTTTACAGTCAACTCAGAAGTGAAAGAACTAGTCAAGAGCAGCATGTCACAGAAAAGGGTCTGTACGTTGGGTTTGGAAGGCTCTGTTCTGGGTTTAATGTATCAAAAGATCCCAACATGACACATAATAGAAAAATGAAAATTTTGGATGACAGGAAGCACCATATAGCACTGTAATGTAAGTACACATCAAAGCTTCAAAACCTGTGTTAGTCATTTTGATCTGTTAACACATATATACTGAGGAAAGATACCCTTATGACCAGACCTGTCACCCCAAAGGATGGCTTACATATATTATATGAATTTAATATGTACATTGTATTTTCTCTAAATACATATTTTTAAAATCAAAATAGATTAGATCCTGCATATTTCATGTTCTAGGTAACACTGAAAAATATAATTTCTCTAAATTAATAGGAAGAAATAGACAAACGGCCACCCTTATATTAAAAAACCAACTCTCAGACTCTACCTGGACTGCAAAATCTTGATACATCAGTGCTATATATGACAATACAATATATACCAAATATATATAAAAATATTTTACTTTACAATTTGAAATTTTTTTTTTTTACTTTTGCTTGACATGAATCTGAAATAACGTATTTTTGAATTTTATTTTGCAGAATTTTTCTTTTTTTATTTTGCACATTCTAATATCTGAGAAAATTCTTAAACCAGATTTTTCATTCTGCATACAGCTTCATTGAGCAGGTCTAATAATTCTATTCAGGCTTTATGCTAGCATGGAGAACTTACTATTAACAAATCCACTGTATTACTCCTCATTCTGTTGAAAAACTGACTGCAAATAGGTTGCTGTTGCTTGAAATGGAATTTTTATAGAGAGATGAATCATCATATAATTTCTGCCAGTAATTATTGGTACACTGATTGTTCACATGCAATCCACAGCAAGCATCTAATAGCCAAATTTTGACGAAAACAGCAGTGTTTTGAACCAGAGTTTTGACTGATGTATTTGTTTCTATAGTGTGATCCTGGGATTAATTGATTGCAGCTTTCAGGTTTCAGGCTCAGAAAATTCTAGTGACATGCAATGTTATTTTTTCACTTTCTTTAAATTTGTCTAGTAACTAATTAATATTTTTGCATCTGTAGAAATTCCTACTGGTAAGTTTATTCACTGAAATGGCCATTAGTATACTAAAAATCAAATACTATGATAAAGATTACTAATCATCTCATACTAAAATTATGAGAATGCATTTAAAAGAAAATCTATTTAACAATACAAATATACTCAAAAGACTTGGATTATTACCAGCTGTAGCTGCGATGTATCCAGGACATTCAGATTTGGAAAAGCCAGACACATCAAGCCACGCTTTTTTGGTAATGGTAATAGTTGCATCTTTCACCTCCTTTTAAGCATCAAGGTCAGGCTTCTTTAATGTAGTAACCAAGAGTTTTTATTTTTAGGTGAAATTGTCAACTTGTTAGTTGTACTTTATACAGCTGCAATAGCACCTCAGCATGAAGTTTATTAAGTCTGATATGTTTTCTGTCACTTTCTGAAGCTGTAGATTTATACCTGTCCTTGTATTCAGGCCCATTTAAAAATGAAGTACCATTACAAAAAAAAACCAGAAAACACCCTCATTTTATTTCTGAAATATGCAATTAATACATCAACTGACTTGTGGCAAGCATAGAAAAATTCGAAGGCCATTCAACAGTTAAAAGTTAAATAAATGTTAAATAGTCTGGGGTTATTCTTCCCCAGGTGCAGGACCCTGCATTTGCCTTTGTTGAATTTCAGGCAGTTCTCTGCCCATCTCTCCATCCTGTCGAGGTCCTTCTGAAGGGCTGCACAGCACTCTGGGGTATCAGTCACTCCTCCCAGCTCTGTGTCATCAGCAAACTTACTGAGGAGGCATCTGCCTCTTAATCCAAGTCATTGATGAATAATTAATTAACCCTTGGGGTTACTGTTACTTGCAGACCTCCAACTACACCCTGTGCTACTGATCACACCCCTCTGAGGTCTGCCACTCAGCCAGGTCTCAGTCCACCTCATGTGCATCTCCCGCTTATACTTTGGATTTGACTGGAGTTCCTTTTTCATCCATGCAAGTCTCCTGTCCCTTTTGCTCAGTTTCTTTCCTGTCAGGATTCACTGTTCCTGGAAGAAGTGATCCTTGAATATTAACCAGCTTCCTTGGACGCCTCTTCTCTCTAGAGCTTGTTCCCATAGGATTCTTTCAAGAAGGTCCTTGAAAAAGCCAAATATAGTTCATTTGAAGTTCAAGGTTACAATCTTAATCATTGTCCTGCTCTCTCCTTACAAGATTCTGAAATCCAGGAGCTTTGTTCACTGTAGCCAAAGCTCTTTCAGCTGTCACATCTTCAACCAGATCTTTCTTGTTAGTTAGTAAAAGGTCCAACAGCTCACCTTTCCTCATTGGATCCTCCATCACCTGCATCAGAAAATTAACATCAATATTAATCATAACCAAAACCAAGTTCAATCACAATATACAGAATGACTACAGAATCTAGGTTAATTTGTTAAAATTTTAAAACCTGTACTCAAATAAAAATTTCAAACTCCAATATGCTTACTTTCAAAATATTCAAACCATAAATGTACAATTATTAACTATGAAATTGTATTTAAGACCTATTTTAGGTCAGTTTAATTTAAGAAAGAAGGAAACCTGCAGACCTACCCATTCACAACAGATATATTACGGCAACATTTTCTGCATTAAATTATTAAAAAAAAAATTTAAAATGTTAATTGGCTTATTGTACAGCTTTGGTGAAAGGAATTGCCCTCTTTGATCTGCAGCATAATGAGATTTATTTTGAACATCAAAGTAATCTATAAAAACTGAACAGGGAGATGAGCAGCTACATATTTTCATGTCCTCTGAGGAGCAGGGTAGGAATCAGCAATGCAAATGCCATCGGATGAAGGGACAGTCTGAAAGAAAATTAATCCTTGAAGAAAGCAGCTGAACTTTGCATTCTGTCACAGTGCACTGAAAGACCTTGAACCAAGTTTTTTTCTCTTACACTGCTATAAATCTGATAGAAATCCATTGACTGCCCTGGACTTCTTCTGAATTCATGCTGGTGAACACTGGGTCAGAATTAAGTCCCTGATCTTTGTTTTTTTTTCTGGCTCTATGATAAACAATTTCAACAGCTACACCAGGATCTATAAAACAGAATCTTAATGCCCTTCACATATCTATACCAAAATAACCCAATACTGGGAAACAAACTTATATGAGACTTGAGTCTCACACTGTCCTCAGTCATCCCTTGCATCTCTCTACACAACATTGTGATCAGATCTTCACAAAGGTTTTATATCCAAGTGTCTTTTAAGTGTGAGCTATTTCAATCCAGCCATGGTAAGATGTTGAACTACAGGGTACTTCAGCAGCAGTATCATTTCAAAAAGTCATGATATTTATTCCATCTACCTAGGAAGGGAATACCTGAAAGGAAGAAGAGAAATCTCTTCTTCCAACATTGGAGAGATTTATTTTCTTAAGAAAACAGTTTGTTCTGAATATCAAAATGTGGAGGTTTTAGGTTATATTTCAAATTTATACTGTTATGACATAGCCCTCAGTTTCAAACAGAATAGCATAATACCAGCACTATTTCAACTAACAATTTCTAAAGGAAAAGAAACGTTCTTTCTAAATTTTCTTTCTTTCAGATTCAGATGTTCAAATTATCACTATTTAAACTAATTCATGTGCCCTTAATTGAATCTTTTTTGCATGGCAAATGGAGGAAAGTGTTATGTAGCACAGCAGATAAGCTTGAAAAATTGCAGATAAGCTCATCACAAGGGCATGATGTTCATATAGAAATATCCTGTGTTTTTTTCCTCTTAAGTATTATTTTCAATGGATCCTCTTGTGATTTCTAAAAAGTATCAAGTATCCAATTCCCACAGATAGATAATGCTGAGTGTGCAGCACTTGTGCAAATCAGGCTATTCATATGGATCCCTAAAAATAAAATGCTACATGGTGGAAATGCTTGGCGTTGTTTCTTGGGAGGGGGAAGTAATTTGATTTTTTAATCTTTGTAAAATACTGTAGCAAAATGTCTTTGAGGTAGAAATAGATCAAAAGCTTATGAAAAAGGTCACTCATAAGAGAAAGTTCACAGAAGTGAGTCAATTTTTAATAATTTCAGTGGGGGAGAAGATATGTCACATTGTAAATATATCATACTAAAAACATATTAAAAAATTCCATGTTGATATTTTTAGGAAAAGAATTTTCTAATATCCACACCGATATGACTGTTTTCCAGATTATGCTATAAATTTTTAGACATCAGCATCAAAAATTATTACTTCTGTTCTACTGAAATAAAATATTTCAATTATCTAGTTTTTAAAATACTTTTGTTTTAAAGGAAATATCAGTTTTCCTCCCCCCTTCCCCTCCTCTTCTCTCTTCTCCCATCTCCTCCCCTTTCCTCTTCTCCTATCCCCTCCCCTCTCCTCCTCTCCTTCCCACATTTCCACAGAAAGAGGAAAACTGGCTTCCTCCAAGCTCTGTTTTAAATCACATAAATTTTAAAATCAAACTGAAATAATTTATATATGCAAACCAGCATAGAAAGTCTGCAAAACTTGGATTTTTATAGCATTTTGAAAAAATATAGAAGTGTTTTTTGCTAAAACGGCACAATATTGGTATGATTGTTTATCTTATTTGATTTGTCATTAACTCTTATTAACATGGACACCTAGTCAAAGTTTATTTACTAAGTTGAAAACATCTTCTATAATTGAACATATTAAATTATTTATATAGTAATAGTGACATTCAGAACTGAGAAAAAATGGAATGGAGGCAGCTCACAGGACTAGCTTATCTTAAATATATATATATATATATAATTCATTTCCTTTCTGGAACACTTTATTTGAATGCAATACTAATGTAGCCCTAATTTATTTATTTGTTTTTTAAGTCAGGGTTAACAACAGCTGCTAGTTGTGCTTATCCTGGTGGAAATACTTATGAAGACCCATCTAAATGTCTAACTTAATCAAGAACTTAACACCAGCTCCAACTCAATGCAAGTTTTAACTGGAATTATAGATGTATATGTCAAAATTCATACATGGATCAAATTCCAATTTTTAATATAATTTTAATTATTGTGCATTCATTACTTAATTTAAGGATGATTATAGGTTACCCTAAAAACTAGTACTATATATCAGCCAACAGATTTTATGCCAAGAATTAGTGGTGGTTACCTGTAAATGTTCTTATACTTACAATGACTGTTTTCAGCTGCCATATCTTAACCTCTGACTCTGTCAATCTACCACTCACATCACCCACTTCACGACCCAGCAGTGGGATGCTTAATGCTATGTAGAAGCCATTATTCTATGTCTTGATAAAACCCCCACTTCTCAGCAGGTCCATAATGATCCTATTATCTAATTATCTTGACTAATATCTAATTAATCTTGACTACTTAATGAGGCTGTTGCCTTTCAGACTGCTGTATCTTTTGCTCTAACTTCAAAAGACACATATCAATGAAAAAGTTAGCAGTAGAAAACCAAAGAATAGTTCCTTTATAGCTGATAGTTGAATTACACTGAATATTTGCATTCTGTCATGGCTCTTGCATCTGATTCATACATAGTGCCAGGCAATTCACTCACTTAAAAACTCACTTCTTTGCAAATTTTCCCACCATAGTAACCACTAAAGATAAGAGAAACAAAGAAATGAATAAATTAAGGTGATAAAAACTTTTGACAATCTTGTGTCTTGAGGAAGACACCTAAAAATAAAAGAACTTCTGAAGTCACTGAGATTGTCAGGGGATTTAATAGAGAGAGTTACGATCTAACCTGCTGTTATAGTGGATAACCATCCACTATATCTTCCAAAGATTCACATATGCATTTTTGATACCTGCAAAATGAAGAGTTGCTTGCATATATAATTTTTGAACTAGATCCTGGTAATCCTTCTGAAGAATTTTCTAGCAACAGTAGTTCTTGTTCTGTTCAAAGTACCCTAACAACAAATAGCTTCTAAATGAAGTCTATTCACATGACTGCAGGTACTCAGGGATGATAAAAGAAAAGTTAGATTAAGAAGATGAGATATCTTCAGTAACTATAATGGCCTTTATCCTTTGCATAGAGGGACAATGTTGTCTTTGCCAATTAAGTTTTATGTGCTCATATGGAAACTTTCAGTTCGCCAGAAAATATTCTGTGACTTTAGGCTTTGTGTCAAGTCTCAAAACAGGAATCTATATTAAAATTACTCTATGGAAATAATTATTAAAATTTCATGGAAACAAGATATACCGTATAAGAAAGTGTAATAAAATGGTGCTATGATCAACTTCTGTTCATTGTTCACAGGTGAAGGGTTGGGTAATACAAGAGAAAATGTGAGCATACATCTGGGGCTTTTTGCAGTGGAAAATCTATTGCAGACTGATGAATCATACTTTTAATAGGAATGGCATTTAAAATATAATCTTAAGTTTAAATTAAGTACTTATGAATAATAGTATATTATGTTTATGTTATAAATCTTAGAGCAATATATTCCAGTTAGCAGGGAAATTCACTTTGGTGAACGTTGCATACAGAAGTTTCTACTGAATTCACATGGTGCAGAATCAGACCACTGGTTTGGATTATATAGTATTTTATTATTATTTTTTCATCCATGGCATAGGAAGCTGATGACAATGGGCTTTTAAGTATTACCTTAGAGCCAGAAAGGCAAAACAAAGATACATGCAAATGAAATGCTGAAAGAATTTCAATTAGGAAAGAAAAAGTAGATATGAATACACACATAGGAAAATATTCATCTTTTCATTTGAATAGTTGATTATTTTTCTTAGTTAAAATCAGTTTGTATCTAGAACTTGAGAAATTTCAAACTGTGCATGTATTCACAAATAGATTTTTTAATCATCTTATTCATTTATTAATTTGTTACTCCATTCATCCTCCCATAACATTTCTTCCTAAAATCACCTGGGAAAATTAACAAAAGGATTTCACAGGTCTCTTTGGTCTGGCTAGGACAGAGTTAATTTTATGCATAGCAGCCTGTATGGACCTGTGCTTTGGATTTGTGACCAAAAGAGTGACCACACCAGCATTCTGATTATTGCTGAGCAGTGCTCACACAGCATCAAGGCTTTATCTTTTTCCTACTCTGCTCCACCCAGTGAAAAGAGTAGGGGTGAGCAAGAATTTCTGACGGGCCACAGCCTTCACAGCTGATGTAAACTGGTCAAAGGGATATTCCCTGGCACGTAACCTTATGCTCAGTAATAAAAGTCAAGCAAAGGGGTTTTAGGGAATTCAGACTTCGCTTGGAGACCGGCTGGTCATTGGTCTGCTTGTGATCAGTGACAGCCTTTGCATCATTTGGCTTATATGATTGGGTCTTTTTTTCCTCTTTCCTCTGCTAATTAAACTGCCCTTAACTCAACCCAGGAATATTTCTCACGTTTGCTCTTCCTATTCTCTCTCCCACTCTGTTGTGTGTGAGCAGCTGTGCAGTGCTTAGATGCTACCTAAGGTCAACTCTATAGGCAGTATTTTTGAATACCCTTATAATTTCTTAGAATAGTTTTGTCAATTTGCAAAATGAGCATTAAAGCCTCATTCAGAGTCTGAGTTACTATCTACTGAGTCCATGATGAAACTCCAACTGACCTCTGATCAAACAATTCCTGAAGAAGTGGACCTGAAGGACCTAGTCTTGGAGGAAATGTTTCTTTCTTTTTCTCACTAAAGGAACAGCTAGAAGGAAGTATCTAGAAGTCAGGTGTCTTCCCTTGCCTACTATACCTGACAAGACAGATGCCTGTAGGCCCAGAAGATAGTCTGCCTTTTCTCAAAACTAGCATCAGTCTTAAAGATTTAGAGTAGTCTTAAAAGTGTTGCAGTGCATGTGGCAGTGGCCACTGCGGTGCGCAGTCCGAGGACTGGTGGACAGGCCTCAAGAACACAGAGGCTTAACTCTCACCCCTCAGTTACGGCAGGTTCATATGTTCTCAGGGGTTTTTAATTCATAGGTTTGAAACTTCTTGGCTTAGGAATTCTCCACCCAGTTTTATGTATAAGTTCATGTTTATGCATTTCCCCTAATTGCTTATGTATTGCTTCTAGAAAGTTCACTTTTCTTTGATGTCCCATTGGTTGGTTCATGTAATTCCCTCCCCTAAGTTATCCCCATTGGTTATTCCCCTGTTGTCTCCTCCTCCTCGGTCAAGCTCCATTGGTTGTTTCCTTTGTTCCACCCCTTTCCGCCCCCCGTATAAAACCCCGTCTATTCCCTAATGCGTTGCCTTTTGTAACTGGATACTTCAGCTTGGTCTTATCCCTGGACCCTCTACCTGCAATAAACCAGCTGGAACCTATACAAAGGTCCCTCTCTCGTCCTTTGCCTCCGCTGACTCTTTTTCATCATTCCTGTTTGGGGCTTGCCCCTTGCAAAGGAGCCAGCTTTTCCCTGCTCACTGCAGCTGACACCAAGGACGTCTGCAGCTGGATGCTGTGCAGCCCCAGGCAGCTCCCCACAGCATCATAAAAGCTAAGTTAAATTGATATTTAGATCTTCAATGGCTAGTGCTGTCAGGGAGGATTGTAGCTGAAAAGCTGTGTGTAATAAAGTATCAGAGCAAAATTCGAAAACCAAGGCCCTCTTTCAATTCTTATTAATGCAGTGGTATGTGGACTCTGGTCCACATGGGCCTTGACATTGGAGGTGTTACGTTTGACATGAGAGTCGGGCACAAAGAGTCATGCACATATCCATGTGTGTCATGGGTATTATGCACTTTGTTCCTATTTCAACTGCAATTTAAAAGTGAAGCTGGGCAAACAAGTGAAAAGAAGACTCGGCAGACCAAAAAAGAAGTAGAAGTTAGTAGATGTTTTGGCTAATGTAAACACTTGAGAAAAGGCAAAGCTATTGAGAATTAAATGCCTGTTGAAAGGGAATGATGAAAATCACATTATTTATTTTTATCATTAACTGTGCCCTTGCTATTCACTGGGCATTTTGTGAAACATTCCAAAAAATGTTCCCGAATTGAGTAAATACTTGCAAAGGATTTGAAACCATGAAAAATAAGAAGCTCTTTGCATTTGTCTTTCTCTCATTATCAATACTACTTTAAAAAGTCACATCAAACCTCTTAAGAGAGAGGGGTTTTTTTATGTGAAACGCATATTGCATCCCATTAGAAATGTATCTCTACTCAATATGTCAAAATGGACATTTCAAATGTTTTCTGGCTGCCAAGACAAAGATGTCCTCATAAGTGTGGGCAACTCTCTGAGAATTACATTTGTCAGAGAGCTGCTGTAATAGAAACTCAAGCATAATTGAGACATTTAAGCTGCCCCAGTGCAAGAAATCCTCTCTGTACATCTGTGCTTCCTGGAACCTTAAACACCAGGGACTTCACTATAATTTGCCTGATACCATGTTCCTGTTAGTAATGATGTCTAAGAATTATCCTGTTAATCTTTCCAGTGTCAATTTCACAGACAGTGGTCATCATAACTCTATTAAATTTCTCTAGGTAAATTCACTGTGCAGGAAGATCCTACATCAAATACACATTAGCGTGAGCAGGAACTGCACTCATCTATGAAACTCTTCTGGGACAAGTGGCACAGCATCTCCCCTATGGCTGTGTTCCTCTGTCACACAGACGTGTGAGTGAACTGAAGGACCTGAGTGATGGCTCTGCACTGTTTCTCAGGCAAAGCTGTGCTGAAACAAGTTATGCCATCAGAAAACAGTTGTTAGACCATGCTGAGATCAGTGCCCACAGAATGAGCTCTGGTTCTGAAAACTAGACCTAGTGAATCCCAGAGGATATACTAAAGAGGTGGGACTACTTTCTAGATGCCTGAGGCTACATTTGTTTTTAGCAATGATTATACAGCCCTGGAAAGGAACAAACAAATTCCCTGTTGACAGTAGCTAACCTGCTTGTTGGTTTTATGAAAACGCAGCTACAGGCAACAAAAGTATACAGAATTTTTCTGATTTCATTGAAATAAAAATGTCAACTCCTTGCTCTCTGACAGGTATGTTATAGAGAGTGCAAACCTTTCTATACTTCAAGTGGGAGCAGTGATTTGAAAAATTCAAAAAATTTGATAAAATAATGTTTTCTACGTGTCCCTTTTCACTCTTAAAAATTGTGGATGCTTTACACACTTCCCTGTGTCAAGAGAAATACAAATTATTTTATTCTTAATAAACATTTCTGGACAATTTATGTTACCATCTGTCATTCCTTCAAACTTTTCTTCCTTATTTTGCTTGGAGGATCTACTAGTGGTTCAATGCAAAAACCAGGATTTCACTGAGTGTTTCAAAAATTGCATATTGTTTTTTATCTTTACACAAGCATTAGTGCTCTTTGTGTGCAGCAGAAGAACCAGAGCAGTCTTTAACACTTAAAAATATGCAATTTAAAAACATATGAAATTTAAAAACCTAACAATTTAATAATAGAAAATGCTGTTGAAAAATACATTGGCCTCTAATATAGTTTGAAAGGTCCTTTGTTATTTAAACTGTGAAATTTCACGTAATTTCTCACTTCCTCATAGCAAAATTGGCACAATTAATTTTGTATTACGTAGAGCTTATAGGAGGGAGAGAAATTGTTTTTATTTTGTTAAAACCATCATTACTTTTCAGAATGAAATATTCTATGTGTGTTATTTTAGGAGATGGAAAACAAAATGGCACTTCCATATAAAATTAAGTTTTCAGCTAAATTAAAAAATATGGTAGACACAGCAGTAACTATAGTCAGTAGCTAGTAATAAGATGACCATCTTTGTGCATAAATCCTGTAATTGAAAATTCTAGAAAGGAAAAAAATGCTAAAGAACAGATAATAAAATCACTAAAGAAAATTTTGTTTTCTGTATGTTTCTGTAACTTCTTCAAGTGACTGAACTTTTGTGCTTGTTATCTGAGTCCTGAAAGGGAATGAAAGATTTAAGAAAAACATTGATTCATACTGACAGTGATAATCAAAGTATTGATGCAAAAAGTGTCATCATTGTACACCTCAAGGATTCACTTGTAAAATAGGAACAGTATATACAAAAAAAATCTCCAGGAAGTACTTTGTCAGCAATTTTTAAAGAGGTGAGATATTGGCCTGCAGGGTTTGTGAGGAAGGTGATGGACACAGCTAACACAGATAGTTGCTCAAAGGGCTGGGGATAATTGTTGCAGGCAATCCCCCCACCGGAACTGAAGCAGTGTTTTGACAACAGCCACAATTATGAGAAAAAAAGAGACATGAAAAATCTGCAAGTTCTGCAGACACCAACCAATACGAAAGAAGTCAGTGTCTAACAACTGGAGTCCAAGACAAGTGAGATTAGTACATGATACAAACATACCATCATTGCGAGCTGTCTGGCCTGAGAAGACTCAGTGATCTGGGTCTGTAGCCCTAATGGTGCAGATCACTCGTGCTTTAACAGGGTCACCTATTCACATCCTTTGGGACCTATTGATAACACATTACTATTATTTTCTCCGTAATATTAAAATTACTGAGAACTTCTTTATTTGAATTTTTTTTTTTTTTTTTGAGAGCAAAGATGTTACTTTCCATTTACTTGGTCAGATTCCAATTTGTTTCATCAAAATATTCCCTTCAATATAATTATATAAAATATTTCCATTAATTTTGCACTGATTTATGGCATATTGCTGCATCCCACTAGCTACTGCTGTTTTCTACCCACAAGGGATATTCTCGTGGAGGGGTGAGATCACATTCACCACAATGGGTTTGCTTTGTCAGAAAAAATTGTTTGGCTATTAAGTGTTCTATGTATATGCATCAGCAGTTGTCATTAAAGTCCATTTTAAAGCTGTCAGATTTTTTTTTTTAATTAGTCTGCTGTTTAAAAAATACTATAAATAATTAGTTGTGTATATATAGAACACTCAACACAAATATACTCAGTTATTTGCTGTCTTTTATTTCAGTGACATCTCATAACAAAGCTCTCTTTGTTATACAGGGAAGATTTTGAGAAATAGGAAAAGGAAATGGTAGAAAAAATTAGTTGACTGACATGAACCTGGCAATGAACAACCATCAACTACATAGTACCAGCATAAGCACTCAACCTGACAGTATCAGCTTGCTGTCAGTCACATAAATAAACTGAAATGTTATTGCACTTGTATTTGCACAGAGGCATTTTTATTACTGCTAGTACCAGTCCTCTGCTTTGGGTCTGAAAGACAGAGTGGTGCAGGGAGACCTGACAACTTCATCTCACGTGAGCGAGCTGGCAGCAACCTGAGCCGCAGCTGCTGTGGGAAAGACGATGGATGGGTAGTTCATGAGGTCGTATACTGCATTTTTCCATTAAACTGATGAATGAATGCCTGGATACAGGCTATTCCATGAGCATTACTTAGCTTTTTTCCCCCAGCATTATACTGGTTTTTGTAAGATTTGGCTTTTCCAAGTGATAGTCATTCAGAATACCTTCCAGTTTCCCCGCTGGAGGAATTAACATGTCAATAGTTTAGCTTTCTCTCCATTCAAATTGTGATCCTGGCGCATGTGTATCCTAATCAAGGTGCTCTGATAATCTTAAAAAAAAATACTGTTTGGGCACACAAAAACATGCATCAGTGCATGCGTGGCCATGAAAATAAGTGCAAAACAAGTATAAATTATTCAGAAGTTTCACATAAAGTGAAAATATGCAAATACTGAATTGATTTTGTTATTGACATGTGTTTACAAAGTCTTCTGTATAAAGTTCTTCAAAAGGCAAGTAAGATAGCTCTACCCAATACCAAAATAAACCAAACTCTTAATTCTTGTATTGGATGCAGTGAGAATACGGCTATCTTCCCAGTCCCTTCACAGCCTTTCCAGCTGTGAATCAGGTTTGTTATAACCTGTCTACCATGGGTGAAAATAGTCAGATCTACACTGTAATATATAGTTATTTTCCACCGAGAAATGCTGAATTTTTACCTCACTGTTTGTCACGAGGGAGGAAAGAGATGGAACTAATTCACTGCTCTGAAGACTTAAAACAGGTTCACCTAACAAGATATGTACTTTACTGAATGTGCAACTTAAAATATACTTCAGACCACTAGTTACAGGAGCTGAATGAAGTGATGAGATGCAGTTCTCTATCAAAACACAGCTTTATTTTTATTCAACCACCATCTCCGCAGTCTTAGCCTGGGAATGGATGTATCATCCCAGAAATGTCCTCCTGATGCTCTTAAAGGCATACAGCTAATACTGCATGATGTTTAGATACATGACTTAGGATAGTGTCGGATCCGGGGGGTGTTCTGGGTGGGGTGCAACGACTTCCCGAACTGACTCCAACAGAAAGTCGCTCGGCAGCCACTGCGTTCACACAGACACACACACACGCTGCGGATAGCTTCCTCGACAAGCCGACGGTAAAGAGGCAGGAAGGGTCTTTGAGTGGAATTCCACAGCAGAGATTTATTTCAGCTCTGCACGTGAAGGGGAGCCAGTGACAAAAGACACTGAACAACGGAGAGTCCAGAGTTAAATACGGGGGTGGGGAAAGCATCAGGGGCAGGGGGAGTACATAGGCAGGATTAGGGTACAGGAGCCAATGGGAAAATCTGAGTGAGTGGCAGGGAACAAGATCCAATGGGAGAGTGGAGAAAGGAGAACTTAGCAGAACTGGGACAGATAAGGTGTAACGGAGCAGGGAGGCCAACTGGGGAAGCAGAACTGGGATACATTTCCATAACAGAACAGGGCATTCTGGGGGAGGCCTTTTTTGTCACCTTAACTTGGGGAGCATTTCTCCACTTAGGGCACCTTTTCTCCAGGGGATTCTTACAATCCCTGGTGCCATGGGCTCACTGGCCACCACAGGAGAGTACTTTGAGAAAGGTAGATTATTAGCCTCTGTCAGTCTAGTTAGCTATTGTTATTTACATTTTATTCTTGGATACATTTCTTCAAAATTTATCAGCAATCTGTGACAAAAAGAGAGTGATTATTTTTTAAGGAGCTTACTCAATAAAAATATGAAGGGATTATACAGAAAATGTGGATTGATTTGTGATTCCATGTCAAACTGCACAGACAACATCTATTTTGATGAAGCAAATTCAAGGTCAGAATGTAAGAAAGAAGAGTAAGAGCTAAGTACACAGGCCAGAACGTCCCATCCTTGCAAGTATCTGAAAAATTATGATATGAGATAAAGGTTTTTTATAACTGAAAACCATTTAAGACCAAAAAGTAATTAGAAGGTGAAAGATTACATGCAAAATACACATGCAAAATCTGGTGTATTTCCTTCTTTTCTTCAACCATCCACCACAGCTAGATGTTTTGAGGAGTTGTGATACCTTCCCTTCCAGAGTAAATTGAAAAATTAGAGATGTCTCACAGAAGAAAGCCAGGAGGTAAAAAAAGATGCACCTGAACATGTAAGATAATGCTAGAGATTTTGTTTCTGAAAGGTAAAGTTAATAGTTGGAAAACTGATGTTGAAAATAACAGGTTTTTCAACCTAACAGACAAATGTAAAAAGATCCAAAAGGTGGAAGCTATAAACAGACAAATGCACATGAGACATTATTTTCACATGTAGGAAGAAGAAAATTGAGTCACCAATAGAATTGGAAAGGATTGTAGGGAATTTTCTTGTACTGAATACTTTTTAAAACAAATGCATGATGTTTCTTCTAGAAGGAAATAGCTGTTGCTCAACTCCAGCTATTAGACTTAGAGCACGCATCAGTCTGCTCATTAGTAGCCCAGCTTGAATTTCAAGCAAACTCAACTATGAGTCTAGTCACCTCCTTTGATGTTTTTAATGCTGCTAAAGTATTGAATTTCTTCCTTGGCTTTGCAATGTCTCCAATTTTCCAAGCTTTTTTTAAAAATTTATATCAGTGATATGGATAAATCCTTAGGAATTTTTTTTTTTTTATAATGAGGTGAAATTATCTCAAAGTATTTAGTGTCTTGTTTTATGACTGGTTTTGTGCTACTTTTAGCAAGGAATTCATAATAACTGTCAACACACAGGAAGACACTGTGTCTCAATTATCTTTGTATTCAAGATGGACAGATCAATATTCAGAATATTGTGAACATTTCTTGTGATTCTGATACATTAAAAATAATTTTTAATACAATTTGACAAACATTACATTCTGATATCAATTAATTTCTCAAAATTCAGTTATACAACTTCATTCCCACAAAAAGTGCTATATTATTAATGAATAAGATTAATTAATATTTGGGTGATTCCTCACTGCTAAAGTTAAGAAATTCCAACTTGAATAGACCTTTTTTTTTTGTTATAGCAAGTTGAAAGACACTTGAAATAGATCTCATGGGAAAGATGTGGACCTGTATTGCTAATTCTCACTTTTAAAATGCATCAGTTGAGTGGATAGCTACTGCCAGATAAGATCAAACGAAAAGATTTTTGTGGCAATAATGTCTAATGTCTAAAGGCAAGGCCCCTTTTATAAGGTTTAGGGAGTAATATGAAGTCATCTGAGCAGAAACAAAGGACTTGTCATTTGTTTTTACTTTGAACAGATTGACAATACAAGTCAAACATCATCAGTCCAGCAACAGCAACAGAAAAACTTAAAGCAGAACAGTTCACTAGTTATACAATAATAAAAGAAATCTTAGGTATTCTCTGACAGTGTAATTAACATCTAAAGATGACGTTTGTGGCAGAGGAAAATACATGAATACATCAGTGCAAGTAAAATCTGTTCAATTAACAAGGAATTACTCTGGTTCTAATTACACATCAAAATTCATTGCTTTTTAGATTACTGAAAAAATTTCTTGCATAGAAACTTAAGTGAACCTAAAGTTTTCAAGTATGCATAAAGAAACAAAAATATATTGTCCATTATTATGTACTAACATTAGCTGCAATGAAATTGAGCCCAGAAGCATTTGTTATTAATACTTGGTAATCCATTTTAGACATTTAAGAAAGGAATAATATCTAAAATACCTGCCTAAGGAACAGTGATACTTAGCTGTAACAATAAACATTAAGAAAAATATCTTTTTTTTTGTATGAGTACATATGATTGGAAAAGTATGAGCAGATGGCATTATTGTGAGCAGTCATATACACTCCAGTTACCTGACGGTGTTCATGTTTAGATGGTGAAAATTATTTTATTGTTGGTTTTGGAGTTGTCTGTTTCTTTTATAAGAACAGTATGTCAGAAAAGCATTTGACTTGATGCAACTTCCTAGAAAGGAGCCGGTACCTATCAGATCTGTTCTCAATGACGGGAACAAAGTAAAGACATACACAATGTCTAAAATTATTTCAATCACTTTTTTCACCCCTTGTTCACCGCTTGTTCACCCTTGACTTGCTTTGTGAAGGCTATTTCAGTTGCTGGGATTCACTGACAGAAGTAAGGTGTGGGATTTTGGGGTTTTTTTTCCCTGTAGATTAGCAGCTCACTGAGCTGGATTCACAACATAGAGAAGTTTTGTTGCTTGTCTGCCTGGAGTTGATATGTAGCACATAACTAACCAACACCCTGTCCGGGCTGTCTCTTTATATCTTTGTATCTGCCGGAGATATTTATTTTACTGTATTAAAAAGTATCTAACTAGTTTTTCAAATAATCCTTGTGTCAGAGTACAAAATCACTATATCAAATTATTTTTAAAATTGCGCGATCTGTTGGGATTTTTCATTACATTTTCAAGAACTTTAATTTTTATTTAAGACAATTTAAAAATTATTCAAATACATTTCTCAACTGAAATGATATATGTTAGAATAAAAGGAAGCAGTCCATGCAGATAAATTTACAATGAAAGTGATAAAACAATGAAGCAATTAATGTGTTAAAAGTGTCCTGTGATATGTGAAAGATCAGGATTGTATCAAAGTCCAGTCTCTGAAATTGTTCAGCCTCCGACCCTTGTGCATTTCTGTTTCTTAGCTGTGATTTATTAGCATGCTTTTATCTAACACCTTTGATCAACTGTGTCAAAGAAAAAGGTCTTATTCCTCATTTTTATTTTGGTTTATTATACTTTGGCTATTTATTTGATCGAAGTGTCAGAGTCCTTCAGTCCACAAGTTCCTAAATATGAAGTGGAAAATAATGTATGGAAGGGGAATTGGATAATTCAGCTCATAAGGAGTGATCCAATATAAGATCTTTATTTCAGGCAAAGTCAGATCAGTTGGTCACCCCCTCAACACTTTTCTGCTGAGAGCTGGTACTGGGAAAATCATCAAAAGAAACCAGGCTTCTGGAAAGTAAGCTAGAGACGTCTCCATCAGATTGATATGGCTTATCTGCATGTTTTGGATGCATCAACACAGCAAGATTGAGGTACTTATCAGAAAAGAGACATTTATTATCATAATTCTGTATTTTCAGAAGGACAAATATTCTCAATTATTAGACACTTTCCAGTTAGGCAAGCAAGATTTGAAGCATCTAAACTTTGGATTTGGGCAGCTAGGTAAGTTAACCCAGCCATCTCTCTGCATCTTTTTAAAATAGTTACAATTTTAATTCCAAAGGTTATTGCAACGACAGCTATCTGGAAGACTGAAAGTGTAAGCTGGATAAATATTTAAAGAATAAATAGGTTTTGCCATTTTTATTTCCACACGTTACCCAGTTACATAAAACTGCCAGTACATTTTTTTCAGTGTACTGGAAATTTTCCTGGAAAACACACTGAAGCCATCACATACATGTATGCACCCAAGCCTGCCTTGTTCTCCCTGCAGTCTTGAATAGATGTGGTTTCTAAAAGATTATTATTGCAGTTAAAAGGATTATAAATTTCATAAATTCTGATTATGGACTTGTATTTCTTTTTATTGATCCTTTTGGGGAGGCTAATATAATAACTTAGATGAGAATGTATCTGCATTTGTTGGGAAAATTTGTTCAGAGCTATGAAAATGACATTGTGAAATAGCTTGACTGGTCCTTTGCCAACATACTTCCCATTAGGATGATGGGAAAGAGTAAGAAAGATCTCAGAATTGTTCCACAATGACAAAATAACAGGTAACCATGCTGCATAGTTTTACCCTTTAAAAGACTGAAAATACAGAGTAAACAATAATGCTACCATAATTACACATTCTAGAGCTAATGTTTCAGGATTTTGGTCTCAAGAGGATCTCAGCATGCAAGGACTTTCGAATCTGTAGTCTGCTTCCTTGCAGGTTATGCAATATGGCACATGAGAGAATATATTGCCAGAGTACAAAGAAGTTCTGGAACCAAATATCTCCAGGAGAGAGTGTGCTCTTCTGAAACCTGGCTTTTGTTCCCTATTTTGCCATTTGAGCTCCATCTGATCTTTGGCAAGTCCCTTAAGGCAGAACCACAAATTACATTGCTGTTTAAATCCAAAACTAATATTCTCAAAAGTCCTCAGCCAGGACTCTGTAATGTTAAAATTCCCAAAGATATCTCAATCCTTGCCTCTGAATAAGCCTAGAAACAGGGCAGTTTTTACAGAATTTGGCAGCCACAACCTGTACTTTCCCCTTCTTCAAAGACAATGCAACAAGCTCCCTGGAAAAGCAATCTGAAGCAACAGCAGGAAAGACTGAGAGGCTACTGTTTCTATCAAGCATAGGTCTGTCTGGATGACGTGAATTTAAACAAATTCACGCAAAGGCAAAGAGGGAAATGATTATCTGCACAATTAATCCAACAGTAAGGCTACTGAAGAAGAAACAAAGCTGCTTGTCTTTTGATGGTGCCTGCTTACAGTTCCAGATGGGAAAGACTTAGGAACCAGTAAGATGAAGCTGTCCTACTCAGAGCACCAGACTGTAAGGTACTCTGTGGACTACAAAGACTATAGACCTAATTCACACTTTTCTCCGTGATTATCTGGCTTATTAAAACAAAGAACCCTGTCTAATTATGAATTCCTGGAGATCAAAAATAGAGTGATTTAAAACATTCATCTTTCTCCAGCATAATTTTTTTTTTGTTTTCTCTTTTAACAGAGGCATATAAAATGATAATAGTTATAGAAACTGGAAATTTTGATTCAATAGAACAAATTGTTACTTATCCTAGAGTGCCCAGCACTCTTGGTCTTATGAGGTAATGCATTTAAGTGGTTCTTTCTAATAGCCATACCAGGCACAAATGCTTCTCACTCAACCCTGCTCTGTCAGTACTAATCAGTGGGAATCTTCTACCTTTCCAAGTCGACTCCTGGTTAGAGACACATTTAGAATTTAAATGGCTAAGACAACATGCTGCATTATTCAATTCCTCAAAACAACCCTTATGTGGACTAACTCTGAGGGCAAATTAAAGTTTTTAATATCATAAGTGGAAGCTTCCACAAAGCTATTCAAAACCACATCCCTTCTGCAACCCTTGTCCCAGAGTATTTGTTTCTAACATTCACTTTTGAAGGCTTTCCTGTTTGATTGAATGTTCCATAAATAAAGGTAAGTCAGTATAGGCAATAAAGAAATTAAGGTGTCTAAGGAAGGCTTGGGAAGAGCTGGGATATTTACATGCAAAAGTTTATTGTATAAATCCTAGCTGCAACTTGATACTCATCTTGATTCTGACTTTGATGTTTCAGAAGTGTTTAGAGTTGGGCATCATAATGGGTTCCATTAAATGTCCCATTCTAAGGAGCTAACAAGCTCCTTACTAAATGTACATTCAAACTATTTAGGGCTTGGAAGTCCAATATTCTTACATTTAAATGTTATACAGCCTAGAATTGTTCCAATTGAAAAAAACCAAAACAAAACAAAGTTTTGCCATTTGCCCAAGGATGTTTGGCATGGTTCTTGTGAATGAAAGAGGGTTTTTTAACCAGTAGCAATGATACCTCTTATATATGTTTATGTTTTATATAAACATAATTAAAATTAATGTTTTCACCTGAGAGTGAGATTTATTCTCCCTACTTGCAACTTGAGCTGGGTGGCTCTACACGTATGTTGCACATATTAACAGGTTTTCTTTCACTGGAGCATTTCCAGAATTAGTAGTTTGAATGGGCATTTTTACATTTACTAAACTCTGATATCTACTAAATTCTACTTATTATTACAAATTTTTTACAACCCTTATCTTTTTGCTACAGTAGCAAAATGAAATGTAAACCCATTCTTTTGCTTGAAATTCCAAACTCTCCTCCCTAATATATTACAATTCCTTTCTATTAAACAGTAAAGTTTTTTTTAATATATGTAAGAAAAGCAATTTTACCCTTTACCCTTATAACCTTCTTTTCAATGTTCCCTGTCAGAATTTTCTACGTATAGCACTTTCTATACATAAATCAAATATTGTGCCTATACGTAGGAAAAGAAGTCAGAATATGAAGAAACATGTGAAGAGTTTCCTAGATTTTGCTTAGAGAACTGCTTCCATAGCTCAGGCAATATTTATTTACAAGGTCAGAGCAGCTCAGTGATTTAATTCCGTGAGAATGTCTGCTACAGGAAAGCTTTGCTTTGATTCTAGCTCCTTTTCCTAGCTGTAACCAGCTAACCAGCTGCTCTGCTTTTACCTTGAATGGATGCAGCAAATCTTTAGAATTCTGATTGAAAATTAGTTTGATCACAGCTGTCAGACCTGTAAAAAGACAAATAGGGATAATAGAGATGTGTATTAAAAATCCAGTGGTGCAAAAGCAAGTTTATTCAGTCCTTGGAGTGAATGAAATAATATAGATTATATTACATACCAGGCTGCATTTGCGTTCCAGGCTTAAGTGAGCTCAAACCATTTCACATCCTTATGAAACTTTGTCTGTTAGTATTTCTAATGTTTACAACTATTTAATTCCTCAAAACATTCTTTAAAACATTCTTTGGTGTCAGGAAATCTTCATTACATTCCAAATTTTGGTAAAAAATATCTAGATGTTCTATCTTTTGCAGGATATTTTCTTAGTTCCCTTTACTGGCATCATTATATCGGGCTGAACCAATGAGACAGGCTAAATGACTAAGGTTTAATACTGTATTTATATGGCTAGTGGGGTGGAAATGACCAAAGAATGGGGTTCATAAACAAGCAATCGATTTCCCCACTCTCTGAAATAACTATGGCCCCACTCAAAGACAATGAAAATCCTAAAGACTTATGTTCTTTCTAAAAAATGACTTAACATTTCCTAAGACCCTTACGTATTTCAAAAAGCTTTGTCACATTTCAAAAAGCTTTACCCTTAGCCTAAATAAATGCAATATACTTTATAGGGCATTTCAAGATAGCAAGAAGATTAAAAATAACAAAATTACCTCCTCATCTATAATTTCTATGATAATGTTATAGATATGTATTACAGTAAATCACTAAATGAAGAGATACCAGCATGCAAGTCCCTTGACACACACACATCATTCCAATAACTGCTAATGAACGTTGCTTCTTCTTTGCTGAGATGAAAGAAAAAATGCTCTTCTGATTCTGAAACATTTTAGTCCACAATAAACACTGAGATATTTACATGCACAAACAGGTTTGGGCTTCACTGAATAGCCGACCAGAGCAGTTATAAGCACAGCAGGCAAACAGTTTTTTGATAGCACTAGTTAGTTCAGAGGCACTGTGCAATTTAGAAATAAAAGTGTGATTACTCAGTGCTTTATAAAATTTGCAATAAACAATTACAGAGTGATTCACCCACATTTTTAATACCTCTTTACTAAGCACACTATAAGGTTCTATATAATTTAATTTTTCTGAATGGATCATTTGTAATCTGAATACAGCACATTGGGTTTTTGTTCTTTATAAAAGTAATGCAATCAAACCTAATCACCATATACAAGGGGTGGCATCGATAATAATTTTAGGTTTGGGGTTTTTTTACAATTATTGCATTCAAGCTGAGATCAAAAGGTTAACTCTCAACACGTTCCACAGTTATTCACAATTTCAGTCTATTGACTGAGCTATAGATCAAGGTAGCAGTTTCTCTCCGGCTAAAAAGAAGACAGTCTTACTTATTTCCTCATCATTGATTAATCCCAAGTGAAATTAATATTTAATAGCTGCGTTGCTCCAGTACATGTACATTTTGACCTTCTTGTTAAAATAAACATGTACTTCAATGGTATTATCAATATCATTTACTTGAAGAATCTTCTGGTATTTGGGAAGTAGAAGTGTGCTTCTGTTTGCTAACAGTTGTTTCTTGACCTTTACAAAAGCAGTTTTTGTGCCTATGTAAGTGCAGTTTTATTCACAAAGCATTTACAAACTTCCATTCCTAAACAAGGAGAAAAAAGACATCTCTAAATATGGAATAATAAAAAAAATTAATAATAATGTTTGCACAGTGGCACAAATTATTAATGAATTGTCAAATCATAAGTAGGTGAAAAATTCTTTAGCACCTCCAGATTTCAAACAAAAGTAAAGAGGTGACCTCCAGCATCTGCTCTTATTTTTCTGCATGGCAGGAATATTAGGAACTAGCATTGCTTTTCGGCAGCTGAACCCATCACTTCCTCAGTGGTTTGATAAAAACAGGTGGAATCTCTCACAGGCATAAGTACTGTGATGCTAAGCTGTGTCATGCTTCCAGTTGGCCAGGAATGAATAAAGTACGTGCAATGAGTCTGGAACCTATTTAAAGACATAACAAACACCATGGTTTTCAAAGGACACAGACACAGAACTCAAAATGCCTGAGAAGACAGCAGTGAGACAGCCGGTATTGTACCATTTATAATAAGAATAATCTTGTTCTTAATCACAGATCAGACCAGTCTTCCAGAAAGTGCAGTGTGCAGACTAGAATGCACCAAAACCTGTGGTGATCTGAAACAGGCTCCATCCATTTCTGAAATATTATTGCAGCTAAGAAGGAACCTGTCTCCCTGTCTGTTCAGTTAGCCAAGCACAGGTGGCATCTGGAAATGAAGTTGGATAAAGTGCAGTGATGGATCTGTTTTTTCAGGAAGCGCTGGACTAGGCTTACCAGCACACTTCACATCTCTCCCTAAATTGCCTTTGCTTCCTCTCTGAGCTCAGAAGCAGTCACTTTTGGTGGAAAAATGACCAGTGGGCACCACACAGCTCCCAGTCCCACAGTGAGAGCAGGATGATGAAGCACTGTGCTGATTTTAACACCAGCAGGAAACTACACTCCAGATAAGCCACCCCCCTTCCCCACCTGTTATGGTAAGACAGGGACAAAAAAAAAGGAGAGACTGTGAGTTAACAATTTACTAAAAACACAAAGCGCTGGAATAAGACATGCACAATAACAACAGCAATATTAATAGCAAGAGTATACAAAAAAGAGAAGGTGTTTAACCCACAAAGAGATACTCCCCACTGGGAACAAAACAGGATGGCATGTGCTCCCTGTAGGACATGTCTGAGTAGTTTCCCCAAAAGAAATAGGATGACTGCGCCATATTCACCAAACAAAGGCAATATGGTGAGGGAGCTCCCATGGCTATTGTTTTCCCCTGCCCAGCTCAAAAGCAATGAAAGGCGAGGACAGACAAACCCCTGGAAGCTAGGTCACACGAGTAGGGCCTGTGCAGTTGCTCCACTGAGCTCAGTTTCACTCAGTTGGTTGCGCTGTCACTTCTAACACCCAGCTGCACCTCGGAGATCTCCCTTCGGCATCACACCCAGGAGTGGCACTGCTGCCTCTCCTCAGCACCACGTCCTGCAAAAACGTCCTGGTGGAAAGGGGGCGGGATGCGGGGGCACAAAGGATGGGCTCCACAGATCCAATGCTGACAGTCCATTGCTGGAGTGAGCAAGACAAGACAGTGCACCACTGGTCGGTGCCACGGCTTTTCCCGCCAAAACCATGCGCCAGTGATGCTGTGGATGGTATAGAATAACAGTTTGGTCATACCACACAGCACCAAGCTCCGCCCTCCTGTCTGTAACCAGGAGAAACACATTTCCAAACCATCAGAAACTCAGGTTAATTTTGTGTGTGCTAGTTTTGCAGTTCCCTCTGACTTACAGGCACTAAGCAATACCAAAACACAAATACTTCCAGAAAACAGTTAGGACAAGTTACCTCCGGATTTCCACCCATGTCTGTTTCCACGGATGACATCATAAAACATAATCACCAAAATGTTTTCCTTTTGTGAATAATACATGCTTTACAAACCTTTATCCTGAAGCATTGCTACACTTATCGGAGGTAATTGTGATCGTTCCCATATTACAGCTGGAAAATGATGCATAGCTTCTGTGATTGACTTTGCCAAGGTCAGGAAATGATTTAGTGGTGCAGCTCAAAATAGCTTATTCCAAGTCCTCTGTTGTAACCACTAGTCCCCATTTTCTCCATCAGGAAATTGCCTCTGGGAGAAAAGAAGATTTGAGGATGTGGGAAGAGAACATATACACATTTGGTAGTCAATACTGATGAAATCAGGTAATACTGCTCTACACTGGTTAGAAAACGTGCAGTGCTTATCTAGATGTAATCATCATCTAACGATTATTTCTGGCAGCATTTTACAGTATGTTCTGTCACCTTTCCACTGACAAAGCCTTTATATCTTATTATTGCATTACTTGTAATGTCTGTTGCCAGCCCACCCAGCATGCTTCTTAAATAATTATAAGTTGTAATATGTTTCTGGCAGCAGAGATAAAGAACTCTACTCCTACCAGCTGGAGATTAGCGATCTCCTTCATTAGCAATTGTAAAAAATATTCTGTTATTATGAATTACATTTTTTATTACTGTTATTATTATTTAACAGCAAGCTACATGTATCAGCATGTTTGAGATGGCAGGGCTTCCATTCGCATGGTAAGTCCTGCCCTAAGAGCATTTCAATGATGGGTGAACATCCCCGTTTCTTGTCTGTTTAGAAATTTAGAGGTACCCTTCACAGGGTCTCTGAATACTTAACAACCACATACTCTGTAAAGAATAGTGTGTCAGATCCAGAGTTTCTCTTTCTCGCACAGACACAGATAAGCTCTTCTTTTTTAGGTTTTTGTTTTTGTGTGTTGGGTGACTTTGGTTGGTTGTTGTTGGTTTTGTTTGGTTTGGGTTTTGTTTGGTTGGTTGGTTTGGTTGGTTTTGCTGTTCTTTGTTTGCTGTATTTGCAAACTATTTGTTCTAGCAAAATTCTAGCAAAGATGTGAGTTTTCATTGTACCTTAAAGCATTTTGTCACCCTTGGGGATGCAAAAGGGGAAGATATACTTTAGAAGGCTTTGTGAAGAAAGATTGTGAAGAAAGCCTTCCACTGTTATTACATATAATTGTTACTGAGGGGATTTCCTTTAGTAACAGAAGTTTTTTTGATCCCAGTCAGTTCTGTAGTCCAATCACCCATGCAACTTCTAGACATAAGGAAAGGAATGACATCGAGGTTGGAAAAAGTAGCTGGGGTGGGATTATCGTGGGATAAATTGGTGATACCTGTAAAAGAAATGGTGGGAGAGTGCTCTTTCCTTTGAGAATGATATCTTGCCTAAGTTGCTTCAGAAGGCTGAGACATTTAAAAACATCTGTCCTTCTGGCTTCAGTACATCCTTAAGCATTTTTCCAGGTAATGAAACAAGATAGCAGTTTTTAAATATCTAGTTCCTGTGCCCAAAACAAGCTTTAAACTATGACCTTTCACCTTTTTCTGTCATGGGGAGTGGCTCATACCTTCAGGCAGGTCATACTAGAGTGGCAGGGATGTTGACAGTCCTCTGTTGCTTTTCCACTCTTTTTGCTAACATTTCCTAGCACTGCAGGAGAGTCCACTGAGCAGTTCAGCACTTTAGGGTGCCAGATATTGACATTGTTGGAAATCATCCAGATCCATGTCTTTTTGAAACATTTATAAATCCCATTTATTTGTCACTCCAAAAGGGTTGGTAAGCTATGGTTGAAGTTTGCAGCAGACAAAGACAGTAACCATTTCATTCAGTCTAGGTAAGTCTGCTGTCATGATGCCAATACAAAATGCCATAAAGTACAGAAATGTTCTGCTGATGCAATGTATGGGAGAAAAATACCCTTCTTAGTTGGGATAACAACTGGTAGTAGTCACCTTTAGGGTCTGTACACAGCTGTAATTCACTCTCAGGGCTGATCACAGACATTTCTGAACTAAGAACTCAAGCAAGTCCTAGGGAGACAATTGCAACCTTATGCCTGCTTTAAGTGGCCATCAATTATCTCAGTGTCATAGGTTTCCCAGATCTCTGCCTCCACTGCCAGATTTCTTTCTCGTTCTCAGCAAAGACAGAAAAAGGCGTATTTGTGTAGTATTATATGACACTGGATCCCACTAGCTGTCCTCAGAATTAGACCCCATTTTCACAAATTCCCTTGCTGAACCCAGAGCAACAGGGTCTTCTAGAAGTAAGAGGCATATTTACAGAGCTGGATACAGACATAGCTGGATCCTTGCCTGCATGGGGAATTTATTGGTCACAACGTATCTGATCTGGAAAATTTACTGTACACCCACCCATAGGAATAGCAATACAGGCTATATCTACACTTAGAAACATGAAGTTTAGAACAGGAAAAAGGTCAGTATAACTATTGGCTGTTTTCATCCATTATACAGGAGATGATAATAGAATTTTCAAACTGAATTTCCAGGAAACACAAGATACAATTACACAGAGGAAAACCCCATCTGGATTATAACATACTCTATTGATTCCCCATGTCCAAAAAAAATTAATTCAAACTGATAGAGACTCTACAATCAAGCTTTCTACCTAATGTATACATCTTAGGCTTTTGAAGGAGGAAGCATTAGGTTGGTAGATCTGCTGCTCTCCTACGTATTCGAATGGATATAGCATTCAGCAAATTGGATATTGCAGGGTTTCTAGATAGTCTTGTATTTGGCCTAATGCTGATCTAATAATGTGTGGATTCTTGCCCCCTACACAGAAATGTATTTTATTTGGTGTTTTGTTTCCAAGAGTAAGAATCTTGGCTAAATACACATCAAAATACTTTTGATTATGAGCTTAGTGCAACTGGACCATTCCTCAGCTGAGACATGTCAGTGTTATTCAAGAAACAAAATCTTCCTTTTTACCCAGCTACCACTTGTACTTCAAAGTATGACATCTTACTTCTTAACTGACAAAAGTACATAAGAAATTACACTTTCAACAGCATTCTCCATAAACTTTTTCATAAGTTTTGGACACCAAGATAACAACTCCCATACTGCCTAGAAAATGATGTTTGATATATTATCAGCAAATATCCTCACAAACCTCTTCCAATTTCTGATGTATCTATTTCTTTTCATTAATCAGTTGGACAAACAGAAGCAGAAAGTACTGCAGTGCCTTGCCCAAAGAAAAGCACATCCAAGGGATCAGAAGAACCTGTAATCTAGTTTCTGAGTTTTGAGCTTCGGCATTAGCAGCTTCAATTCACTGCTAAAGCTTTCACCAATACACTATGAAATTTTATAACTTAAAATATTATGTTTCAGAACATGGAACTCCTTTAATTATTGAAATGTAAATCACAATATTTAACAGACCTTGAGAATTATTTCATGGCTATTAATAAGAATTTATTATGATGGTGGTGATTATGGCTACTGAAGCTGTGGTTGGGGTGATAAGAATGCCTGTTCAAAATGGACATCTGAGATAAAGATCCCAAACAGAAATTCAGCAAAGAGAGAGGGAACAATGGTATAGAAGCAACCATAAATAGGAGAAAAAACCCACTGTGGATACCTGTTTTATGCTGGATAACATCTAATCTCAGGACAGCTTTCTTTGGAAGGAATTGTTCATTTGTTTGTTTGCAACATTTTGATTTGATTGTCTATCTTTGCTTGATTTCATGGCAGTAAACACACGAGAGCAAACCCTGTGATACTGCACAGAGCTATTTATTATACAGAAATCTGTATTAATGTCAATGTATTAATTTTTACTTTATAACAAGCTCTTGGTAAAGGACAGCTTTTAATGTTTGCAGTAACAGTGAAGGCACATCCAATTAATCTCATTACTGCAGCTAAGAGTAATTCGTGCAAAATAATGGGTCAGTCTAGCGCCCATGAGCCTCTGAGCGTGGATCTAGACTAAGAGGTAGCAAAATACTTGAGGAAATTTCTGCAAGAGAGGCTGTCTGCTTTGCAAGACTGCTCCACAGAAACAGCATTTTCCAATGTTTTAAAGGAAGAAGAAAAAAGGGATTGGGAAAACTTAGCTGCGAGGTGATGCACATGGGAAATTGTAGATGTTCCTCAGTTTAATTCTGTGTATTGCAATGTACTGATTCTTTGGTATTTTAAGTAGATTTTCAAATGCAGTGTCACGTACTTGCTGTACAGTGGGAATCATTCCCACTCTCTCTTTTATCTGAGTAAAATTATCCTGACTTCCATGTAACAATAACTCTTTAAACATACCCTGCTACTGAAAGAAACTGAGTCCTTGGAGGGAAGTGAGAAGCTAATAAGGAAAAGACAATGTGGGACAGCTTCTTTTGGCAGTACAGACCCAAGACAACTCACAATGTTTGTGGACAGCTGCTACCAAACTGAATTAGAGTTAGAAAAGTTCTAGCGTTAGAGAAACAGCTTCTTTTTAAAATGTTCAACATAATCAAGATCTTTTTTAAAGATGCCTCATAAGTGCATGAATTATGAAAGCAGAGCTGAAGGACAATGACCACCGTCTCAGGGTAGGACAAGCATGTTGCCACCTACTACAGGAGTTCCAGATGTCAGCTGTTGGAGTATGCAGTCTCCTGTAGGAATGTTTCCACATGCTGAGCACCCTGGTCTCAAGTAAGTCATCAGCAAGTCTCTTCTTGGTTTCCCCATCACCTGCCAAAAGGGAGTGGTAACAACCGCTTACCCCATACTGTGTATTTGCTTCTCTTTAGGATTTCATTAATCAGTTAATGGCTACAAAGCAAACAGGAAATATTAACAAATATTCACATCAATTCAGAGGTGTAAATTGGTGCTTGCTAGTAGAGTTTTCTCACTGTGCAACACTTCACTTACTAAAGTCTGTCACCTGATGCTATTACAGCTGATAATTGAGTCAGTCTCTCCAGGAGTGTTTCAGTATTTTGGACAGGCTTTCCCTGGGAGACTTTTCATGCTGAATACATTATTTTGAATGCTACTGATAAAAGTATTTTCTAATCTTTTTTTATTTCCTATTTAATCCTCAAGTCACTCTAAAAAATCTGCTTTAAGCTTAAAGGAGATGACAGCTTGGGCCTTAGATTTTCTGTTATTAATTTTTCCTTGTATTAGGAACTTAAATCAAGATAACACTGTCACCTACAGAATTTCCTTCTCCTTTTACCTTAGGAGCAGCAAAAAACCAAAAAATGATGATTAATGCTGCTTCTTTTTATAAATTCTTTCTGCATTCTGTGGTGGATACTTTAGACCCCAACAATTACCTCTTCCTGCTACAAGGCCAACGCACTGAATTATTGAATCATTCCAGCTTTCTCTGTTATTCAGAAAAATGCATGTGTAATTAATCCCCACAAGTAGTAGCAGCTTCATCAGAGGAGACTGATTAAGCCCATTTTAGAATTACTTCGCACTTTTGTGGAACAGAAGGACTGAGTATTCCGAAACCTTTACAAAGGAAGATAGCTGAACTTCAGTCTAAATATAGGGTCAGAGGCACCTTTTTTATTACATTGGTTTTGCTTTGCATGTGCTTAGAAAATGTCTCCTAGATTAGGAATGCACAATCCATGAGTATTTTGAGTGTATGGTTAACTGTCAAATCTTGTCAAGACTTTAGACTTCGTTAATGAAGCGAAATAAAGAACATGTTGAAAAGGGTTCTAAAAGCTGAAATTACTTTATGTTCTCATAGTGTAAAGTGTTTTGTGACAGTATATGCTTAAGGTGCAACTGCTCTCATTTTAAAGCTCACCTTCTTGTTGGCTGAGACTCACTGGGACTCAGTGAGACTGTCTCCTTAAAAAAAAATAAAACAAGTTTTTTGTGTGGGTTTTTTAAGTCAGATAAATTGTTTTCAATGCATTGCCCTTTAAAAAGCTGGTTTTATACAACAAGGAAGCAAAGAACAAACAGGTGATGCTGTTTATAAATACAGAATCAAAGACTCAAAGAACAGTTGGGGTTGTAAGGGACCACTGGAGATTGTTTAGTCCTACCTGCCTGCTAAAGCAGGCTCACCTAAAGCAGGTTGCAAAGGATTGGTTCCAGGTGGCTTTTGAATATATCCAGAGACAGAGACTCCACACTCTCTTTCTGGGCAGCGTGTGCCAGTGCTTTGTCACCCTTAAAGTAAAGATTTTTTTCCTCACGTACAGGTGGAACTTTCTGTATTTCTGTTTGTGACCATTGCCCTTCTTCTGTCCCTGCTTGGCACCACTCAGGTCCTGGCCTCATCTTCTTGATATCCTCACTTCAGATACTTGTATACATTGATAAAGCTCTCTCTCAGCTGACTCTTTTTGAGGTTAAACAGGCCCAACCCTCACCCTTTTCCCATGAGTTAGGTGTTCCAGTCCCTTAATCATCTTTGTTGCCTTTCACTGAAATTACTCCTGGAGCTCCAAGTCTCTCTTGGACTGAGGAGCCCAGAACTGGACACAGCACTCCAGATGTGGCCTCACCAGGGCTGAGTAGAGGGGCAGGATCACCTCCCTTGACCTTGCTGGCAATGATCTCCCTAATGCACCCCAGGATACCATTGGCCTTCCTGGCCACAAGGAAGGGCTCGCTGCTGGCTCATGGACAGATTGTTGTGCACCAGGACCTCCAGGCATTTCTCCACAGAGCTGCCTTCAGGCAAATCAGTTCCCAGCCTGTGCTGGTGCATGGGGTTATTCTTCCCCAGGTGTAGGACCCTGCATTTGCCTTTGTTTAACTTCAGACAGTTCCTCTCTGCTCAACTCTCCAGCCTGTCCAGGTCTTGCTGAATGCACTCAGGACAGAATTCTCCTGTATCATCCACTTCTCCCAGTATTCTGAAAGCTATCATTACCTGCATTTTAGTAAAATAGATTTCTAGCTTCATCCCCCCTAACCTCCTCACTTCTGCAGACCAAAAAGAGAAAAAAAGGATCCAAGTATATATATGAAACCAGTATGGTCTGAGGAAGCCAGGGTTTGGAGAAAGAAGCAGAGATTTTGGTTTAAAATGAATAGATTCAAAAACTTGAAACATTTCAAGGCTGTCATGCTAGAGCCACAAAAGCTCATATTGTTTGTCAGCAGCTTAGAACTTCACATAAAAGCAAAACATTGCTTTTCAAACCTCTTCAATTATGCCTTCCACTTCTCTGCAACATCCAGGGTTTATTCTAACCCCAATTCCGCTCTCATCTTCTCTCCCCATCCTACAATTAAATATTTCATCCTTCTATTCACAGACTGAGTTTTCTGTTATTTTTTTTAAAAAACATTTTCTTTCTCTTTATTATGAATTTTATGAGCTCTTCTGGCAGTAAAAATCCCTTTTCTCCAGTCACATGACTATGGCCATTAAAAATCATATGTTCCTGAGGAGATAATGTACTTACATTGTTTTAGCATGAAAATATTAATTGTACCTCAGGTACACAATGCAGTCTGCTCAATAGTTTGAAGCCAAAAGACCTTGTTTTCAGGTATTCAGGGCTATTAGACAGATTACCTTCTGCTTCTGTTGTTGTTTGTGTTGATTTTCCTCATCTGTCTAAATTGCAGGTGTGGCTATAAAGTTCCTAGGAAAGCCTGTCCGGATCCCAGCACAAAATTTAACAGCTATCAAAAAGACTCCTCCTAGAAAATCTGAGGATATAGCTATGGGTTGAATTAGTTAGTATTCTATGGCCACCCTACCACATGGTCAGTGTTCAGGACCCCACTAACGAGTCTCATTACCTCACTACCTTCTTATCAACAGTCTACTGTGTCTTTGGGTTACTTCCTCTCTTTTCTTGCTGCTAGTCTTATTTTAGAAACCTCCTTTGTAAAACAAACAAACAAAACACAAAGCCAAACAAAACCAAAAACTGAAAAGAGGAATCTGAACTCAGTTTGGCAAAAAAAAAAAAAAATTACAACAGTAATTATTATTATTATAATTAATAATTACAACTGTAATTGATATGGGCAGAGATTGATAAGAATCAAGCACAGGCACTCAGTGTGCTGGTATCTATATTATCCTGCTTCTTGTGTTGCTGTCAGTTTTCTTTTGCTTATTTAGGTGGAATTTTTATCTTTTCAGAATATAGAGAAATTTCTTGTTTATGTTCAACTCACTATTGTATTAAAACATTGTTTCCTAAAAGGTAAGCCTGTGACTAATCCATTGAGGCTGCTACAGTACTGTGGAATTAGATTGCATGTTAGCACAAGGATATAGCAAGGACATTTTAATGAAAGTGTCACAGACAAAAAGTATCATATGCATGTGGCTATGGTCAAAGCAAAGAAACAGGAAAAGCTCACCTCCATGCTTAGGCACTGAGATTACACTGGGGACCAAACACTCCTCTTTAGAAGCAAGATTTCCCACCAGAGATCTGAGGGTTTGTGGTATACATTTGACAATCAAGCTATTTTCTGCTCTGTTTCTCAAAAGAACTCTACTGGCTTTTCTGATGCCAAAGGCATGTGATGTAGTACAGTCATTCAGTCAGGTTCTTGGCAGTCATTACTTCTTTGTAAATTATCTTTGCTCTTCTCTGGGACAGATTTATCCAGAATTTGCTCTTCACTGTTGATAACATATGATTATATATTTCATATACAATATGACAAACAATATGCCTTTGACAATTGTAAAGTTTCACATTGAATTATAAAATTATTTGAATTATAAAATTCATCTACTGAGGATTTGCATTACTGACCGTAGCTCTGCACAAATCTGGTGACTTTTCCTTCATGCTTTCTCATTATGTAAGTTTTTATTTCCCTAATTATTATTATTTTTAGAACTTGTTTATTTTATAAATATTCCTTGTTCATTTATTTTATGAGTATCAACTGGTGATAGCAGAACAAAACAAAGCTGGGGAACTTACATTGTCAACTGCTTTTGATTCAGCCCAGGACTGAACAAGAAGGTGCTTCCTTTAATGAAAATAACTCCACTCAGTAGGAGATAGGAGGACAGATTGCAACACCAGGAGAGAAAAGAGATGTCAGTTATAGCTCAGGAGGTAAATGAAATGTTTCCCGTGTCTACTGGTAAGACAGTCTGCATGTGTGGTTTTGGGATTAATAGAGCCTAATTGCAGACAAATTCGTTCTTACTATTCTCCAAAAATTCACTTCGTTTTGGACATTCTGTTCTGCTGAGACCCAGTTCTCTAAAATGCTTGACAGTGAGGGATGCAGACAGAATTCTTCTGTTTAAGTGTATAGGCACAGTTTTGTAGCTATTTCTAGATTTTTTTTGAGTCTCTGTGTATAAGCGTACATGTCTATGCTAACAGATGTTTGTGTATGCGTGTCTGTAAGATCTTGCAAGATACTTTGAGTATTTGTATGAATGCTTGTCTTTTCATACCTTGGAAATAATCTATGATACTTTGTATTTTGTCCTGTTTATTTCCTTTTTAGTGTCTTGGAAACTTCTCTCCTAGGAGACAACTAAATTCATCTTCTTTGGGACTGTGCCTTGTGATGTTTTACACCATGATTCACTTTGGTCAACCTTCAAACATGACAGTAAGTAGACTTTGTTTCACAATACACATGCCCGATATCCATTCAACTGCTGTTACTCCAAGTAATGGAACCACATGACATTTCCTTTATTCCTGTGGTTTCGTTTTCAACATGACTTCGGAATCTCTTTTAAAGGTTCATATATAGGTATGCATGTAACTAACAAGTACCAACAAACGTGACAAGTGCACAGCCAGCTGCCTCCATCCCTCAGCATATGTTACAGACACCTATATCACACAGAAATTAAAAATAAAAAGGTAGTACGTACACTATTAAACAGCCCAATCATACATAAAATTAATACAGATTTTCACCGGGACTAGAGTTGTCGCCCTAAACCATGATCAGTGCCTAATGCAGCAGTAGGTTCTTTGTCATGTGATGCAGCAGTGCTTGTAGTCTAGATTATTTCCATTCTACCTGGTTCTATCTAACATTTACCCATCCAAATAGTTGTTCATCCAGAAAATGCAAAACTGTTTTACTCATTAGCATGAATACACAGTAAAATGGTTCAGTCAAGCAGCACACAGAGCACCTCCATAGAGCCTGCAACCATACAGCACACAAAGCATGAGCATCCCGGAATGACAAACATACTTCACATGCAGACAAAGAACTTACATTCTTACAAACTTCTGAAAGACTCATACTCCTCAGTTCATAGCTCTGGCAAATGGGTTGCTGCAGACATACGTTAAAATCCAAATCCATTTATTATCTTATGCATACATTTTTCATTAAAAGGTGCAGTGTGGATGAAGGGGGCTATTCATGTATTCATGTGTCTCTCTCAGTTTTCTAATTTGGTTTCTTTTTTCAATTTTTCCCAATTTATTTTTGATTGTTTTCTGTTCCTCGGAGGCCAAAATTCAATATGTAAAAATGCTTTTAAAAAGGCGAATCAACTTTTAATGTCAAATTCAATAAGGTCAGCTACCACAATCACATCACTTCACAATATGAAGAGAAAAGACAATGATGTCCCACATTTCTACTATTTTCAGAGATGGTCTGAGTTGAAAATTAAGGATAAGTTACTGCAGTGCTTAGAATCTAAACGGATATTCAGAAAATGGACCTCACATAATGATTTTTCTATCGAGTTTATTTCTTCTGAATCCTACAGCCATTAATACACTCTAAACTCCAGGGAAGTGAAGGCACAAATGTAGAGTTATTTTCCTTATCTTGTTTGCAGGGAAAAGCTGAATTTCAGGTGCTCATAAAGTAGCATAATTAGTTATTGTGGAACTGCTTCTTACCATAGCTTTGGTGCATTGCACACCTGCAGATGTGGCACAGACTGAGGGTCTGCTTGAAGAGGGCACCACTAAGAAGTACCATATCCAGAAGGCAAAGCTCCTCCTCAGGTTCTTCACAGCTCAAAAGACAGCTCTGACAGCTGAAATCCCATGAGGACTGCAGCCCTTCTGTGTGGCTGGCAGTGTCCCACTCCAGGGATGGATGGCTGTCATTCCTTTATGGGTGAAATGATCCATGCACTCTCAATGTGACTGCTCAATCCTTGCCAGTAAACCTGGGTAAGCATTTAAAAAAAAAAAATCAGAGTGAACTTACCAGTATTATAGGGAAAGGGATTTGATAAAATGGAGTTGGATTAATTTCAGGTTATTAAAAATCATTATTTCATTTTCAAAGTTAATATTTCATTTAAGAAAAAGATTTTTTTGGGTTTTTTAAAATCTAATATCAAATAATATGGGGTTTTGCCCTGTGTTTCCCAAAATAAATTATTTTAGATTAAATTCCTTCCACTTTCGATATTGAACAATATATGTTGAATCCTAAGCCTATAAACATACTTATCTTGCAATCAGGATTCATGAATAAAGCAGTTACTCTTTGCCAAAAAACAAAAGAAATTACTTTTAAATATCATAGGGCAGGTTTCATCTACGTCAAAGTTAGTCTAGAGAAATAAACACTTTGAACATCTAATTGAGAAGGTAATGGCTTATTCCCTTAAGTTCCCTATTTCTTTCTTAACTTTCTATGAAGGGAGACTAGAATAACCACCTAACTCTCAAACATGGAGCTCTTGACAAATGTATAAGCACAGGTGTTTTCCACTCATCAAGGTTTCAATACTCTGTTCCAAGTTTTTTAAGGCATACATTATTTACAGAATTTAAAGATTACTTTGCTCCCTGTACTGTATTTCATTTCAGTCAAAACATTTTCTCTGGTGAGTTCATTTTCTCATCTGATGCAGTGAAGCATTAAGCATCTGCCTAAGTCAAACCTTGTGAATATTTCTATTCGAGCCCAAGAACTTTGCTACATAATGTTTACATTTGTAAGTTCTTTGGTGAATGTTGTTCATAGCATGAATCTTATTAAGAAAACAGTCCAGACAGTTCACATGTTGTTTGTGTATGCTTTATTCAGCTCTTGCTCTGATATTTTTTATTAACAATGCCCCATATGTAGCTTCTTTATTTGTACTTCTCATTCCCATAGTGGCTATTTATCTATTAAGTGCTCTAAATAAAGAAGGCCTAAGCTTTTGTTTGAGAATTAAGCATCCAGTTGAGTTTTGTAAGAGCATATTGTATTAACATTATCAGAAACTGGTTGAACTTTGCTCTCTCTGCATAAGCGATACTCCTAATTTCAGTGGTCTTAGTTCTAAGTTGTATGAATGTGAGGGGTATGAAAATAATAAGACGTGAATTATTGTATTATGATACGGAAATTGAATTCTTGTTTTACCATAAAAGGATATCCACCAGTCATTTGAAGCTATCTATTATGTATATTCCTTCAAAAAAATTTTAGACTGTTTACAAGAAATAATCAACATGACAGAATTATGTTCAATCCTTGGGAAACTGGTATTTCCATACCAGTGCAGTTGAGTTCAGGTAACAAAAGCCCCACTTCCCCTTCTACATTTGATTTTAATGTCTTAATAACAGATGACTTGATAAATAATTGTACAGAAAAAGATCCGATGCTGTAGAGAATCCATACTATAACAGTTGGATTGCTTAAGAGAACATAGACTAAGTCTGAATAATTATGCAAAAGATAAATCATTTAGCCATGTAATTAATTTGGAATTGCAATGACAATAAAGGTACAGTTAAATTCTTATTGATACATTAAAATTGTGATAAATGTTAATGTATTTAATTGGTATTTAACAAGATAGCTGTAGCAAGTTAATTAGATATCCATTTACATACTTCATAAATGTCAGCATTTTTAACAATTCAGCCCACATTTAGAGTACAGTACAGCCTTGAGTAATCCTGGATACAATAGGTGTGATAAGTAACACTAGCCCCATTTCCCTTCTGATCCTTTGATCATGGTCAGGATGAAATTAGAATGAAATTTCCCTTCCCCTTCCCATTCTTTTTCCCATTAACTATCAGGACTTCATAAATATTAAGACAAACTAGACAGTAATAGCTTCTGGACAATTTTGATGTCAATATCTCTGTGCATCCCCTTCACATCTCTAAATTATTGTTAAGATTCAAGCTGACTATTTACAAATGAAAGAGATCTATATTCACCGTGATTATAACATGCCCTGTCAAATTTGTGAACTGATGATGCTAGAAAGTACAGAGGAATAAACCCAGAAGCTCTGTCAGCCTTTAACTAACTACCACACATAAAATGCAAGAATGTAAAAAGTTATGTATGGGAACTTAAGAGTCACTTTAAAAAGCCAGCTGCAAGCAGAAAATGTCAAAATAGTTTGTCAAGTAAGTTTATAACACTTCTTCATTATCTTAATCATAAGGATGCATAAAAATGGCTATGAAGATAAGTAGATCTGTTCCCCCCCCGCCCTTTTTTCTCCCAGATACTAAGATAAAAGGAGATTGGCAAGGTTTTTAAAGATATCCTTAAATGAAGAGTGATGATGATCTCTTAGATTTGCTTTGAAGAACATATTATATAATGCCTGAATTACAATGAGAGAGATAGAGACACTTGGATGGGGTGAGCGGGAGATCGAACAGGAGACAAGAAACAGAGGAAGACTAAAATGGGTGAAAATTCCTGATTAGTTCCGGGCATTTTCTTCTGATTTATTCTCATGTGACCTAATTGGAGAATATTTCCTACCAGAGATGTTCAATATCATGGGCAGGATTTCCAGATCTATTTGAGATTTTAGTTAAAAGATGGCTAAAAATATTAAAATGGTATAATGAAAACATGCACAGTCTACATGTTCCAAATTTTTTATTTATTCTGACATTTTATTTAAGACAAGCAGAGCATGCTTTCATTATGTTTCCTGGTCTGCTCCTGAGAAGACAGTGCTCTCCCACCCACAGGAGTGCACTGGGCTATGTTTTAGAGTTTCCAGGAGGTGGACTCTTGGAGTCATTGTTCTACTTGGCTAGCAGTTAATACTGAGTAGCACTGAGGAAGAGGAGATTAAATTGCTTTACTTGGGGATGCAGAAGACGTATCCAAAGTCTTCAGTAAATTCCATATATTTTCTAGTAAAAATTTCAGTGGTTTCCAATGGGTTTAGCACATAGACTGTCTTGCACCTATTTGTCAACTAAAAGCAAGAATACAGGATTTATGATACTAATAAGACAAAGCACCACACATATGAACCAAACCGGCCATATTAATAAAAAATATTAATCTCAGTAGTATTTTTAAGAGCAAAGAAAATGACAATATTTTTTGAAAGTTTCCCAGAATTGGTTCAGTTTTGCAAGTATTTTGAAACTCAGATAAACAAAATTCGTCAACAGCAACATGCTGACAGTTGGTATGCTGACTGAGATCTTATTTTCTGCTTCTTTCTCAGTCAGGTTTTAGTCCTTAGTGACTGAATGGCTATTTCATCTCTTCCCTCTAGAAAGCATTCCACACATATACAAGTTCCAATTTATAAAATTTCACCTGATATTTCTTGTATATTTTCCCACTGCTAGGTTTACTCAAATAAAAATGACAACCCAATTTCTACTTGAAACATTCACTACATCCTTCTTCTACTGAACCTTTCGAGACCAAACATTTTAGCAAATAAGCACCATTCTTTCCACTAGCTGTGTTGTAATAACACCAAATATTGACTCCTGTTAATCTTCTTTAATGGTTCCTTCAGGTTCATAACAATTTTTTATGTACTTTGCCATATTTCCCTAGATTCTAAGATTATCTGGATATCAGATAAATTACAGAAATTATTATTAGTGTTTTATAAAGTAAAATTCCACTTCCATATGGAAATCTATAAATCTGAACAATAGGTCATTTGCTGTTTGGCTACTGATGTGTGCATTTAGTCCAAATTACAGCCAGTGTAATTGAGAGCAGAACTGTCCCTTAAAACACATTCTAAGTAATCAAGGATTAAATGTACTAATTAAGATTATTTTTGTGAATAATTACCAGTTATGTTTTCTAGGTCAAAATGAAAAACAGTAAAAGCAATGACACTTAAATATGCAATAGGATAAAAAGGATTGTTTAGGGTCACTAAAATTCTTTAATACATATTTAAAAAATAAATATGGACACTGCAATTTATATCCAATTAATAAGTGTCATAAACATATACATATGAATTCTTTAATCCATGGTCACACTTAAAAAGACCTGTGATCAGTGCAAATATCAATTAGACAATGATCTGCATGAGGAAGGGACGTTTTCAGCCCTATATTTTTCAGGTAGCCATGGTCATATGCTGTGACCATGATACTTGAACAAGTCTAACATGGTGGGAAAGTATTGGAACTCAAATACATAAATGATTCAATGTAGGCAGAAGTTACTTTTACACTATTTCAGAGGTCATTTGCCATTGAAAATTGTATGCAACCATAGTGGTAATTTCATGCATTTAAAAATAAATAAATTTTAAATAGGCATGTCTGTAGACCTATATATTTTGCCTTTTTTTGACAATAGACACCCATGATATTGTCACTGGAGTTGATGTTTCTGTTAGCTGTATATTTCTCTGTACTTTAGGAATGCTTGGTCCTTTCAATTATGGGGTTTTCTCTAAATTCAGACGAGAAAGAGATTACCTATGTAGAAAGGATAATTTGCGCGTGTATCCTGAGCTTAAATTTCATGAGAACTAAAACATCTCGTAAAAGAAGTGCTGGGATCATAAAAGTTGTTAAGATTCTTCCTATCCATTTTTCTGGACCTGCAGAGTGGTCATCATCTGGAAGATACATCCTAGTCAGCTTTTGCTAGTGGTCAAAATTCAGAAGGATCATTGTTGAGGGTTGGTTGAAAGAAGTATTTACAATTCTAGGAGATTTCAGAGACAGTTGAAATTAGCCAGGACTCTGATGTGGTATGGTTATCACAAAAGCTTTCACTAAATGCATTTTTCCTCTAAGGTAGCAAGAAATAGCTGCACAGAAATATTGAGAAAGTTTCCTCTGAACATATTAATCTAAAAAAGACCTTTCTTTTTTTATTTGGTGACTTGTATGTTGGAGAAACCTTGTTTTCTTCCAACCAGGCCCCTTAATCCATTATGCAACTTCTGTGTTTAGTTTAGAAAAGGTATTCTTGTAAGAGAGGGTATAATACCCATAAGAACTATTGCTCCTGTGCAGTTTAACTCAGTTTTTACCCACTTATTTAATTTATTATTTTCTCATAATCTGTTTCTAGATTTTTTTATTTACCATTATTCTATTCACAACATACTAGTAAGTAGAGAGAATCGTCCCCTTTCCAACCCTACTTGGTGAGTGGAATTTTTGATCCAGTGCCATCAGCATAATTTGAAACCAGGTGGTATTAAACCAATTAGATTTTTTTTAATTGATTTTTGCATTTCATGCAATAAGGGAAATTCACTGATGTTCATTTTGGAAATGAGATAACAATGACTTTTGAAACATTGCCAGCTCACAAAAGGCAAAGTCAATATCAATTCATTAGCAAATTAATGGGACTGATTTTATTATAAATAACTAGCAACTGTGCAGCTGGCAGGTCTGAGTTACTAGTTATTCAGAGCATCACATGTAAGTTCTGAAAGTAATGGAAGAGTTCAGAAATAGACTTTTTAATCAAGAGTTTTACACTATCTTTGGGAGTTAAATATTTTTCACCTTAAAAAGAAGTGTGTTGCAATGACCTTATGGTGTGAGTAGAAAAGTTTATATTACACATAGTCTGTGTCTTTAAACACAGGCCTAAATACAGTTGGGTGAGCAATCACATTTCAAATTGAAAAAAAAACCAATAAAACTGAAATCATTTCAGTTTGCTGTCAGTTTGTCTGCACTTTTTTCCCACGCAGAAAAGAAAAGTTCTTGAAGTAAAATGTTGAAAGGAACTGTTTGGGTTTTCTTAAGTGGATAAATAATGGTTTAGTTTGAGCTTTTTTTTTTTGTTTCTTTTGCAAATAAATACTTTGTTCTCCTTGTTAAACTGAAATACAGTTGGAATTGAAACATCATTTTGAAATGGCAAGTGGAAACTCCATTTTTCTTGTTTTCCACCCATTTTTCTAGCTTAAACACTATGAAAAATTCAAAATGAATATGTGAATTGTTTTGAGCAGATGCATTTTTCACTGAGAAAAGCTTTTGCCTGAAGAGTTTCCTGTAGCTACAGTCCTGAATAATGCGTTGCATGTAGCTTTGCCCATGAGATCTATAGGCAATTGTACATTTTACAGATGTTCCTCAGGATAGAACACCTCCCGAGTTCTCTTCAGAACGAAATCCCACCTTAGTCCTTTAAAAGCTCTACATGTTCTATATCATCACTATGTCTAGCCGAACTGGGGAATAACTGAAACAAAGGCTCCTTCTCTTTCCTAGGGCTTCTAACCCCTTTTCCAGTGGAGCAGAACTATTTATCCTCCAATCCTAACCTAATGCTTGTCCCTCCAGCATGATATATTTTTGTAAGAACCTGATTCTGTTTAACTTCTCTCATAAAGCGTTGAAAAGTAGTCAAAAGGGAGAAAATCTGTGTCAGGACTGTATTTCTTTTAATGTAGTCATCTGTGGGGTCTCAAAACCTCTTTCCCATCCAAGTATGACCACTCCTGTAGCATCCATTACTGTACTTTAATATAGCCCAGTCACTATCTGTGAAATACTGTTTGGGTTTGTTACACAAGTGTGTCTCCTCTTTATTTTGACTGTGCACAAGTGAAGGCATAATTTAACTTTTTGATTTTGCCTCAAAATTTAAATGCTAAATGTTCTTCTGCAGCATTTCTGGTATTATAAAGAAAGCACAAAACTTCTGGAAAACATAAATGCATTGAAAATATTGTATTTCGATAAGAGTTATTTTTCTGATTGTTCCATATGTGAGTAGAATTGTTTTAGTCACCATTGTTTAGTCCCTGAAATGCTTGCAGGACTAAAATTCTTATGCCTATTAGAATTTGGAAAAGAATAAGGTTGTCATTGACATTTTTGCATTCTTCCATTTATCAATTTTCTGTTCTTAAACATGAAAATTTATAGTTTATCTAAGTATCTATTCAGTCCCCAGTACCAAACCTTCTTACTACTAGGACCTTAAAAATTATTTTTTGGGCTCAAATTTCATTTAGAAGGTTCTAGAGAGATCAGTAGGCGAGGTTAACCTTAAAACAAACACAGAACCCAGATCCTCACAAGCATTTAGATCCTTACTTCCCATCCATGTTGAAATATTTTCAAAGATATGAGCCTTGAAGGATATCTTGGCTTCTAAATAAAGCAGAACATGACATACACTCTGCTTTGTTTAGAAATGGTGCTGTAAATGTGCACTGTAAGGGTTACTCCAGAAATCTGATGGGTGATAGGCACTTCAAGATTTTCCAGGCACACCAAGGATATTGACTTTCTGAAGCTGACTAGATGATGTGAGCTACTTCCAGCAATTCAATCTACTCCATTCAGAACATAGCCAGTCTATAAAGGCATGCAATTTGTAGAGGACTGTTTCAGGGTCACTGTGCTACAGCCCTCTTGACACAGCCAAAAGAAAGTCCTGAATAGAGGATGAGAAATCTGATTGCTGATTAGCTTCAGTGTTATTTCAATCAATTCCCAGAAGGAAGTTAGCAATCTGCCCAGCATTCAACAAAAGATTGCTATTAAAGGGCCGTTATAATGGGAACACTCAATTCAGAAAGGTTTGGGTTTGGGTTTTTTTTTGGTGGGTTGTGGTTTTTTTTTGTTGGTTTTTTTTTTTTAGTTTTTGATAAATCTAGTTTTTGAGGAGGGTTTTTCTGTTGGGTTTTTTTGTTCTTTTTTTATCAGCTTGAGTTCTATTCAAGGACTTCTTGATTATAAGACTCTTTTTACTGAATTTATGACTTTTTTCATTCACACTTACTATGGGCAAGCTGCATGGATTATTTAAAACTAAATACTCAAAGGAATTTTCTCAAAGGCAGTCCTCCTCCCACAGATAAAGTGCTGATAAATTCAACTGATTAATGAACATCTTATTATTTCTTTTGAAGCTAAAAAGATCAAAAGGTTAGTATATAAATTTTCATAATAATACAAACACATCTTTAAGTTCAGGGCCTACCCTGAACAGTCCAGGTGCTCCTCACCATCTAAATACACAAAGAAACAAAAGCTTCCTTCACTGTGGTTCAAAATTAAACCTTTCTCTTTTTTTAACATGATAAAAGTGAATTAAAGAAGTATGGAATAACCATCAGACTATTAATATGGAACATATTGACAGGATGAGGAATAATGTTTTTAAATTTAAGGAGGGTCAATTTAGATTAAATATAAGGAAAAAGTCTTTTGCAATGAAGGTGGTGAAAAAAATACTGGAACAGGTTTCCCAGAGAAGTGGTACATCACTCATTCCTGGAGCTATTCAAGGTCAGGTTTAATGGGACTCTGAGAAACTTGATCTAATTTAAAATGTCCCTGTTCATTGCAAGGGGGTTGGACTAGATGGGGGTTGGACTAGATGACCTTTAAAGGTCCCTTCCAACCCAAACAATTCTATGATTCTCTGATTCTATAAACATGGTAGAGGAAGCAAAAATCCTGATTTTCCCTCTAATTTTTAGGAAAATATTTAATATTTTGATCTTGCTTTTATTCCTCCAGAACAGCAGAGAGCTATTACCTTCTTTCCCAGGAGTGTGTGGAAGATTAACACATTAATACGTCAATACACTGAGGCATTCAGATACTGTGGTACCATAAGAAATATAAATACCTTACATGATTACAAAGATTTACAACTTCAAAAGTATAAAGAAACCTACTAAAAATGCAGATGCATTCAGTGTGTGCATAGCCTTAAAAGTGCTAACTTGTACACTTCAATATTCAGTTCCTTCTAGTTGCTATTGGATCAGATTCACACATTCCAAAAGTAAAAAGCTGACCTTTCTCGTTATCAGTGTTGCAGGCCTGGCATGATGGTATCTGAATATCTGTCACACTGATGATGAATCTAAAATCACTACTGGTATTGTAGACCCCCCAGCTGAAACACAGCAAAGTATTCCATCCATGATGTCTATAGCAACATTAACATGTGTAAGGGCTCCGAACTACAAAAAAATTTCCAAAATCGTTTTTGCCAGTACAGGGATTAACTCCAACTTGAAAATATGGAAGCAAATTATACTGAGATAGAAACTGCTCTTTTTCTGTTACTTCTCTATTTTCATTTGTATTGCATTTAGAAATCCATAAAAGTATATGGTCAAACAGGAAAAGTCAAGAGCACTCTGCATGGGGAAAAGGAGTTTAAGAGAAGCTGCAGTATAAATGTTAAAGCAATACAGAAGAGTTATACTCGTAATTAAGTATCACCAGGTATAAATGCCATCACGGAGCCTTACTGCCTTTCAAAGCTAGTAGTCAGGAAGAAGCACTGCTCTGGGCATGTCTGCAGGCTCTGCAGAGGCTTGGCCTACTCTAGGTATGGTCAGAAGTGACATTTGGGAGCTAAAAGTGCATTTTAGCAGTGGAAGAATTAGCATGATGAGATTTTAATCACATCCAAAATCGGGCAAGTTTTGAGAATCTAAATTACAGACTTAAGTGTCCAGAATGGCAACCCTCAGGGGTATTCTCTGCTTCTGTTCATGCAAATGCACATCTTGATTGACAACTAAGATCTATCTGGAGCTTTCTGGGGGAAATTGAAGCACAGTTACAATAGTTACAATAATTTCACTAGAACTCCATCCTATAGTCATAGGGCCATTATATTGTCATTCTAGCTCCAAAAATCTTTCTGTTTCAGTCTTTTTACCTGTTATATAAATAAAAACTAAGTTTTACTGTAAGATCATAAGGAAGTTTGAGTCATTAATATCTGCACAGTCTACTTTGATGCTAAGAATAAAATCACTAAAAATGTTCCAAAAATTTATAGTACATATAAAAATATTATACTATAAACCTTTTACAAATAGTCTTACACATTGTTATGGTAAAAGTGTCACTTAACAGCCACATTTAACAGCTAAATGTTAGCTAACAGAAAAATGTCTCCCTCAGCATTGTATTCAGGTTTCTGAAAAACAAACACAAAATGCAGATATCAAAGCTGTGGGATCTCTGGTTGCAGATGAAAGAGAGTGTGTATGCATGTTCAGAGATATTTTCCATTCTAGAGCTTTGCACTATAAATAGTTGTTTCATTTGTAACTGCCAGAAGTCTACATATTGGGAGCATTATGAACAAGTCAGCAAATGAGAAGACAAAAGCTTTTCTTTGTTGCTAGTTCAGGTGTTATTCCACTAGAAGCAAAGGATTTTGGGAGCTATTGAAGGTTAATTGTGTATTACGCAGAAAACTATCTACAAACAAGAGTAAAACCACAATTGAAAGTACAGTTGAGTAGTATGCTCAAACTGTTTGAACATCACAGAACCTCTTTAGTTACTGTCATTTTTGTTGAAATGTTTGATGGTTTATGAAACAGGAAACTACTACAGTGGCTTTGGATTATGCCCTTGGATTGAAAAAAATGTGTCATAAGCAAGGATGGAGGAGAGTGAGAGCTGCATCTTCTGTATCTTGCTGTTTCTGATTTCACTTACAATTATGCCACCACAGAATTAAACTACTCATTGTTATTATTATTCATTAGCACATGGCTCTGTTGTGTGATGATTGCTTTCAGAGGAAGACTTTTGAAACAAGGGTGTTTCACACATGAGAAAGTGAACTACTGTGCTGCTGTCTAGAATTAAATGCAGTGTAGCAAACAGAGGAAACAATTCTGTCAGTGCCCCAGCTCATCCGAGGTGTTCTCTCTCCTTTGAGAGAGCAGCAGATCAAATCTTTCATAAAGGCACTCTGTCATTCATGCGGAGAAGAGTTTTAAAGGTCAAAGTCACACATTTTATCCAATCCTGATAGCCTTCCGATAAGGTTTTTATGTCCAACTTCATCCTGAGTTTGCAGCACATTTAGGAGCTCCACACAGCTCTCAGGAGATATGTCTGCGAACACATTCTATTATCTCACTATATTTAATAAATGTTTCCTGGGATATTAAAAATCAAAAAAAAAAAACCAAAAAAAACTTGGTGACCAGGGTTCTATCATGCATTCTGTGGTGCCATAGGAGATGTAATCTCTCCCCTTAATGAAGACAATAGAAGTAATTGACATCATAAGGACTCAGTGTGCAATGCTAATATGGAGTAAAATTTACCTTCATTCGCAGTCATTCTGAAATTCTAAGTCCTCAATGAGAAACATATCCAATCACATTTATCTATTTATTTGACAACATATTCCATAATGAGAAGTATTTCTGAACAACTCTAACAAATAAAGGGCTGTCACTGAGCTTGCTTACGCAGCAGCTTTTATTAAAGTAATGTTGGATCACAGCCTCAGGCAGCGTTACAGGCTGGGGAAGAAGTGGCTTGAGGGCTGCTCAGCAAAATGGCACTTGGGAGTGCTGGTTGACAGCCAGCTCACTGTGAGCCAACATGTGCCCAGGTGGCCACGAAGGCCAATGGCATCCTGGCCTGTGTCAGCAATAGTGTGGCCAGCAGGACTAGGGCAGTGATTGTCCCCCGGTACTCGGTACTGGTCAGGCCCCACCTCGAGTGCTGCATTCAGTTCAGGGCCCTTCATTTTAAAAAGGACATTGAGCTGCTGAAGCAAAGGGCAGCAGAACTCGTGAAGGGTCTAGAAAACTTGTCTCATGAGGAATGGCTGAGGGAGTTGGGTTTGCTTAGTCTGGAAAAGCGGAGGCTCAAGAGGGACCTCATCGCTCTCTCCAACCACCTGAAAGGAGGTTGTGGTGAGGAGGGGACCAGTCTCTTCTACTGTGCTTTCAGTGAGAGGACCAAAGGAAATGGCTTTGAGCTGATAGAGAGGAGATTCAGATTAGATATGAGAAAAAAATTTTCACTGTTAGGGTGTTCAGGCATTGGAATAGGTTGTCCAGGGAGGTGGTGGAGTTACCATCCTTGCAGGTGTTTAAGGGGCATCTGGACCTGGGTGATGTGGCTTTGGGATTTAGGGGTTACAGTGCTAGTGCTGGGTTCAGGGTGATGATCTTAAAGGTCTCTTCCACCTTTATGATTCTATGATTTCATAGAAGCATAACTGCCAGCTGTAGCACAAAGAAAAGAGAAAGATAGGCAGTCAGAAATGTTTTTCGGAATAACAAGAGACTGAAAAGACAAAGGAGAGAGAAAGTAAAAATGGGACTTTTCTGGGCTGACATCTGGCAGGGAAAAAGTTTACAGCTGTGGGAAAAGTAACTAAATCCTGCTGGCTTATTTCTTCTGTGTCTGTGGACACTGCATTTTACATGTTCTTTGAAAATAAACAGGATGATACCAGTTATATCCTTGCCTCCATCATCACTTTATTCTGCTGCAATACCCAGCCTGCAAGATATCTACTGTTGTTAAGCCATTACATTCAAAAGGGCAAACAAATTTCATATAGACTGCTTATCTGTTATAAATGCTTCATGCTTTAGCTTGATTCATCTAGATGACAAGGTTTCCAACATTTTAAAAATTATTTTTAATAAGAACATTTTAAATAAAAGTATTTTATTAATGAGACTAATCAAATCTTACTGTAAATGTACAGCTATAAGACATTTTCCCACATTTTGCTATTGAAACTTCAGTGATAAAGCAAAATTGCTGACATTATACATTAATACATTATCCCATTTGACAGAAAGTCAATATATAGATGACCAGATGGCTTGCTTTATCTTATACCTGACAATTATGTATGGACACTTGAAGCTAAGGGATAACATAAATGATCAGCAGCCATTGAGAAACCATTATGTCTGTCAATGTTTTTTTAATTGCTGAATGTGAGCTTTGGGTTGCTGTCATTAATAAATCAATGTCTTTCCCAGTTTCTTTTTTTTTGTCTCTCTGTGTAGAAAACCTATGTTGTAACTGGAAAGCGCCTACTCAGATTTGCGTGGATCATTCTCAGTATCAATCAAGCTGAGAAAAATGCAGTTTTGTAAATTTCCTGAATTCTTCTCTAAAACAGTGACTTTGCTATTACAGCCTTCTCATCCATGAGATGTATATGAAAAATTATGTATACTCCCTTACAGAGTCAGGAAAAATCAGTAAACTATGTCTAAACACACAGTTCACAATCTGGAAATCAAACATTTTTTTGCATCCTCATGCATACCTTTAGTTTAAGTAGAAGACAAAATATGATGTCTTTTTTGATCTTGTATTAAGAAGAGAGACACTGATTTTTTTGTTCCAATTTGTGGTTTTTTAAGATACATTTATTAATATTTGTTGAGATTAGGTATGGTGATCTGGAGCTTCACAATGGTTTTTACATGCCCTTTGAATAGTATTCAGGTAAATAAAAATAATTTGGAATGTGAAATGTTATTCCTCAGTATAATTTGTTTCTCAGGTATTAAAATATTTAATTAATCTTGCAAGAAAGCAAAAGCACATTCCATGTTATTTAACTGAGAAATTGCACATCTTGTATAGTGACTATGTGAGGTATGTATTTAATTAATAACAGTCAAGGCAGTATCACAGTGAGTATTCAGGAATTAAAAATGCATAGAAAATATTTATTTGTGAATAATTAATAAATAAAAATGAGCAAAACTGAAAACAAATGTAACTTGTCTTATTTCAGTCAAACAATGTGCTAAATGGAAAAAAAGAATTAGAAAGCCAGATCTGGGAACTGCCATGAGACTGTAAGAGGACTCAGTATCAACAAGGTGCTTTAATACAACTACTGTCATCTAGTGAAGTTACACAATAGGGAATGGTGGGAGAGGGACATGTTATTTTACTGGATATTGATATTAAGTTTCTTTCAAGTGAGGTAAAGACTGGTTTACAGACGAATAACTGCTGCAGTATGAGTGCCATATTCCATATCCAGTTAGTCATGAACACGCAGCTAAGGAAGTACTTGAATCTTTAGCCAAAGATGTACTTGAATCCAGCCATTACCACTCATTCCAAGTAACTGTTCATGGAGTCTGCTCAGAAAGTCACTTACACTGAGGTACTACCATGCCAGAGCAATAACATTTCATACCCTACAGATTGAGCACTATCTGTGTTGTCTCCCTCCAACTGGTAAAATTAAAAATTATGAAAGAGCTCTATCTCCATACAGGGGAACTGAAGTGCTAATTTTGTCACCTAGTATTTTAATAAAACCAAAACAAATATTCTCATGAATACTATTCAAGTATTCAAAAGCAAACTGCTGTAGCATATCTCCCCATTTCCACATATACGTCAGTGTTAAACTTGGTCAAATAGAATAAAATCAAGCAGTGTTATAATCATTATATACCTCCAATAGAGGTATATAATCCCTGAAATAAAGCAACTGTTTGCACTGTTTTTTGGTTCTATTTTGCCCATCTGACATACCAAACTTACTGAGAGGGGTCACATTCTGTGTCTTCTTCCACTAACCTTGCCCCTCTCAATGCATAAACCAGAGCCATTATTCCTAAATATACTTCATTAGTGTGCAAGAAACCTGAGTTCTATTTACAGTGTGCCATTAACAGTGTTCTGTTTACAGTCTGCTATTAACACCCTACTTTGATGACAGAATTTTTATTTTCTTCATGGTTTTCTTCCTAGTGCTCCCTAGAAACCTTTTTTTAGCTGATCTCCCACAACTCTGGAAGATAGTACAAGAGTGTGTCCTAATATATATTCATACTCTGCATGAAGCCTGGATTTGTATCCTGGTCTTGGCCTGGCCAGTATGATTCCTTCATAAAATATTTACACTATCTGATGATGACCTCAGTTTGGTTATGACTCTTCTTCTCTCTGTTCCCAGATCCTACATCAACTAAACAAGAGTTCTGAAACCAGAGCTAGGGAAAGAAACCTTCACAGCAAGAGAAAACTATTTCTTTTTCTCTCCCTTTTGCTGCATTCTGCAGATGGGGGTTCAGAATCAGCCTTCTTAGACTGTCTTTCACCTGTGGTTTAAATCATTATCTGTTGAAATTATAAAATTCAGCAGACCTACCTTCAGTTTGTATTCCAAAATATCCCACTTGATGAGACAAACCCAAAGGTAATGAAAACCTAATATCTGGGCTTCCCGAATTTGAATAGAAATTAGTTAGGGATCATCCAAATGGCTCACACTCATCTAAAGTGTGCATTTAACCACTAGTTAAGTTTTACTGACAAAGACCTGATCAAGGTTAAAAAGTGTACTAACAAGCACCCAATATGTTTAGAACCTAATTTTTTTGGTGTACACAACAGTATATGTCACTTACTATGTGACAAGTACTATTGATTTTGGGGTGTATTTCTGACAGTTCAGCTCTAAATCTCTATTTGGACTCCCAGACACTTCATAATGTGCCACAAAAAAATCCTGAATACGAATATTTTTCATCTAAGCAACCTTCACAGTGGCAGGAGAGTTGAGGCAGGACAGTCCTCTGCTGCTTTTACTGGGGAAGGCTGTTGGCAATCCCTTGTCTCAGTGTCACCAGAGCAGGTGGTACTCAGTCACAGACTAACTGTGCAGTGAATGCATAAGGCATCCCGAGAAAACAAAATGGGATTTTTTAAAAAGAATTATGTTGGAATCAGCTTTTCAAACTCCAGAGAGAAGCAATTTAGGCATAATTTGTCATTCTAGCCCAAACTATTAGGTCAATTGGTTAAAGCATGGTGCTGACAATGCCAGAGTCACGGATTTGACCCATGTATCAGCCATTCACTTAAGAGTTGGACTTGATGATCCACGTGGGTCCCTTCCAACTCAGAATATTCTGTGACTCTGTGATTTTAGAAACGGAATAAATAGGGGAAAAATCCATTTCTGGCATCAAACTGGCATTTACACAGTTCAGCAGTGTAGTTGTAACTAATTCTTCTAAGAGCTTTGGAAAGAAAAGCAGCACCTCAAAAGCAATGAATAAAAATAGTAGATACCTTTTTCTGACAGAGACAGACTTTTGACTTGAGTGAAGAATATAGATACTTCTCTCATCACTTCTTCCAAATACTCTATTCTAGTTGTTACATTGCTTGTTGCTACATTAAGAATAGAACAGTTATAAACTGCAGTTCAGAGTTGTCAGTAACAACCCCTCAAAAACACTGCAGCCAGCCAGGTGGAACACTGATTCAGTGTCTTGGGTTTCTGTCCATAATGTCCAAGGAATGGCAAATAGGGTTGCTGTGTTCAGAGGCACCCACAGCCTCAGTTCCACAGATGTTTTCCATATACTGAACACCAAACTGTAGCATACCTGCGCCAATCCGTTCCTTCCCCTTCCCAACCTGAAATGTTCAGCATCTGCTGTGCTCCTGCTTTTGGCATAATATTTTTCCATGATAAAGCACTTGAAAAGCAGAAAGTGAAGTGCTGCTCTTAAAGCATTCATGTTGTAACTCTTCAGGTATTAGAAGGCTTCCCTTACAGATGCTTTAATGTCCAATGGGTGAGTCAAGAATGTAATGTATAATTCAAACCTAAGAAACAATTAGGGACGTAAGGTGCAGCTGCTTAAAGGATAACACAGGAGTTAGCCCATTACCATTGATACTGTATTGTGATACATTGATACTGCACTGGGTCATCTTTTTTTAATTTTATTCCTCGAACTATATAGGACAATGCTGCTAAGAAAAATGTAGAGGAAATATGGAACCATGGAAGGAAAATATGGAACACTTAGATTGAAACAAAATACGGTAAACATATGGAAATACTCTGTATAATAACTTTTGCTCTTATTTCTTGTTTGTGATGTCATTCAAGTATTTATCATGTTTTACATGGCTTGTCTTTCATTTTCAGAAAGAACCAGCACCTTTGACAGGTCAGTAAACTTAGAAGATATTAATATCTTTAAAATTATATAGAGGTGGTTTTCTGTTTCCGTTCCAGCAAATTCAAACTATCTTTTCATTAATCATTATGCTCATAAGTGATACTTGAAAATTACTGGAGAATACTTGGGATTTCATCTAGGAAATATTTACACAGCTTTATTGTGTGACTGTGTCAAGCCATCAGAGCATTAAAAGGTTTCCATTTGTATGACCTTTTCATATCCACAACCCAGAATGCATTTTTTTGTGTAACACATGACAACTCGGGTCATCTTTAATGCATTTCATAGGACTTGCAGTCTGAAATTATCTCAGTCAGCATACTCTTTCCTGACAACTGATGGAAATGGCCAGACACTAACTTTGCAAACATTACGTTTTTACTATTTTAATTCTCACCACAGCCACAGTAAGCGGTCATCAGCAGGGATGTAAAAAGCTTAGACCATCTCCTCTTGACCTGAAACAGGTTTTTTATAATGCATCAGATGCTTCTATCAGCACTACTGTGTGCCTTTATGAGTTCAAGGAATTGATAGAATATAAGTTAAAGTTCTGTTTCAATCAAAATGGTTTTGGAATGCAAACACTTTGACATAATTAAGAGAGAGGTTGCTTTTTCTAAACTGCTGTTTTCAAATTTTGTTCTTTTCTTCCTCTTAACAAAGGTTACTTATAACTGGCAATTAACCTTCAAAATCCCTCTGGGTCTTGTGTCCAATGGCACTATCTCCGGAAGAGTTAAGAGTTAATCACACGCAGGACGAAGGAAGAAAGTACCCTCTCTATGAAGCTGTTGAAACCATTACCTGTGTGAGTAATTAAAACCCCTGACAGCACACTTCTGTTAAAACTGATTCAGTGGAATGAGTCAGAAAGACATCGAGGTAAATGGGTGCTTTTTTTTCCCAGAATTTCACCTATGGAGCCTGGAAAAGGTCACTGACTTTCTCAGTCATTCCCTAGCTTTATGCTGGAACCAGCAGAGTTGATTAAAGTCTCTACAAAGTTCAAGTATCAAGTCCCCAGCAAAATCACTATGATATGTCATAGTTTATTTTAAAAGGTCAAAAGCAAATCTAAAAAAAAAAAAGTGATCAGACTGTAGCAATCCACCAAAATAATGCATTATAGATGGTGTCTATATTATTTCAAGACATTACAGTCTGTTAAACTCTGAGCGTGTCTTGGTACATCAACTATTCACTGAGATAAATTACAAAAAAAGGCAAAAACCAGAGCTAGTAAGTCACAGTTCGTCCCACATTTTTCCTCTGTCTGCTAGGTCTTGCTGAGTTAATCCCACAGACTTTTAGACTGATTTTTCAGTTAATCAGTAATTCTGGGAAATAAGGAAAAAAATTATGTTTAGGAGCAAGAGTTTGTTTTATACACAGGCTTGCTCAAGTTTGTTCTAAGAGGACTGAAAGACATTTTGACAAAAAACTTAGTTTGGATTTAAAGTAAACCAAAAATGTTTCAAGTGGCAAATTAATTTTAAAAATTACCCTCTTTTTTTTGCTGGAAGAAGCAACTTGGAAAAGCTATAGTGAACTTACAAAATATTTTGTTACTGGAAATTTTCCAGCAAAAAATATTTCACACAGATTTTCTAATAATCCTGTTCCCAGATTCTAGCATTAACGTTGACTTTCATATGTATTTTAACTTTCTATTTGACCAAACTGCATGAAAATAAGTAATTATTCTTTCTCATCTGAGAGTCCATTATATCTTTAAAATACCTTTGTATGTTTTATATCTACACAGACATGACACAACATCAGGTTTAGAGCATGAAAAAATAAGAACTGCCCAAGCAAACCCACTTACTATCATGACATTTCTTAGTGACCAGACAGTAACTACAATATTATTAACAATTAGATCACTACAGATAACTGGTCTTGAGTAAGGCCCTGTGTATGCATAAAATGGAAGAAGTCTAATTCTTGTCTCTGTGTACAGTGTATCACCCCACTATGAAGTCTGGTTTCCTAAGGACTTGGTGTGCCGGTTTGGCCAAAATCTAGTAACATAGCCCCTGAGAGAAAACCAGGTTACAACCACCCTTCCCCCCACAGGGTTCAGGAAAAAAGGAAATTTTTCCTCTAAGGAAAGTGAAAGAGATAAAAACTATTTATTTTAACAAACACACAGGAAAAGGATAATGATGATAAATAATGAATTAAAACCCCCACTATAGAGAGAAACCTGGGAAGATTTCAGAGTCCTTCTGTAGGTGTGGTCTCTCTCCTCCTTGGAGCTGGTCGGTGAGGGCATGGGCCCACCCCCGGGCCTCGGGGAGAAAATTCTCCTGATGTGTTCTGATGTTGTTGAAACAGTTCAGAAGAGAAGAAGGGAAAAAAAAACCAAAGTCCCAGGAAACAAAATTCAGCTCTCCATCTCACACCAAGAGGGAAAAAAAACCAGCTGGCTGAAGAAAAGGCAAGCAGGGTGCTCCCTTCATGCCATCCGCAGTCAGAAAAACACTGAGGAGTGTAATCTCTGTGTCCTTGAGAAGCTGCTTTGGAAAGTTCGTCTGTTTGTTTTTTTTTTTTTCAAGCTCAGTTGAAAGGCACAGAAAAGGTACAATATTACTTTTTGGGCATAGAGCATGATAGGGGATACACATGATAGAGTCACCCCAAGACACTTGGTCTTGCAGTTAACCAGACATGTCAAAGCTGCACTAGGAATGAAGTTGGCACTAGATATTGCAGCATATGTGAGAGGTAAATATGATCGTATTGCAGAAAATGTTCCAGCATTCACACAATTATGCACTCAAAAATCCTCAAAAGGGGAAAATGACTATGAGACATCCAACTCATTAGAGGAATGGAACACCTCTCCTTTGAAGAAAAGCTAAGAGAATGATGAATTATGATGTGCAAGAATTTGGGCAAAGGGGGCAAGAGACCCATGGAGGTGAACGAGGAGCTCCTGTCATTACTCAAGCATAAGCAGGAAATACACAGGAGATGGAAACAGGGTCAGACCATTTGCAATTAAAATAGAGAGGCTGTCAGAGTACATAGAAATGAGACAAGGAAGGTCTAGGCCCATCTGTTCTGTGACAGTCCATTCTTATACATGTATGTGCTTACAAACAGTTCGTGTGTGCTGACGACATGTTCTCTCAGCAGGGATAGGCAGAGTTCTGCAGTCTCCTGACACCCAAGCCTGGAAACCAAGGTTTCCTGCAAAGATTTAAAGATTTCCATTCAATGTTGGCATGTTGTCAATCCAAGACTATTCCACTCTGGCAAATAATGACCAACCATTCTTGTTCTTCTGAGCAGACCATTAACAAAATCAAGGAACAAAGACATTGTCTTATTTCACATAATTGCTCCCTGAAGTGCTAAGTGATTTCCATATACCACTTGTTTTGTGTAACTGTATTGAACTTCATTAATCAAAGTAAATGGCAAGCACGGATTCTACTTGATTCTCTTATTTTTGTGTTATCCTGCCTTTTGCCCAGCAGTGCATCTGAGAAAAAGTCTGAAGCACAGCTGAAGGCCTTGAGGAAAAAGGCGACAGGATGTGGGTGAGAGTTTTAGAAATCATACAGAGAAATAAATATATATATAGAGAGAAAATAAATAAAGATTCTATCTTGGCTTAGGACATGTACATTTTAACAGTTTGATGGTGTTTGGAGCATACATCACATTACTTTTTAAGGCTTGCCTTTACTAATGTGACTTCTTGACAAATGCCAGGTTACTAAAATACATGGAATTTTCAAGAGAAAACGGTTACACCTCCTTGTGGCAGGCTTTCTAAGTACCTGTCAGCTGGTCTGTTTTTACTTGACTATTAGGGATGAACTAAGAGTGGAGGGAGAGCAGAACAGCATTTACTTTATTCAGGTTCTAACATCAGAAGGAAATGGTTTTCTACTGGCCTCAAAAGAAAGAAACTATTTACTACTCCAGGAGATTTTTCAGACAAGCCTTCCAGCAGCAAGAAAAGCAGGGGCAGAAGCAATGCAATACTGCTTGATATTAAGGATGACATCAGTACATTGACAACTGTCTGGAAAATCATAAATAACAGGGCATGAAGCCTAGAGGCAGTAGGAAAAAAAATCAAGACAAATCAACTCAACCACCCAGTGCCTCAGAGGAGCAGTGACAATATTATGAGAAGTCATTCTGTATCTAGTATGAGAGACATGCAAAAAGAGGAATCACTTTTTCTTGATTACCAATTAGCCGATTTAATTTCAATAAATCTTTTCATATCTTCCCTCCACTGAATTTTTAGGTGCTTTATGACCATATTTAACCTCAATCTGTGGAGTAAAACAGCAGACAGATGCTCCCTTCCAGAGTAAATAAAGCATTGCAGAAAACCCTAACGTACCTCTGCAAATTTATTGACAAGGTACCTTTTCCATGCACGTGGAAACAGTCTGTCCATGGTTGTTTCTGTCAACACTTTGCAGCTTGACACAGAAGTAAGGCTTAAGAGGTACAGTGTTCTTATCGCTACTCCAGCAGCAAATCTTGGAAGTGTACTTAGCTTGTGGACCTCCATGAATTATGGATGATCTTAATACAACAAGTAATTCAGACTTCATTAAAATTTGCTGTACAAAAAAGGGTCTAAAATAATATATAAATGCTAAGCATCAGTATTAATGACTATTTTGCCTGTTTGTTTATGATTTTTTGTTGTAGGAAGCAAGAAAAACAAAGGAATGGGTATTAAATTATTATTTTGTCAATTAATTTTATCAATTTATTTTGTTGTAAAACTTTTTTTTTTGAAGAAAGAAAGCCAGAGTGAAGAAGAGGATGTAGAGGACCAATGACTATGTCCCTAGGGTAAAAGACTTTTTGATGAGGCATTTTATTTTGTGTTTTCTGTGTTTAAAAGCTTATTTACCTCTGTCCTAATTTCAAGTGATTGTAGAAAAAATAAAATTAAATTCAGCAGAAAACTTAAATGTCATTTCACATTGAAATATCTGCTGTCAGTGGATGAGCTGAGGTAGTTAAAGTAATGGCTGTACCTCTGTCACTGGAACCAACTTGATGACCTGGTCAGATGATTAATAGCAGATATCAATTTAAGCCTCAGGTATTCAGGAAATAATTATCCTGCATTAAGAATAAAGGACTTTGATAAGCAAATTAAAACAGTATTGTTCTGGGCAAATAAGGAAGTCTATTCAAAAAAATAAAAACAAGCTCAACAAAGCAGCAGTTAATATTTAGCAATTAGAATTTTATTTTTAAATTATGTTTAATATACTATGCAAATTGTGCCCTGGTCCAGTCCCCCAGTTTCACTGTAGTTATGTCTCCTTGTAGGACTTAGCCTTTCATTGAAGAAATCAAAGTAAAGGATTATTTAATTCAAAGGCTAGCTGTGACCTTTGATACTTGAAGATGCTACAAATGAAAACTGTTCTGTTTTCCTTAGCTAGGAATTTGGGGAAGAAAAGGAGGAGATCAGTAAAGGAAAGGGTCATGGACAAAGGGATCTGATTTTTTAGCGCTGGTGCCAGGCAAAACTGTTGATGGTAAACAGAGAAGTAAAGAACAGACCAAGCAGAACCTTGCCTGCCTCACTGTTGCTTTTAGCAATCTCTGGTCTCTCTAACAATATGCTCCTCCCTCAGCAAAATCCAACAAAGCATGAACAATTGCTTTACTGTTCTTTCATATCTTAAAAATGAAGCCACAGACAAGCCATTAGCGGATATGACTGTAAAAGAAATACCTGTGAAAGAGATTGCTTTTGTTTTTTCCCTGAGATTTAGGTGATGATGCTCTTTGGTCATTTGTATCCTTCTGGCTCCAGCTATAACTACTTGGATAGGCCAAGCTGTACAACTGGTGTCAGTAAGGCCTATACCTTCTGATGAGCTGCCCAGCAGAAGAGGATGGCACAGCTCTGGTGCTTATGTTCGTGCATCTGCTCAAGTGCTTAGACAGTTTCAATGTAAGGTATGAAGTACTTTTACAGGAGTCAATGTGAATTTGGGAAGCAGTGCCAGGACAGTGAAAGACTGATGAAAGTAACAGGAAGAAACATGCTGCAATAAACAAGAGTTATCTGGCAATACAGGAAATATGCTTGTGGGGACATTCCATTTAGACATGTGTGAAAGAAGTCACTCGAAGACAAATACATATCCCCAGTACAGACAGAAAATGAGATATCTGGCTTTATAGAAAATAAATTCTGATCTTGGGTTAAAAAGCAAAGCCATTGTTGCTGCTCTTAGCAGCCTGATTCAACTCATTGACTTGATGGAAGTTTCAGTCATGCATTGAGATTTGAAGAACCAAAGTTACTACCCACCCTTTTGTACTGAAATTATTGTACTCAAATACTTGGCCCTGTGATACAGGTTACAAAAGTCACTGTACCTAATAACCAGTTGCTGTAGGTCCATTGAGGTTTCTGATTGCATTTTTCCTTAGGGTCATTATTTCCTTAATTCTGTATTTCCTTAAAGTGGCTCTCTTAGTTTATTAATTAGCATATTCTTTGACTAGTTTCCTCCTTGTGATCTTTATCCTATTGCTGTGTATGAATGTGTTGGTGTATACGCTGTGTTTGGTAGCATTTTTGCTCCCTCCTGGGATGCACACTTGTTACTTGGCAGATGAATGCTGGCATGCAGAATGATTTCCCTGAACTTTTCAGGAGTCTAATTAGCATACAACAGTGGTACAGGGGGTTCCACTCTAGCGAACCCCCTGAGCCGCTCTTCACCAATGTGCAAATGTGCAGACAGCTTGGCATAACTACAGTTTTGTATAATTATAAATAATTTTTGTTTATGGAGGATTAATGCATGAGATGTTATTACCGTATGCAAAGGGTTACCTTTCCAATGGAAAGGAGATAAATGTTTATGAAGGTGTGTTGTATGGGTTTGGTAAATATTTGCTAGAAGATGAATATGTATAATTTCCAATGTGCAGTGCAGCGAATATTCAGGGATACTAATCAGTCATGGTGACAATTTGGGACTAATGACATTTCACTTGCTATGAGTTGTAAAGGCAAACCCTACTCAGAAGGACCTGCTACTGAAAATATAGAAATTATGCAAAGAGCATGAGCAAGATTGTGGTGTAAAGTGGCACAGTTCTACTAGATGAATGCATCTTAGTAAGCTTCCAGTTTAATCTGCATGCTTTAGACAACAATCCTTTCTTCTTGCATTTTAGTTACATAATTTGTGCTGTAATAAATGATCAGATGATAGGTGAGGGAATTCTTAGCGGGGTCTGATTTTCTCTTACACTGTCTTTAAATCAGCAACTGAAATCAATGCACTGTAGTCTGTGTTTTCATCTGTGCTGATGGCATTCATAAAAGACTTTTTTGTGATGGCAATTGCTCTCCAATGAGCTAAGTATTAAATTAATATTTGTCTTGTTCTCTGCATCCTAAGTTTGTTCGTCTTGATAGTTAATCTTTCCAGTACCTAAAGTGGGCCTGCTAGAAATCTGAAGAGGGACTTTTTACAAGGCCATGTAGTGACAGGACAAGGGGGAATGGTTTTAAACTGAAAGAGAGTAGTTTTAGATTATATATTAGGAAGAAACTCTTCACCCAGAGGGTGGTGAAGTACTGGAACAGGTTTCCCAGAAAAGTTGTGGATTTTCCACCCCTGACAGTGTTAAAGGCCAGATTGGATGGGGCCCTGAGGAACGTGGTCTAGCGGGTGGCATTCCTAATCACGGTGGTGGAAGTTGGATGTAGATGATCTTTAAGGTCCCTTCCTACCCAAACCTTTCTTTGAGTCTATGATTCTATACTCTGTTAATCACTTCATTCAGCCTCTACAGTATTTTTTTTCTGCGTAAGGAAACAAAGTTCAAGATATTGCATAGAAGAAATGTGTCTCTATATTAATTTGTAAATCTCTTTCATCCTCACACAGTTAAACCTGAAACCTCTTAATCCGTGTTGATTCAGTCTGACACAGAGCTGTCAGTCCCAGAGTACTGTTTGCTTATACCTCTCATAATAAGGTGTGTAGAGGAAGAGAGCTTTCTCTTGCTTCCTGTAAGACAAAAGCTTAAGCATGACCTCGGCCTTTTTTGGACAATAGAGAATCAATGCAGGAGTGGGAAAAATACAGTAAATACTTCAACTGTCAGATAAATCATACAATCATATAGTCATAGAATGTCTTGGGTTGGAAGGGACCTTAAGGATCACCTGGTTCCAACCCAGACCACTGAAAATTTAGGACTGAACCTAAAAATCCATCAGGACTGAACCTAACAAGCCATCAGAGTTTAAATCTCCTTAACGTGGACAAAACCAGCATTTCTTTAACAGGGACAAAAACAGCATTTCCTTAACACCATAAAATAAATGTTCAAGATCTCATGATCTGTGAAGCCAAGCTTGTGCCTTGCATTAAAATAGCCTGTCTGTGGATAGAAGCAACAGGTAGTGAGTTAAAAGATGTGAGTCAACATTAGTTTGCCTGGTACTTTCTGTGATTAAATTGAGGAATTTAATTTCCGGAATCTACTGGCTCATATCTTAAAAGAACTAAAACAATCTAAAAATGTTCAACAAAATTAGGGAAGAAAAGTAAATACAGTAGTTTAGATTAACTGATATAAAATTTTGTTTAACAATGTTCATAGTTTTCATTGCCTTTCTTACATCCCAATAAATGTAGGTAAAGTAGGTATTTATGCTAGATATACACAAATAAAGTCTATTCAATTTGAACTCAAAGATAAATAAATTACAAGAACTTTAGCTATGGTCTTTCTATTAATTTTTTTTAAAATAGAAGGCAGAGACATAGATAGTTGTTTTAGAAGCTCCATGTATTTTCTTTATAGAGAGTATATGCCATCAGCAGAAGAGTGAAAGGGCTGGATTCATTATTTTGGAGAGACCATAAAGAAGAAAACTGTTTCTTTGTTCAAGACAAGCACTGCATCTCCTAGGTTTACCAAAGACAAAATTCCTAAGTTCTTCTTAAAGTCAATAGGCCATTGCTATCATGACTAACTAAATCTGACAGCTAACTGACTCGGAGACAGCAAATTTATTATAAGGTTTAAAGATCCTGTAGCAACTCCTCCTGTCCCACAGTTAGCAAAACTAATGTATCAGATGTTCAACATCTTCTGTGTAGAACTAGACATCCATCATGGTAACATGTAAAACTTCGTATTTTGCCTTGTTATGATCACAAAAGGCAGCACAGTTTCAGAGAAGCAGCATACCACATCCTTACAAAGGATAAAATGACATCTCTCCTCTAAAGTACATGGGGTTACACTGAATTGGATCATCTGAGAGCAATAAACTTTGACTTTAAACACAGTTGCCAGGCATTACCTTCCTGGGGAGATTTTTTTGTTGTTACTGGATTCTGGGGTTTTTATTTGGTTGTTCAGGATTTTTCCCATGGTGGAGTTAGGTAGTTCATCTCATTAGAATTTTACTTTAGTCTTCAATCACATTCTGAATAGCCTACAAAGAGCTATCAGATCATTGCAGATTTTGTTTATATTTCAGTTGGCTAGAGAAATGACAAAGCAGAAGGCAGCTCATCAGTTTTGTTGTAGGGGTTTTCCACATTGTTTTTTATTTCACTGCATTCCTGTAACATTGACATTCATTAACACTGCAATCCTATGCATACACAGAGATCATACACAGTGCAGCAGCACTTTGAAAGGCCACAGGTAGGGTGACTTTCTCCAAAATTTTGAATGGCCATTTCATCTTACTATATTAATCTACAACTGATGACATGGTGTTCTTTTTGACACTTAAACAACTGCTTAAAACCTAGCCCAAGTTAAAAGACAGTGATGTTTTAAGCTATTCATCACAATTTGTGAACCTCTAACTAATAGACTGTGAACAAGCTTCTCTCTAATAAACAGGTGCTAATTAATTAGTGCCTGTCATCTTTATTCCTTTCAATCCCATTTCAGTCAATTCTAGGAGAAAGAGCAAATAACTTTGTGGGTAAAGAGTCACAGCACTGCATGCTCAGTCCAGAAGCAAGCTTTCCAGATCAAACTATAAAGTTCATCAAGAAGACTGGTGCAGTAATTGTGGATTAAGGTTATGATGGGGGCAGAGAAATAAGAGAAGGTGGCATTTTAAGCACATAGTTTTTGTGCCCAAGGCATCCAGTTTTTTAAATTTTCAAAAGTAACATGAGCTTCAGAATTGTTGAATTTCTACAGATCCTGTGAAACTCAGCTTGAAACCTTTAGAACTGGGCCTTAAATACAATATAAACTCATCCTAGCACTTGAAGCTAAGATAATTTGCATATTATACAATTGCAAACCTCTTTTTGCCCACCTTTTAGAATATATTTCCTTTTGTAGTTTAAGTTTAATTTCCAAGTGCAACAAAAACTATTCTGAAAATTAGAATTTCTTATTTCATCTAACAAACAAAAAACTTATGGAATTCTTAACCATATCCCCAAAAATCTAAATTAAGTGATTATGCAGCAATTCCTAATCTGAACAGCGCCATTCGATGATGACACTTAATTCCCCATAATCCCTGAATTATAAACTTTTGATTTCCTAAAATTTTTGCATTGTTACAATTAGACACACAATATTGCTCTCAGTAGTCACTTTTGACTCATGCCTTTCAAAGCAATTGAAAAAAAAGAGTTCTAATGCCACAAGTTGGGAAAGAGATAAAGAAAGGCAATGTGTCACACCAAAGAGCACTAAACATTGACAAGGCAGGAATAAAACTGAGATAGAGGTCTAGCATGCTCATATACTGGACTAGCCCTCTCTCTTCCATGTCTATATGGCATCAATAGTTGTTATGAAAGAAAAACAGCTTTTGTAAAGTCTTGAATGTCCTATTATCTAATTAGGTAACTCCCTGCTTTGCTGCCATTGAGACCAGGAATAATCCTATTAGAAATAATAGAGTTTGTCGAGTTGTTGTGAGGGCATATGAAATCCTTGTGAAGGGCATTGGTAAACCTGTTCTGTCATCCTCTTTTAACCCTGCTCCTCCAAAAGACAAAGAGGTCATTTCAGGTTTAGAAGAAGATAACCATGAAACCAGTAAAAAGACTGCTTTACTTGACATAGATGTTTGTTGTTTAGTACTGAAGTCCTTCAAGATGGATAGAATGGCTTTCTTTCTTGACAGTGTAGGAGGTAAGTAGCAAGCAACAAATTAGCAAACCTCATAATGCCTTTATTAAAAAAAATAAAAAGGAAAAAAAAAGAAAAAAAAATTTAAAAAGAAGGAAAAAAAAGTACATGAGCCAGTGCAAATAAGGATCAATTTCAGCAAAATTTATGGACTGGCATGAATGTGACTGGTAAGAGCTCAATATGCAGGTAAAAAGCTTATGATTTAAGACTAGTTTTAGCTGGAACAATAGGAAGAAATGCTTAAAATGGAAGAACATTTTCCAAAATGGAGGACATTATTTTTCTTACAGGGAAGTAATTCGCCTTCCTCTGAAATACCAAGTCACTGGTGAAGGCAGAATGCCTGATGCAAATAGTGATAGATTACTGTCAAACATTATGTCCTCAGATATGTCCTCTTACCTGTGTAAAGTATTTAAATTAAAAACCTCACTGCTATGAGCGAAGAAGTTTCACTCACATTTTCCTCATTCATATTCAGCTCAAATAAGCTGTTGAGGTCTCAGGAAGTGAGAAAAGGAAAGAGGAGTTAAATCCATTAAAATTAACTCAGCTAATGCATGTTGGACAGCCTCAGATTATTAAGAAGCATTACTGTATTGTCTGTTCCCTCTTAACTGAAGAGATTTCATAAAGCCTAGGTTAAGAGCATTCTCCATCTTTCCCCTTTTCTGTTTGAATGTCACTTTATAAAGCATCATAAATGCAGTAATATGGCATGCAGAAAAATTGGGTGAGGCCAAAATAAAGAGAAAAGGCAGGAAACATGAGTCTTTTCTATATCCTTACTGAGAAATAATAAAGCAGTCCTTTTTAAAGTACATTTTTGTACATTGCAGTTGTTTTGTCCTTTACTGAAGATGCAAAGCCTGAAAAAAATATCATGCTTCTTATATCTTCTGTCTCTTTGATACTGGTTGCTGCATCTAGATGATCTGTCAGTGACAAGTACGAGCTTATTCTGATGTGCTTCGCACTTGGGAAAACTGTAAAGAAAAAAGGAGTTATTGTGGATAACAGTGAACACATCTGCTGAAGGTAAAGAAGTGAAAAACTAAACAAATGATGAAATAAGAGAGGCAGGAAACAGTACAGAAAAAAGTGCAATCAAACATCTTGAGTAAAAGGGCCCCTGGTTGTGTCACCTTTAGAAAGTATGGAACGAAATTAGAAATTAAAGAAGTACTAAAATGGCTGGAAGTATTAGAATTTGCATACATAAAATTTCATGTGATTTGACCAAACTCCCTTAAAATTGCTTAGTGCTTTTGTGCAACCTGAAAAAAAATCGGAGAAAAGACTACATAATTAAAAATTGTAGTTTTCCTGCATGATCTTCCCTTACTCCTGAAGTGAAAGACTCTTCCATATGCCCAAGTCAATAGACCATATTTCATTTCTTGAATTGCTGGATGATTTCCATCCTTTCGACCCTCCAATCTACCTTTGAGAGGGGCACACTGAAGGCAAAGTGCAGTGTATTCTTTGCATTCCTTCCATTGTCCATATGTCTACTGAAATAGAAAGGAACAATGGTCTTCCAAATCCCAGAGAAATCAATCAGTTGAAAAGGACACAAGCAGGTATAACTAGTCTTTTAGTCCCCTTTATCAACATACGGCTCTAGCTAAAGTTAACCTCAAAAGCAATTCTTCAGTCAAAGTCAAATGGAATATTTTTTAGTAAAATTTCTTTCTCTCCCTCGTCGGAAGAGAACTTATATGGCATAAGTGTGTGCAAAATGTCTTATTTTGTATTTCTTGGTCTTTTTTCACCATATTCTGTGATCACTTCTTTTTCTCTAAGCCTCGAGGAATAGATCTGTAGCATACAGGCAGGCACATCTGAACACACAGGCTTTTGCAAGGTGAATGCATGTACTGCTTTCTGAGTTTTCCCAGTTACTTCTTTCAAGAAGAAAAAAGAGGAAAGGACATTATGTCACAATCTATAAGTCACATCTTTTTAGTCACAATTATTACAAGGTCTTTGATAGTACTTTGACATTTATGTGGTGTGTTATATACAACAATCAATGCCTCCATGCCTCCCTCTTTGGAATACATTATGAAGCATAGAATAATACTTACCTTGGCCTTTTTTGAAATACTTTTTTTATTTCTTTCTCAAAGCTCGAGATATCATCACAGAAAAACACTTTTGCCTTAGAGAAACAAAGAAAAGTCACTCCCTTCTCTGCCAACCTCTATTCACACTTCAAAATTCATAAAAATGTATGGTGATTAAAAAAAGGTGTCATGTTTTGGACAGTGTCCACCGTGCTAACTTGGTTTATCACAAAGCTTTTCATTCCAATGACATTTTAACATGGGACAGTCAAACTGAAAAAGACCTACCTATGTGAGCAGACTTTCTAAACTATTAACCCTTCAGTCCATTATACCTTATGGAACAACAATCCAAATAAAATTGCAAACGATTTTAATGGAGAAGATTATTTTTATTGTTTATTTAAACATTATAGTCCATGCAGCACTAACTTTGTAATTTTAAAAGATATTAAGAGTCATAGTCTTGGGCAGGTATTCTTTAATTATCCAAAAATTATCAAGACTACTAAGAGTATCTTTGAAAAATGCCTGACTTTTCCTTAAAGTGCTGAGGAAGCTTCTTCTGGGAAGAAGATAATTGTTTAAGCACTGTCTCTAGTAGCAGAAAAATCTTGGAAAGATTGCCCAGAACACTTTTTGTCTCTTTATTTTTATACAGTAGTACTTTAAGGAGATTTGTTCAAGACCCATCTCTACCAGTGACTCTTCGTGTTGTCTGGCAAAGCTGTTTTATCTTTACTGTTTCTTAATAAGTAAAGCTAGCCAGTGTGTGAGGGTTTGTTTTTTTTTCCCTCAAGGAAGATGAGTGATTACTTATGATTATTTTTGTTTTGGCCAAAAGTTTTAGGGGGCTATTTTAACTTTCTTTCAAAATTAAGTATTTTTCAGATTAACAATTCTAAGAAGAGACATTTTAAATTAGAAAATAAATTATGGGTTTTCACTTGCATATGAAAGGCTTTCATTTATAAGCCATGTCATTACTTCCTGCAGTAGTATTCATTCAGCTGGAAGTCCTTCACTTCAAGAAAAAAAAAAATGCAGTTTTTAAGTTATCACCTTATATTTCTTTTCCATTTGAGAGTGTAAGTTTTCTGGAGTACAGGTTTTCTACCACCTTTTGGTTTTGCTGCACTAAACACATTAACATTGAAATCTGGTTTTGAAATTCCTGGTGCTTTGCTAAGAACAATAATTCCTACAGTGTCCACTATGAAGCTAGAAAACTGCAAGGACATCTGAAATGGAATCACTAGCTAACTACTCAAAGCATATTAAGCCTGGTTTACAGCCCTAGCACTACATTTTTAAAAATCATGTAATTAGAGTAAGAATGACATCCTTCCTGAATTGCTGTGAGGTTTTGTTTATTGTAGTCTTTATGTTGTTTTGTTTTGTTTTGAATTAAAAAACACAGAATATAATGATCGTTAGAGAATCTAAAAGCATGTGTGACATGCAGAATGAACATGTTCACTTATGTATTAGAAATTATAAGCTTTTCTTACCTTTTTTTTTCCTCTTGTGGCAACATTTTGCTTTATTTTATCCTTAACAAGTGTGATTATGTAAATAAATCCTTTCCAGAATGAGTTACAGGTTTTTAGTCCTTTCTTCTTTCCTAAATAAGCTCTTTTCCTCCTACTTAACACCTTTGGAAAATTTGAGTTTGGGATAGAGAGGAATACAATCAAAGAGCTTAAGGCAAGCAGACAGATGAAATTTTGGATTGGTCCGCTATCTTTTTGCCAGGGGTCCCATATGGAAGTTCACATCACTTCTATGGTTTCTGAAATACAATCTGTTAATTTAAATTACCTTTAGCGAGAATTCCCCTAAGTGACAGCATTTGATATTTTCTTAAGATGAGGAAGGTCTAAAGCAGGAAGATGTTATTTGGGTTACTTTATGTCTTGCTAGTAGCAAGGAAGGTAAAGTGCTCACATTTGGAGTGTGTTGGGAGTGATGGCATTTGTCTTCCCACATCACTATTACACATGATCAGTCCCTGCTCTCTTGGAGATGGCTGAACACCTACCTGCCCATGGGAAGCAGTGAATTAATTCCTTGTTTTGCTTTTCTTGCACGTGCATCTTCTGCTTTCTCTATTAAACTGTCTTGTCTCAGCCACCCAAACAACCCACCCTTCTTTCTTCTTTCCCCAGCATGATGTCATTTGGCAAGAAATATCCCTTTGGTCAGTTTGGATCGCCTGTCTCAGCTGTGTCTCCTCTCCTATGTACACTCAGTTTCCTTGCCATGGTGGTACAAAAAGCAAAAAAAGCCTTGGCCCTGTGCAAGTCATGTTCAGCAATAAAAAAAAATCTCTATATTATCAACACTGTTTCCAGTTCAAAGTCAAAACACAGCCCCATACCAGCGACTGTGAAGAAAATTATCAGAGCCAAAGTAAGCATGCCTGAAAAAACAGTCCATATCCCAAATATAGTACAGATTTTTGACTCCACTGGACAGGAAGTGCCAAAATAAGCAAGACAGCTTGACACAGGGCATAATGACCAGATAACTGTGCTACTTTCTTAGATGACAAAGACCTTTAATCTACCTTGCTGGCCATCAGACTTAACAAAAAGGAACATTTTAACATTTGACGACAGAATGAAGACCCATAAGCAATAAACAAAAGGCGGCTACAAGGAGCATCAGCTGCCAAAAAGAATCTGTGCAGGCCAGATGAATGGAACTTCACTAGAGACCAGTGATCATATTTTTAAGTTATATTTAATCTCTTCATCCCCACATAAAGGCAATTTTTATGTTTACAAAAGCAGCAGAATGTTGTATTTTACATGATTTTCAGGACAAATAAAATGAGTCCTGGCCATATTAAAGGTTTAATTTCAGTCACTTAATAATTTCATCCTTGTCAGAGTAAATGCACAAAGTTCACTTCACTGCTTACAAGCAATCACTAACACATGATGAAACTGTAGCATTGGCTTGAAACCTAAATAAATAAAACAAAACTGCAGCTTTTATGGAGAAAGGGACGTTACTATTTGCCAATCAAATGAAGGATGCCAATGCACACTGGTAGGCAATAAAAACCAAAGTATCTACTGTTGGATCATTTCTCACATATTGCTGCCTGGCTCACAGACTCAAGAGTCTGACAATGCTGAGGCAGTCTGTGAGACAAACTCAGTTTCTTTTGTTAAGGCTCAGCATGAAGAGGATTTTTTAAAATTCTAATTCACTTGGAGGTGCTTCTTAAGAAAATTCACTGTAATTAAAATCTGAAGTGAAATTTATACCATTGGCTTACAGACTTACTGTCCGTGACAAAATGACTTGGGAACAGAAATGGATTTCTATACCTGAAAATTATTTTCCCATTCTTCCTCATAATTAACCTGAAGTGGATCAATTTCTCTTGTGAAAAAGCAGACAAAATGCCTGTTCCAGTTACTATTCCGACAGGCCCTGGCATACTACAAAGTAGCTCAAATTCCTCAGACATCATCTTCTTCACGATATAAATGTTTCCTAGTCACTTGCCTTTGCATATAACTGAAGGGGTAAATAAAATCTTTACAAAACATTTCTATTTATTTGTATTTGAAACTGTCCTGTGATTGTCTTCAAACTTCCACCACTTGGACTGCTGAACTGTGCGCCATACACAACCAGATTTGGTCTGGACTCATTCAAAAGGAATTTACTTTAAAAACTAGCCTGGGTAGCTGACTAGAAAATCAGATCCAGACTGAACAATAATCCAAACAAAATCAGGTTTTGGGAAACTTACACTAAGATTCTTCCAGAATATAGATAATGTTTTCTTCCAATTCTGACTAGATTTGACCTGATCAGAGGTCAATCAGTTCATTTCAGGTCAAAGTATTAGTAATACCTTTTAAAAGAATATAAGAACATATTAATGAGGAAAAAAAATTCCCTAGAATCAGGAAAATTAAATGCAATTGGTGCATCTCAAGTAGATACACAAAGATTTTGGCCTCTTCTCAGGAAGGATTTAAAAGAACTTGCTGCCTGTACAGTATGCAAATGGGAGCTCACTGTTTAAATTACCTATGGTGATCTTCAGCCAACAGTGAATAAAATGTGGTAATTATATCATATTGATATGCACACTCCAAGAGTAAGAGTTATTTTCAAAGGTTAATTATTTACCTAACCCCTCTTCATCTTTCCTATTCACACAGCTCAGTCTCTACAAAAACCACATGGAATAAGACTTATTTTCTGTACTTGTAAAGTTACACCATCAAAGAACATAAAGGCTTCATTCTACAAAAAGTTACTAAGGATGACTGTTGAACATGGAATTAATTCAAAATAACGCAGGTGGGAACAGTACTTCAATTTGCACATAACCTTGTGGTGTTTTATTTCCTCATTCCTTTCCTTACCAAATTGCCTGCCCTTTCCACATGCCTCTCCCTTCCCCGCCCCTAGTACTAACCACTCCCTCAGGTTTTTCCTATTGGTTCCTTTCCCCAACCCCGCCCATATACCGCCCCTATGTGCTGAGACCATTGGTCCATGTGCTCTCTCTGTCCCACTCATCCCCCTATAAAACCACAGGCTAGATGCCATATCGCTCTCTCTGCCTTGGGGAACCAGTCGCGGTCTACTGTGGGGAACCAGCTGCCCTCTGCCTTTGGGGATCAGCCTGTCACCATGGAATAAAGATCCTCTGTGGTCCCTGTGCGAGGAGCCTTCTCGCCTGCTTTATCGCCACCGTGTTGTGGTGCCAACAGCTAGCCGGAGCAGAGCGGGCCGCCCAGGAAGGGCTATGGGAAGCAGGACAGCTGCTCTCCCTAAGACACCCCGCAGAGCTCTCCAGGAAGGCTGTGGCATGCCATGCCACCGCAGGAAACATCTGACCGCAACATAACCTGGTAATAGCAGATATTTAAACATAGGCTACTAATACAAGGTATTGAAATTATCTAAGTTTTTAACGTATTAGATACTGCATCTGTGAATGCATATTCGGTTTTTGCATGCATTTTTCTGACACTGGTCTCAAAAAGTATTTAGAAAAGTGATGACAGGAAAGCTGCTGTCTAGGAAACTAGAATTCAGAATGTATTTAAGACAACTATCAGAATTTTATTTCCACCAATGAAGGTTTAATATTCACTAGTTTTAGTCAAGACTCTACTCTGTACTTAGTCTTATGAATCAATGCTCTTGTGAGGGTTCTTTTTCTTGGCATTTAAGATCACAGGATTATAGCCAACCCCCCCTAGCAATAAGCAGGGACATCTTCCACTAGACCACGTTGCTCACAGCAGCATCCAGCCTGACCTTAAATGTTGCCAGGCATGGGACATCTGTCACCTCTCTGGACAACCTGTTCCAGTGTTTCACCACCCTCACAGTAAAAAATTTCTTGCTTATGCCTGGGTTGAATCTACCCTCTTTTAGTTTCAAACCATTACCACTTGTATCATAGCAGGACCTGCTAAAATGTTTGTCTGCATTTTTCTTACAAGCACCCTTTAAATATTGAAAGACTAGAGTAAGGTCTCCCCAGAATTTTCTCTTCTCAAGGCTGAAAACCCCTACTCTTCTAGCCTGTCCTTATAGGAAGGATGTTCCATTCCTCTGATCATTTTTGTAGCACTTCCTTGGACCCACTCCAACAGGTCCATATCTTTCTTGTACTGAGGACCCCTGAGCTAGATGCAATACTCCAGGTGGGGACTCGTGAGAGTGGAATACAGGGAAGAATCACCTCCTTTGACATGCTGGTCATGCTGTTTTGGATGCAGCCCAGGATATGGTTCTCTTTCTGGGCTTTGCATGGTCATGCACATTGCTGGCTTATATCCAGGATTTTTATCCACCAGCACCCTGGTGTCCTTCTCTGCAGGGCTGCTTTTAATCCCTTCATCTCCCAACTGGTATTGATATTGGGGTTGCCTCAACCCAGGTGCAAGACCTTGCACTATAGTTCCATAGAGGTTACAGAAGTGGATGAAATATGAAAAACATTTTAACGACAATGAAGGAGGATGAAAGAAGTTTTGAAATATTTTGAACTTCTTTCCATCATTTCCAGAAAGCAAATGTACAAGGAATTAATTTCTCATGGAAAGAACATACATGTACATTGTATGTATCTTTCTCAAGTTTCAGAGAAGGAAAAAAAAAAGAAGATTTTAATTCCAAGAATCTAAGAAGACAAAGAAGAAACATTAAACTTTTCAAAATCTTTTTTACTTCTATTCCCAGAGGCTTACAAGAGCGAATCTCTCACTAGTTTTGGGTGAAATAAATCTTTTTTTCTCTCTTTTGAGGGTAGCAGATGGAACATCAGTTTAGTTTCTATGATTCTATATTTTTTTCAGTCTATTTGGGAGGAGTTGGAAGAATAGCTCTTCAGGACTTTTTCTCCTGGCTCAGCATAGTTCCAATGTTCTTTAATAGTTTTTGACAATTACTTTTCAAAGGAGAATAAATTTAAAGTAACCTTTTTCCTTACAAGTATGTTGACAAAATGAGGTCAGGGATTCTGGAGCTGAAATCCATGCTAGAATTTCAAAGGGAAGAGTAGCATTTAGAAACTTCAGTTTCATTGGAAGTCCATAGGAGTTAGTTACCTAAGGGCTATTTGAATGTCCATCCTGTAATTATAGAGACAAACTACATCATGCAATCCATCCCCATTTTCTCATCATGCAGATCATTTTTCTTCTACATCAGTAACTTTAAACCTTAGTAGTACTCCTCCTGCAGTGTATCTTGTGTGCAAAACCTGTGCTTTCTCTTTTAAATCGCAGGCTGGATTTTGAAATGTTTAAATCATTTCTACTAAGCCCAGCAAAATGGAAATAAGTGCGTTGATAGTTTATAAATTCTTTCTGAAGAACCTTAATTAAGGCCAATATAAATGAACTGACTTGCAGTTTTAGAAGTCGTTTAGTATACTTTGCATGTTATTCATTTAAAATGCACATTTCTCACAATCCAAGTTATCTGACCAAACACAGAATATTAGAAATGCTGACCAGAAGGAACCTCTGCAAACCTCTCATCCAGGCTTTCCCGTTAAATGTGACCATATCCAACACTAGAATAGATGTTCTTTGTCTAGCTGGGTCTAAAAAAGTTTTGAGGACAAAGGCTCCACAATCCTCCTTCAGGAACCTGCCACTACTGCAGTACTTTAACGCTAGAAAAGTAGTTTGGCTCCATCCACGTCTAAATGCGCATTCAGATACTTAAAGATCCTGCAGACTTCTCTTTGCCAGTTTAAACAATTTACCTCCTAATTTGCTATGTTCTCATAATTCCTGATTGTCTTAGTAGCCTTCTGCTGAATCCTGTCCGGTTTCTCAATATTTTTCTTCAACTAGGGAACCAAATATTGGTTAAGTTGTCCTAAATGTTACGTCACTACCTCTAAGCAGAACGGTGTAATACAGTCCTTTTTTCTGCTAGTCACATTTCTACTAACGTTTCCACAGCTGTGGTTGCCTTTCGCACTCTTAGTTTATATTCAGTTTGTTTTTCACTGTAACACCTGGGTCCTGTCTGTGGGCTGCTATTCGGTCAGTTGCATCCAGTTTGGTATCATCAATACATTTGGGCGTTTTCTGCCTGTGATACAGAAATGTTCACTTTCTCTCTTGAGCTTTATGTATTTTCTGCTAGCCTAATCCTCTAGTATTGCAAGATCCCTTTGATCTGAAGCTCTGCCATTTGTTGCAGAGCAATGTGTCATCACACAGGTCACTGATAAAGGTGCTGAGAAATAAGGGCCTCCTGGCTTCTCCCATTCATTATCAGTCATCAGCTGGACATGGAGTGCATTTTAACTGTGGGGCATATTCTGTATTTACTAGTTGTCTGTATAGTTATTAAAAGTCCTGGCAAACTCACCAAATATCTTCCTTCTGTTGTTCTCCCAGTTTAAAGCCAGTTGATCTCATCTATACTTCTGGAAGAAAGATTGTGGGTATTATCCAAATTTCTTGGAGGGATCTCTTCTTCCTTCTGAATAAATGTTTCCATTTTTGTAGTTATTGGCATGAAGGTTAGGAAGTACTAGTCTTCCTAAGAAATCTCACTTGTTTTTTCACTTTTAAAGGACACTAATTAAATAGAAATTATGTATAAAATCCAGGACAACATGACCTTGTGTTTGACTCAATTAGATAGGAACCAAATAGAAAAGTTTGAGAACTTCTGAACTTTCTTAAACCTGATTAAATGTACTGAAGAAATAAATGCTAAATAGTGTCATTTCCAGAAACCTTATAAACAGAGCTGAATCAATTCAACCTGATTTGTCAAAGAAAAAAAAAAAATTAAAAAGGTAAAAAACCTCAAGAATAACTGAATCTAACTGTAAGTAGTGATCTTTTTGATCATATTAATTATGTGGCTTATAAAGGGAAATGAAAATAAAAGCTCATTTTTTTTCCCAAGCGGTAAGACAGGTGAGACCTCAAAATGTGAAAAGAGTGTGTGTACCAGATGAGGATTTAGAAAAGCAATCTAGACTAATAGTAGTTTGCTTTCCCTAAGTGGACAGGGACAGACTACACAGAGGCTTACCAGGAGACAGTTAGAGAAAGCACCGAAATTAAATATAATAGTGTTTTATTTTTGGAGAGATAAAAGCTTCATCATTTAGTGTCTCAGAACCAAAGTCAGAAGGGCAGTGAATTCACCCCTTAATGGCACCTGCAAGTATTAGTAAAACCCTTACTATCAACACACGTCCTTGTGCCAGAGGACAAAATGAAAACTGTCTCTGAACTTCTGTAAGTAAGGTAAAAGCATATAAGAACTCTATTAGGAGGTTTATGGCCCAAAGAATTAAAGATATGTTAATGATATGCTTTTTATGTTGATGGATTCTTCCAATATTGCTACCTCTGAATTTGCAAATAAGAGAATAATTTACTAATTATTAGCTTCTACAGAATGAAATAAAGAAGAAGAAGGTATACTTAATGTATCTTCTGTTATCATGACTTTTAAAGTTCAAGGATTCAAGCTTTTAATCATAAAAATTAAGGAAATAAACTTTGTTAAAATTGAAGGTCAGTTACTTAAGCACCTGAATCTAAGCAATAAGTCTTTAAGAATCTAGATTGCAGCATCATAGTAGGGTCATATCTGCACAAAACCCATAATTAAGATCCAAGGTTTAACTTGCCTTGGATCAAATACTGATCTCTTTCATTAAGATTCAACAGATGTGCAAATACTTGTGCATGTATATTAAGTTCATTGACACTCTAAGTGTCTCTTAAACCAAACAGAGTGATGTTCATGGCCACAATTTGCATACGGGCTTGATAAAACGACAAAGATATTGCATTAAATAAGTGCATCATTGATGAATCTATCAATCAGGAGCACACGTTACAAGAGAAAGAGAACAGATGGGCAACTACAGTAAGGAGAAAGACTGAAGACCAGATGTGGGTGCTTAGGTTACTGTTGCTCTCTGATACACTTGATGTCTATCTGAGGAACAGAATAAAGAAATGTGTTGGACAAATACTGAATAAAATCAGAGTAGTCAGAAAAGATGAGATGAGTTCCTGAAAGTCATAAAAACTGTCTCGGGAGCAGTGAGCCAGGAGACAAAGCTTAGGTGAAGGTGGAGCTGCAAAGCACCAAAAAAAGAAAGTGGGCTACCCCAAGAATTCTTTCCTGACAGCAGCTTCCTCAAGGATATGGCTATTTTCATCCTACCCTGAGGCTTAGGGATAGGATTAGCCTTAGGGTTATGCCTAGGGGTCAGAGAGAGACAAAGCCTGAAGTTACCATTACAGTGAGACTGAAAAAGGGATGCCAGAAGAAGGGTGAGCTCTACTAAGAATGCTCTCTGACTTCTTCCTCTAGTTTATGGAAGTGGGTTTTGGATTAAGCTTCAGCTCACCTGAAGTCTTTGGGTTAGCATTAACATTAGTAGTGAGATAAAGGCAAAAGTTACAGATGCAGTGAGATTGCAAGGCAGTTGCCAAAGTCAGGACTAGATTGCATCAGGAATTCTCCCCAACAACTTCTTCTGGGTCATAGCTTGTCTTATGATTTAAGTCTTAGTCCAGATCTAAATTCAAGGTTGAGGTTTGAGAGAAAAAGACTAGAATTCCAGGTGGAAGGGGGATGGAAAAGGTCTTCTAGGTAGCAAAAAACTTCTCCACTAGCACCTTACATCTCTAGGAAATAACTCAGATTAGGTTTAAAACTAATCTAGAGCTTCAGGTGAAGTGGAGTTGGAAAGGTGCTGACAGAAACCCTACAAGCTAGGGTTTCTGCTGGACGTCTAATCTGCGTCTTCACTAAGGACTTGCTGGGGCTTTACTGTACTGTTTGTACACTGGCTTCCATCATGAGATGGGTGTTCTGTCCTTGCCCGTTGCTGTATCATGGGTCTGGGCCCCAGCTGGCAATGCTACTGCCTCTCCCTGCCTTGTTACCACACTCAGCTTCTGTCTCCCTTTAACTTAATTAACTACTGCTCAGTGCAGCTCCATGAATGTTTTGAGGTTTATCCCAAGGCCAAGGACAGGGCCTCAATGAATGTTTTCAAATACTTTTTATAGCATTCGTCATGGATCTCATTCCCTCCTTTGGAAGATTTTTTGCACCACCATTCCATTTAGAGCGGGCGGCTTTCCTTCAGTCTCCCAAGACTGCCCTCAGGAGGGCAGCTACAGCCTGAAGTTTCAGTAACGGCTGCTGGACCATACTGGGAATGGGACAAAAAGATAGTTTGGACACATTAATCCACTTCCTGGATCATTAGGGCATACTAACCATTTTGACCATAGTCATGGCTGAAAATGTTGGCTTTCTGCAAAGAGGTACAGACAAGAAACAAAGCAACCACTGAGCCTTCTCAAAGCCTACTGAAGTGTTACCAGACTCACCGAAGGAAGACAAAGTCTCTTTTGTCCTTTGTTTCTCCTGGTTTCTCATTAAGTCTTGAGAAGCAGAACACCAATGGAAGAGTCACATAGAGTACTCAGCTAAGCTTAAACAAGGAATTGAGAAGAATCCAGGAGGGGATAAGCAAATGCTTTGTGATTTGTGAATTTCCCTGAGGTGTCCAATGATAGATGGAAAGTTTACAGTTATCAGGGTAGGGCAGACCTTGTGTCCTGAATATCGATCCCCACTTGCTTGAGAATTAAATGTGCTATAAATCTACAGCTTCTCTGCCTTTTGCATGCTCAGCAAAGGCACACATTGAGGAGAGGAAGTGTGAGCAGGAAAGATGGAACTTGCAAGAGAACAGAGTATCTGAATTATAAGACCAGCTTGAAAATAATTTCAAGCAGCTTCCCCATCTTTCCCTCTAAACATTTTAAGTGGATTAATGTAGTAATTAACAGTAGAGAAAGAGAAGAATATTCCCCAGGCATATAAGACAAACCGTTCACATTACTGAAGAGGAAGAAAAGGTGCTGTAGCATGCATTTAAACAGCCTTTCTGTTACCGCTCTCGGTTCACTCATGATTTAATTCTTTACTTTGTTTTTTTCTCTCCTCGGCCTCCAACTTATCTAAATAAGATGCTTTTCAGAACAATGTTCATTTTACTTTGAAGCCTTTATAGATGTTAGCATTAGTTTCCCTTTCCAAATGGTTTCAGTTAGGAGAAGTTTTATTTCAGTGTGGGGAACTGCTGTGTATTTCTTTTTCTGAAGGAGATATTTGGTAAGAGAGGCAATATATGTGTGAAATTAATAGACTTTTGAGCTGTCTGTGACATGTTATTATCTATGCTGTGGAAAACATACCTTTGCATTTGCCATTGAGCTCTTCCAATCAAATAACTGAATGAGAATATGATAGTGGTGTTCATAGGAAAATAATCCACATTTAAGGCATAGTGGGAGATTTTTGTTGCTGAATAAGCAAAATGCTTAATCTTGGTGTTCACACCAAAGTAGAAATGCATTTAATAATGCAATTTTATTATAAAACAGCAAGAAACTCGCTTTGAAAAATGACAGATTTCTCAGAAAACTCAGATTTTAAAACAGAAATGGAACTACAGTCTATGACAGAAATTAACAGATACCTGACATGATGGTTTGACCTTGGCTGGATGCCAGGTATCCACTAAAGCCATTTTGTCACTAACCTCAGCAGGATGAGGTAGAGAAACTACAAAAGGCTCGTGAGTTGAGATAAGGGCAGGGAGATATCATTGACCAATTACTGTCACAGACTAAACAGATTGGACTTCACGAAATAAATTATATTTATTACCAACCAAATTAGAGTAGAATAATGAGAAATAAACCCAAATCTTAAAAAAACCTTCTCCCCACCCCTCTCTCCTTCCCAGACTCAACTTTAGTCCTGTTTGTCTACCTTCTCCCCATCAGCAGTGCAGGGGTACAGGGAGTAGGGTTTATGGTCAGTTCATGACACGTTGTTTTTGCCACTGCTTCCTCCTCAGAGGGAGAACTGCTTTCCCAGCTCCAACATGGGGTCCCCCCCATGGGAAGCAGGCTTCTGTTAACTTCTTCAACATTAGTCCTTCCCATGGGCTGCAGTTCTTCATTAACTGCTACCCTATGGGTCCATTCTGTAGCATGCAGTCCTTCAGGAACATACTTCCCCAGTGTGGGTCCCCCAAGGGGTCACATGTCCTGCCAGAAAATCTGTGGGCTTCCCACAGAGTCACAGCTTCCTTTGGACACACCTACCAGCTCCACCCTGCACCTCCATGGGCTGCAGAGGTGCAGCTGCCTCACCATGGTCTTCACCACAGGCGGAAGAGAAATCCCTGCTCTGGCAAGTGGAGTATCTCCTCCCTTTCCTTCTTCATCGACCTTGTCTCTCAAGATATTTCAGATGGACAGCTGGTGGAAGCACTCCTTACTCTGTCCCCAGTCCCAATGTGCTGGCTTGGCACAAGCCTACTATCATTCAAGCTAAATAATACTGCGGCTGGTTGAGGTCCATTCACAAGATTGTCTCTCACAATGCAACACCACCTTTCTGCAGGGGCAGACATACATCAAGGAAGCAACGCTGGGACAGTAAAAAATGTTCTATAGATAGAAACTTTTTACAGCTTCTGGTGTTACTGTTTTATAAGGAATAAGGCCAGTTTTAGGCTTAATGTCATCCTAGATGTAATTTCACCTACTGAAGCAATATCAGAACTTCCTTCCATTATTAAATTTTACTGGAAATCTCAGCCAGTCAGATACAATTCACAAGCCACAGAGACAAAAACAAGGAGTGTCTCTCACCTCTCTCTTACTTCCTTTCAAAGACACAAACTTATTTTTGGAGATGTAAAAGTATTTTCTCATCACTTTTAAGTGCCTGAATTCCTGCCAATACTCATGATATTCACTGAAGAAAGCATTTAATTTTCATGATTCTTTAAAATTATTTTTTCAGTCAGAGTAGTAAATACTTAAGTCAGAATTTCTTTTCTAAACTGTTTAAATATGTAAAAAAAAATCTCTGGGGAAGAGGGTAGGAGAACAAAGGAAAGGAACATTCATTTTGGTTATTCAATGTATAACAGTTCTTTCCATTTACTAAACACAGCAAGTAGGAGAAGGAAAGATACTCCAATTTTTTGGCAGTCTAATATAATGTCATGAAAAGTTAAGTTACTAATAAACTTAATACTGAAAAAAATTGAGAAGTCCAGCTACCACAGTCTCCCACTCATGGAGTAAAATTTAACACCTTCTAGAGAAACTTGAAAAGTACATAGATCTGACCCTGCTTTTCAAAATACCCTATATTTAATGGGTAAAATCCTAGGAAAATGCTTTAGATTCTTTTGAAATATGGAGTGGTCTTTTTCTTGACATAAAACCCATGCTGTTTTCCAGAGTATTTCCAAGTTCCTATTTCTGTTTGTTTCAAATAGTTCTTCCTATCAGTCATAATCAAAGCTAATAAAAGCTTTTCTAATGAAGTAAGAGTTGAGTTATTCTAGGACAATATTTGGAGAGAACATAAAACTGAAAATGCAGTTATTTTCGTATTTAAGGCAACAGAGTCTGGCAAATATTCATTATTTTATTTATTTATTTATTTATTTACTCTGACAGCACTTAATATATTCATTGGTTGGTTAAGTGAAAATTCTCCAGGCCCCTTTACCTTTAAAAGCATTTCTTCTTACTGATTTCCTGCAATCAGCTGTAAGACAAATTCTATGATTCCTAATAATATACACACTGAGGAAATTTGGGCAATAGAAGTGTTTATTATGTTGTAGCATGAGGAATGAGACTAAAAGGATCTCAATTTAATCATAAGTGTATTCCCAATACAACACCTATGGTAAATCCAGAGAAGAAATAAAAGATTAATTCATAGAGAGAAATGGCAGTTTGGCATCAGCATGTTACTGTCAGTTTGTTATTTCTGCAATAATATTTTTTGTTATGCTTCTGCACACAGGCTGGCATTTGCATGAAGTTGCTGCACTGCAAATGGATTCCCTGATCTTCTTTCTCTATATTTACCAGAAGTTTCCTCTCATACAAGATTAATACCAGTAATAATAATAATAATAACAACAACAATAATAATTCATTAAATTTCTATTACCTCTTTCATACAGAAAGTTCCCAAGATACCTTTCATCACCAGTGTGGAATGATTTAGAAAATTAGTATATCTTCCTGCATAGAAATATGGGATAGTTTAGCTTGGAAGGGGCCTCTGAAAGTCACCTAGTCCTGCTTTCCCCTTCACACACACAGCTGTGGGGAGCTACCAGAGGGTGTTAAGAACCAAAAGAAGGGCTGCTCCTGTGAACCATGCTGTCGGGAGTGAAGGATTAGCGTTGGAGAGTTACACACAGTAAAATATATGCCAGTAATCATCTGCATGCTGTAGTCTATGTCAAGACATCGTTGCACAGAGAAAATTATACATTCTGAGCTAAGAAGTGCAGCATCTAGTGTCTCCCCGCCCCCCCCCCGCCCCCCACTGTTCCGTCAGGAGAAGTGTCAGAAAACTGTCCTTGGTCTAATGCAAAGCTTGACATTCAACATGCTTGGGAGAAATGCCATCAACTTTCTGGTCTCAATATTTCTTTAGCATTGCAAAGTTTTGGGGCTTTTTATATAGAAGGCACAATATGATTCATCCTGTCTAAAGCTTGGAGGTACTTCTTTGCTTATTGCTAGAATTGCTAAGCCAGCAAGAACACTTACTGTGGGATAGGCCTGTGAAGTAAATAAGACAGATCGAACTCAGTACCAATCACAAAATGTATGTCACTCTAAGTGGCCCTGCAAACCTCCAGGATTCTTAGTCTATATTGGGAAATTTGTAAGTCTGATAAATAGCTAGAGGTAAAGGTATAATTAAAAGATTCAAAGCTAAAGGTTACAGATATTCAGCCATTGAATTCCTGCTGGTTTGGGAGATTACTGACATCATATATAACATTTCAGAAGTATTTCTGAGGTAGAAGATTAGTGGAGGAACTAATTTTCTTTCTTTGAAATTATTTAGCTGCACAAAAAGTGCAATTTTGTTTCTTTAGGTGGTACTGTAGCTGCCACTGTCAGGAGCACTAAATTCCAGAGCAGCAGTAGCTATTTTGGGTTCTTAAAAAGGAACTTATTTGATCTTTAATGATCTTTTTTCTTTCCTCATCGTGACTCTGAGCTAGATTCAACAGTTCTTTTAAGGCTTCTCACTTCCTGGAACACAGAGTGGGACTTTGTGCGAAGGTCTTCCTTCAGTTTAGTTTGCAGCTTTTTCTTATGGTGTCTACAGATCTGACAAAAGTGACAGTTCAGGATGAGGCTTGAAAAAGCCCCACTTAGTAAAAAAACCCTCAATTTTACTTTACATGGATAAATTAGTGTACTGGATTTTGACCTGTTTGCTACAGAAAAAATTTCTGTATTTTTTTGAGTTTTAAAATACACTTAAGGATATTTAAGACACATTTTAGGAAGACAGCTGAGAGATGAAACAAATTACTTCTGGGCATTATAGGCCACCTTAGCTTTACTCTTTTTGATATGATATGTTCAAAGGCACGTTCCGTAATGTTGTAGATGCAGCTCTGCTGTCCATTATATGTCTATCGATGATGCTCGAGTTATCTTTGCCATGCAGCACCTTTTGCTGGGATAATATCTTCAGGAACTTAGATACTTCATTTTCTGTGCAGTGCTCACTGACAGACAAAAACTGGTTAGAATAAAATGTATGTGAAACCTTGAGACAACCTTAAAAAAAGACATTATTGATGGCAACATGCTCATCAACAGTGTTGGTACAATGTAAGTAACAAACCAATTTTAAACCCATCTCTTAGAAAAAGAATCCTGTATCATTAGCATTTTATCATGGGGAATAGAAAGGACTATATTGTTGAAAGAGAACAGTCTGAATTGTCACTTATCCCGTTGATATCCTAAGGATAATTGGCAATGTAAGGACAATCTACAGTTGTCTTGAGGGTCTCAACATTTCGGCACATTCTGAGGATGGATAGCTAATCCTTTTACCATTCCATGGGCATTTCTGGGATTTCAGAATTTCAAGATAGCTTGTATATCTGTGATAACTAAATATTCGACCCGTGTTTTCCTGCACCACTCACCTGGGAAAATATGATGTGCCTGGATCAGGTGTAGGCTGACAAGTGCATTGCTTTCAAATCAGACAGGATCAAGGGATTTTATGCTGATTTTCAAATGGCTACAGGAAGCTAGATGACACATTATTCAGGTTCACTTTAATCTGGCACTAGGAAGGTTAAAAAATGGATTTACTATGCCATTTATTACAACCTAGGTTTCCTGAGGAAAAAAAGTCTTAACTGAGAAAGTCATGCTGCAGAATTGCTTTTAGTGATTGTACAACTTAGTTAGCAAATTCTAGCTCTCTTTTGCCTCATGTTGAACAGGATTTGATCCTTGTTTCCACACAAAGAAGCTGAATAAATTACCTTCAAACACATTTGTTATTATGCAATAGGTTTTTTTCAATCCTTTCTGCTAGAGTAGCTGTGTTTTACATGAATATTAATTAACTGAGCCCAAGAGAGTAAGAAAAGAAGGGTGCAAAATTGCCTATATATCCTAGTGATTATAATACCAGGAATTATGGTTCGAGCCTTAGTTTCAGATGAAATTTAATCATTCAATGTGAAGTGAAAACTTTTCAGTACTTTCTGGAAATTTCCAACCAGTTATCACTTAGTTTAGTATTTCTGCTCTCTATATTATAACAGTATGCTGTAAGATTAAAAAGCATACATTGTTTTTTTAAAATAAAACCCTTATCTAAATTGCTTATAATGTGGACATCACAAGTTGTTAAAAATCTATTTTTTTCTCATGTTATTACTGTTCATACTGCAAAAGTCTCTGTGCTCACTTAGGCTGTGTACAGATGCATCATGATAAAATACAGTCAAATGAGGGCATCATGGAAACAATCCCAAGTTAGTCAGAAGTAAATACTCAAATGTGTGTCAAATTCTACTTCTCTAGAAGGTTTTAAGGACTGTGAGATATAAATCATAATCTTCCTCAGTAGAATTCTGTTTCTACAATAAATCATTTGTATGAAAATGCTTTTTTTCTCAGCATTCATGTATCCACTCCCCAAAGAATGTCTGAGTCATGAGCAAGAGAAGGGTGCAGGTATATTAATTCACTAAACCACCACACCATGATTGCTACTCATAAGTCTGTGTCAAACAGACTGCTTTCAAACTTCCAGCTAAGGTACTCCACAACTCTCTCCTGAGTTGTCCTCTCTTTCTGACATAGAACCGATGCATTTTTTCCTAATCTGAGATTAATTCTCCAGATTACAACCTCTGACACCCTAGAACTAGATTTTCTTCCCACAGCTAAATAAAATTAAATATAATAATATGTTATGACAAAGAGCTAGGAGGAGCATTGTTGCATGCCTATACTGACATATTTTACTTCTACCTGGTGCTGGACAGAGTCAGTTCCTGCTGCGTCAGAAACCCCATACCTGCCACGCTCTCTGCTGGAGTGTATGGAAGGATACTTCATTTGTGCAGTGCACTGCTGTAAGCCCAAGACTTCTGCCTGTTTTTTCAGTGAGCCTTCTAGCAGGTAATTTAAAATGGCAGAAATCATTACAAAAACTTAATTTGCACAGGAGCCTGAAAATTATGGAAGCAACTCCTTCCCCCAACACTATGTCCTGAAAATAATAAATACAGGCCTGCTCTATTCAGAGCTGCTCAAGATAGATCAGTTTTGGACTTCTACAGCAACAGAATTCCAAGTTTATAACACCTTAGATAATGCTTCATAAGTTTATGCTTCCTGACTTTGGTGGGTAGAGAAATGGGTAGAGAATGGGTAGAGAAATTGAATCACAACTCTAGATATTGTTGCTTAACTATCAGCAACTCTATTGTATTTAAACTCTCAAAGTCTCAGGCTAACCTCAATGAAAATAAAGATAAATAAAATATAATTAGAACACATTAATATTGTTCTGGTATTACAACTATTGTGGGGTCACAGCAGACTGAAATTGCGCACCTTCTGTATGAAAAAGCAAAAGTACATAAAATAACAGCATTACCTGCTCCACTATAGTGCTTGTCCAAGGGAAAAATAAAAAATGATCTGGTGAAGAAAGCGACACAGAGAAAGAGATAGATCTGCATAAAGCCATAGAACAAAACAGACTCTAATCTCCTGAATGCTCGGACATGATCACAGTGTTGTTAAACATCACAGATACCACAGGTCAAGTATGGACTAACATCCTGCACCAGGGCGCACACACCCTGTGACACAGAGCATAGTGGGAAGGGAGCTGTTATTCCACTGCCCATGCACCTGGAAGTGTCTGCTGTATCAGGCAGTGTTAACTGTGAGGTCAGTGCAGCAAGCCCTATTGTGGTAAATACCCAAGACATCCTGTGCCAAACTCTAACTAGACATCCAACTACAAGCATAATTTCCTTCCTTTCCTTAGAGATAGAGGTGTATGATTTTTTCATACAATAAAATGAAATAGAGCTTTGTTTAGAACTCCATATAATTTTCCAGCAACTAGATTAAGGTTATAGTGTATTTGTGACCTGCAAATGCTTTGAGACCTTTTTGTTGCTTATTTTTAAAGCATAAAATTTTTATACTTTTTTTGGGGATTTGTGTAACAGGGCAACATTTGAAGGTAGTCTGAGGTCTCTAAAAATGTGTTTATACAACACACACGTCTCAGGCTAAATTTGCTCTTTCCTCTGAAATCATTAGTTTTAATCCCTCGGCTTTGAATTCATTGTTGGTTTCCTTCCAGGATTGCATTCTTCCATTATAGACTGGTAATAATAATGCTTGGTATTTATAGAGCACTTTATATTCTCAAGTCTCTGTGCAAGCATTCATTATTTCATCACTATAGATTTAAAATAATTCAGTCCTGTATTAGAGGAGCAAAATGGAAGGCATTTAAGCACTGAGGACTTCAATCTCAAAACAAGTAAGTGACAGAAATGGTAAAAATCAGAGACCTCTGACTTCTGGGATCATGGTACCTACTAATTCATAGCACTCATTGAAATAGTTACTAAAATTAATCAAAAGGAAAAAACCAAAGCAGTAAGCAACTTATAAAGGTCAGTATGTGTCATAGACTAAACCACGCCATTATTACTGAGAGCTCAGTGCAATAATGGACTTGGAAATTTTGTGCCATTTATTTTGGATAAAAGTGAAAATACAAGTTGTAATTCTGAAAAGCACTCATATAATACTGGTTTGAGGCACATTTTAGAGAAATTATTTAATGAAATAGTTTCATTGGGGTTTTTTTCAGGATTAGAGGCATTTAAAATAAATCAATTTATTTTGTTTGTCTACCACTCTTTTCCCCCCTCTTTTAGATGAAACATACTTTCACATTGGATCAGACCACTAGACTAATTTGTATCCACCGAGTAGCATAAAGTTGTAATAGCTAATGCATGAAGAACTGGAAAAATATAAAATATATCCAGCTAATTTTGCACTGTTTTCCAAAAAAGAAAACTTCTGCAGAGGTTATTTCCAATAGCCGATTTTAATGAAATAAAAGCAATCTGTTGATATTTCTTTGTCTTGGGTAATTGAGCTGAATTACTCAACACTCAGAAAATTAAGCAATAAATCTGGAAAGCTAAATGCTCCCCTGTTTGTCCATTCTTCCTCATTAGAAGACAATAAAACAGTAGAAAGTGGTTAACCCTCTGGAAGTCAAAAATCTTTACGAAAGCTACCAACAATTACAAACAACCAAGTTACCATGTCATAACAAATTACCTTTTCTCAGCTGACTCTTCTTAATTGATTCCTCACACACACCCCCTACTCTTCTGCAATTGCCAAGTAATTTACTTCACATTTGCAGTGGGCTGGAAGCAGATAGGTAAAATGATCTAGCTGAAGTGCTGAATCCTTCACAACAGTAGCATGTTTGCATATAAACAACTGTGCTGGAAGGACCCTGAGCAAATCTTGCCCCATCCTGGGGTTTTGTCCGCCTGAGCTCAGAGCCAACTTTGGCACAGTGTAGCTGGGGCAGTACCTCTTCCTTCTGGTGGCACTGGGAGAAGCTCCCTGACAGCTCCAGGAGGAGGCTTACAAGGGCTGACCCATGGAAGCTGATTTCAGGCAGAAGCTCTTGAACTTGGTCCCTGCCTGAGTTACAGCTCCCACCATAGCCAAGCCTATTCCTGACCATGGAGTCTCTGGTCTGGGGCCCTGAACCATGAACAGACCTTTCAACTGGATGTCAGTTCTCATCAGGAACTTGCCTGATGCCCTGGTCGGGCCATCCTTTCTGACTGTAAAGTAATTAGTGCTAGCTGTACCTCTCAATTTTTGGGTAGACCACTTTATGATGTTTAGAAACACATCAGACAGTAATCCAGAAGGTAGTGATCCAGGAGTTCCAACTGATTCAACCATGTGATCTGTATAGTCAGCAGCTTTGATCTTCATTTCATCTGTGTAAACATATTTAATAAAATGGCAGATGGTACAATTCACCATATCACTGTCAAAAATGTTTTGGTCTCAACATGTTTATGATCAATTAACCTTCAGCATTCCCTATACTTTATAGAAAATGTGCATTGTACACCTAAGACACATGGGTTTACTCCTATCTCTCTATTAGGTGATTAAAGTAATAAAATGGCACATAGTAAATATTCATGTTTATTGATGAATATGGAATTTTTAATTTCCTTACACTAGAGTGAACAAAGATCCACTTGATGAATGTTTCTAATCATTATCAGAAAGCAGTTGTGAATATAGCTGACTTGAATAGCAGTTCAGACTGGAAAACAGGTTTGAAGGAACTGCGTTTGAGAGCTTTGCACTCCTCACCCCCACCCTGCTCCATCTGAAAATAAACCCTACAAAGTTTCAGAACATCTTCTGTGAAATCTGTGAAGGAAATCCTGTAATGGTAAGGTGTATCATTAGCAGCATCTGGAATTTTCATGCTGGCAGTTGAGGAATCCATTCAGTGCAGGTAGCTCGGTTTGCAGCTGCAGTGTGAGCTGCAGGTTGAGCTCTGGGTGGGAGGAGCCCAGGGCAAGGGGCCATCAACTGATGCTGATCCTCTGCATAACAAAGGGCCTGGGGACCTGTGGCTCAACCAGGTGAGGGGCACACTCAGAGACACAGCAGGGGCCAATGACCACAGACTTTTGTGGGCTTAAACTGTGAGAGTATATAAGCCTTGGTAGTCTTTTGTTCAGGGTCCTTTCTGAGGCACCTGGCTTGAGCTGGTGTTTTGTTGTTGCACACAGATTAAATTATTTTAAGGATCCAGAAATCTGGTACTCTGTTATGAGAAACTTGGGGTTGAGCTAGTAAGGAAACCTTGATCCAACTATGAGTGGGGGGTGTGCAGAAAATCAAGTGGGGCACCTGTTGGGTTGCTGGAGCCATAGACTATGAAGGGGTTTCAATGCTAGCAGTGTTTTAATTGCAGTATGCCATAGCTGCTGCCACATACAGCAAGGTTAAGTAGACTAAACCACACCACTGGTTTGATACCCACACAGCCCAAGAACCCTAAGGTTAGGATGACTTCCCAGAGGGCCGTGCAGGGTATGCAGATCATACCCCTCTAATTGGCCACCACCATCTCCTCCCCTTCTCCTCTATATTTGGTTTCCCCTCTAGAAAGTTCTCTGTTGCTTGGTCCCCCATTGGCCCATGTTAATTGTCCCTGCCTACCCCTGTCCTCATTAGTTGAGCACTCTTTTCCCACCTCTGTAATGCCCCCTTGCTGCAGTATCATTGGTTGTTGTATGCTTTCCCCGCCCATTCTGTAGGGGTATAAAAACCCCACGTCGGTGCAATTTTTTTTGCTTCTTCATGCTTCTGTGGGTTTATGCTGGATCTTTGCGTTCAGTAAACCTTCTCCTTTTCCACTAAGAAGTCCCTCTGCCTCATTCCTGCCTCCTCTACGCACCCTTGCCATTGGTGGGCAAGGCAAACCCAAGCCGGGACTTTGCCTGCCCTCCTGCGCAGCGACAGCCTCCATCGCCCCCTCTGGTGCAGGTGTATGCCCAGTGCTGGTGGTCCCCACTAGCTGGCAAACAGCACCGCGGCAGCAGTGAAAGTCTCTGATTGTGGAAGTGTGACTGACAGAGTGGTCACACTCCTGCATGGTCAGACGGGAAAGTTTCCTTAACAGGGTTCTGCATTTGCAACATTGACAGAAACATCTGATTCTCTTTCCTGTATTACAACATATCACAATCCCCTAGTTATTTTAACTTTGAAGATAATTCCAAGTAAAATGAGCATCCCAATAAGAGGGAATGTGGGAAGATTCAAAGTTAAAGCCTCTGTCTTCTGGTTTGAAAGCCTCTGTGGGGTTCCAACTCACAGACCTTATTCAGATGGAGGGCAGTGGACTACACAAGGTTTCTATGCTTTTTGATGTGCATCTGAGACGTTCTGCAAGAAGAAAGGGATGGAAAACTGAAATTAGTTTTCTACTCTGGAGAGATTTGTTGGTATAGAAAGTAGCTGTCTCCATGTCTGTATCCCTGGCTTTGTTAGAAGATTCCTGCGTGACTTGTCACTGGCATAAAAGCTTTCTGAGAACTGCACACTGTGACCACTTGCATAGATATCTGAAGTTTCAGGCCTGAAATCCTATAACATGGAGGTAATCTGAGGGTCAAGCAGGCTTTTAGTAGCTAATAACTGATTGACTACCTCTGTAGAAGCTATTACCACATACAAGTGCTGTGGTTACTGGGCTGAGGAGCTTTGGTTGCTGCAGTCTGCTTCCCTACAGCTGGGAGTGGTGGTTGTCATGACAGATGAGAAGTCAGTATCTGTCTGTGTAAGTATTCCTTGTCTATCATCCTTCATCTCTGGTTCCCCTGGAACTGATAAGTTCACAAAGAAAAATACCCCCTCAGACACTGACCTCAGCAGAGATACCAGTGCATTTAGAACTGGCATTATCAACTAAATATTAATGCCTTTTTATTGAGCCTCAATTAGAAGCTACTATCTAATAATTTTAGAGGTGGATTGAGATCTGCTGAACTGTCTCTCAGTTGTAAATGGCATGAAGAGCACTTCTTGTCTATCACACTTACAAGCCATTACCAGCTCTGCCATTTTGGCTTTGCACTGAACCATACAGGGAACGTTCACACAGCTGAAAGCTACCACAAGAGGGGTGTTTCCTCAGGCCTGGCCAAAAGGTGAAGCCTCGATCCTGCCCCTTTGCATTCATGTATCTTAATCAGTTTCGTGATGTGAGCTCTCGTCCAGGCCATATACTGCTTAAATGTGTTTTATTTTGGTTTAAATAGATTTGAAAACATGTGAACGCCAGATTTCTTGGCTGTTAACACTGTCCCAGAATCCAGATAAGCTGTCTGTGTAGATAAATTCTTGGAAAGAGCATAGAAAGCGAGTTGTTTTCAACCCATGAGATTTTTAATAAACTGACTAGCTTTATATGGCTTATCATAAGATAGCTTTCAGTGTTCGTGGCTATTCCAAGTGGGAGATTATTCTGAAGAGTGTGTGTCTTCTCCTGGGAAAAGATAAGGAATTCTTCCAGCTACAGGATGGGAAATACCATATTCTCTTCCACTAAAACATGGAAGCCTTCTTCTCTTTAAGTGTTTTTCAGGAGATTCTGAATGACTGCAATAGCCTAAAAGTAAAATGTTATATAGGTCCTATAACAAACATCTCTAGACTGTCCTAGAAAAATCTAGTATGCTCACAAACCTTTACATATACGTGTGCCCAAGGAAGAAGAACTTGAATAATTTACACTTTTTTTTAAACCAAATTTGCTATTATTTACACAAAACAAGACCCAAATTTTAATTTTATTATTATTTTTAACTTGCTCACCCCCAAAAAGTGTCTTTCACACAAGCAGTTGTAATGCTCTTTCTTGAGGATGAAAAAGCTCCACACCAGGATCCCATGTTGGTTTTGTGCAAAACTTATTGTTTGAAGTAAGAATCCTAAAAAATAACTTCATAGTTAGGCTTTAATACCTACTCACCATATGAGGACTAGCACTAACCATGCATGCGAATGTTTGAAAGAAACTAAGGACACATCTTTCGATCCATGCACTTAAGCCGAACACACTATCAGAGAGCGCACAATCTATTTTGTGATATCCTCTCTATGCATTTTCTTCACTGAGGTACAAGTAAGAGAATGTAGCTGAAATAATCCTGCAGAATTCATAGCCCTGCAGATTGAGGCCTTAAATAGCTGTATAACTGTGAGTTTCTTGTAATCTACCTCTTTTTTGTTTCCCCTCATGCTGATTCTGCCAAAGAAATGCCAAAGAACATAAAAAATCTCAAAGTTTTCAAAATATTGAAAGCAAACTTAATTCTAAACCTTTTGTACAAAAATGTGATGTTTTACTGAACAAGTAAAAATGAAGGAATGAAATTCTTAGGAAAAACTTCTTTCATTTTTTCCATCTGGAAAGAAAGAAAACAATATCCCATAATGTGTGTCGTCTTAAGTGGTTTCTAACCCAAGTCAGGTGATTGAAAATACTTGAGTAGTTACAGCGCAGTTCTGTCATTTCTGAGGAAAGCTTTTATACTGGCCCATGTTACATGAATGAAGCTCCTAAGAGAATTTTTATACTGATTTCTGTTTGAGGTTCTCATTGGACATCAGTTAATTAAAAAAGTCCCAGTCCTACAAAGATCTGATTTTACTTTACTGGTCCAACTGATGCAAAATGATCTATAGGAGTTTGACAGCTCCTTAAATTGAGCTCTGAGTACTTCCTAAATACATAAATAAACAGAGACAGTACTTTGAAACCATGCAGTGTTGTGGATGTTCAAAAACCTTGCTGTATTAGAACTTTACTGGTATTTATTGCTGATTCAATTTTCATGACCTATAATCTGAAATGTAAATGGCATACTGTCTTCTCTGCAAACATCAGTGACAGACACCAAAGTCCCTGTCCCCAGATTATTTAGACTATACTTAGGTTTTTGTTGTGTGTAAATTGAGTTCAGAGACAGAACAGAATGAAGCAACAGCTACAGTGTGTTCCCTCATATTGTGGTAAAGATTATGCTACTCAGTATTTGCAATTAGATAGCTGCCTTCAGCTTTAATAACTCTCCTTCCTTCTTAATTATTTTTGATCAGCATGATCTTCCCAAGCATGTCTGAGGCAATTTTGTCGGGTATAAGAAAGGTGTTCTCTGGCATCAGCAACTCTATGACTGGTGCAAATGCTAATAAAATAAAAAACAAAAGGCAAGCCTGTTAATTGTGAATGATTTGCTTTCTCATCCCAAGCTGATGGAGGAATAATTTTGATGAAGGATTCAGAGTCAGGAAGCATCAAGTGAGCTCACTCCAGATTAATTTTCCGTTCCAGAAGCAAATAGTTGCTGCTGGAGTATGGAGCTGCATTTTATCTGCCCCATTCATGGTGGGATGAGTAGTCTATATATTTGTCAGACATTTAATTTAATCAATGCAATTTAATTATGTTTCCATGCAAAACCACCTGTGACCTTCCATCTGCTAAAGAATTTCACCCATCCCTGCACATACGCACACAGTCTTCAAAAAAAAGAAAAAAAAAAAGGATTGTATTCCTGGAGGTATAAAGGAAATAAGGTTTCTGACTGTTGCAGCTGGATGCATCTGCTCATACTGTCTTTCCAGAGAGTTGGTCGACAAGAGCTTGCTACCTGGGTTGCCATTAAAGAACGAGTTGAGAAGCATCCATTCAGAGGAAATTAGAATTGCCTAGGTGAGCTGATGGAAGCCAAAGTGATGTATTTCATTTCGCCCTGTGCTGGAGAAGAGACATATTAAATGTGGCTTGAGAAATATAGCTCTCATTTTTTATCCATAGAAATTTGACAAAATACTAAGCAGAAAAATCCTATTATGTCCTTTTTCAGAAAAAAATGTTGAGAGTAATCAGAGAGTGATGGTTTCTGTGCCATCCCTACCTGACAACAGAGACCAGGAGAATAATTTCTTGTAAAACCAAAGGATGCACTAATTGATATCAGCCCACACCAGATAGGCAAAGCATGGGACTGACAGTCTGATCTCTCTTTAGCCCAGAGTGAAACTGGATTCTCAAGAGTCTGGTCAGGTTTCTTTCAATCTGAAAAGCTGTCCCTAGTAATAATTAAAAACTAAAATTAAAAAGCCATTTAAAAAGACAATTTCTGAAAAAAAAATCAAGATTTCAAAGACATTTCCTGTTCCAGTCAAATAAAAGTCAAAATAGAGAGAATTTGGATGGAATATAAAGTGATGCATATTTCATACTGACAGTCACCAAAGCAAAATATTGCTATTTGTAATTTCAGAAAAAGATTGGACAGTTTTAGAAGACATTTCTCATCAGTCAGCTAAGTTATAGAGTTCTTTATTATTAGTGTTTTCCTATGTCAAATTTTGATTTCATTAAAAATATTTCCTAGTTTACTTACCTGCTTTCATTGACATCATTCTTCCAATAATGTCAGAGTAATGTAGTAATTTGGTAGGTACACTGCTGTTGTGCGTTTTTTGGTTTGTTTGTTGTTGCAGTTGGTTTTTGTTGGGGGGGGGGGGGGGTCTTGTGGGTTTT